>CM019168.2:20459718-20900951 GCA_009739505.2 Apolygus lucorum | reverse complement strand
AAGGAAGAAAGAGGAAGTGGTTGTTGAAGCTGTGAATCCACATCTTGTGCCACCATCGAGACCAACTAGGCGACAAAAGAGCCAAAAGCTCATCCTAGAGAAAGGAAACCGAAGCCACCTCTCGGTGAATATCCGGAAGACCTCAATCCATTTGGCGATGAAGACGAAGAAGAAACTGAAGAGCCTTCAGCAGCCGGAACGAATCCTTTCGGTTCGGATTCGGAAGAGGAATTCGACAGCACTGCTATGACTTCAACGCCTCTGACGTCCCCTTACAAGACTCCTGCTAGACCCACGCCTTCAGCCAGCCCAGGAAGTGACAGACGGATGCCGGACCTCTCTCCAATTCGGAAGGTCCCGTCCCTCAATCCGTTCGAAGATTCAGACGATGAACTTGACGAAGAAAAACCTGCCAAACCTGTGCCATTACCTCGGTAAGTTGTAGTTCCTCATCAGCTCAGAGTGTAGATTCAAGTATTTCAAGGGCATCAAAAATAACTGATTTAGCCTTTCTCTTGCTACCTGTGGTGATTCTCATCGCGTTTCTCCTTGTTTTATAAAATCCTCAATCAGTATTTGGTTTGTGCTACTCTTGATTGTATTTTGTTGCCAATCTGCTTTGGTTGTTCACTAGAGTGATCTTTTCGCTTCCAGAAAAACACTTCCATCACCTGAACCACCAAGAGTGCCATTTCCAAGGAGTGCCCTTAGAGCCAGTCAGCGATCCATTGATTCGACGTTTTCCACCAGCTCAAGAAAGAAGAGGCCTGCTCCACCACCACCTACTCCACCATCTCCTTCCTCAACAATCAGAGTGAGTACAGATTCTTCCTAGAAAGGAGGTCGTTCTCTTCCGCATTAATAATGTTGACTCGATAGAAGTTTTCATTTCCAATCACTTTCAAAATTCAGTAATCAAAATAGTATTGATTTTGCTTTTTCTTCTTCTAGAGTACGCGGTCACGGAAAACCAGAAGAGCTCCTCTACCTCCTGGAATGGCTTCATCTCGTCTTTCCTTGGCTAGTGACTCCATCAGCTTGGGAGGATTCAGCGTTGCCGAATCGATGGACTTGCCAGTTCAAATCTCTGCAGTCACTGACCGTATCCGAATGGGTAGCTACAAGTAAACTTGAAACGAGTTATGACACGACGCGATCTGTAGCTGATGACTCCATGACTTCTCGGAGCTTCGCTGAAAATAGTGCCAGTAGTTGCAACCTACCTCGCCTATTCCACCAGTTGATTCCAAATCTGACGCCAGTTCCAACCCAAAACCATGTGCCCTCAACCTATACCAGTTATTGAAATAGCTGATGACTCAGTGTCATCCACCAATCGGAGACGAGGTTTTTAAATCTCAAGAATGAAAGTCACGAAGAGCCTAAAAACTATAGAAGTAACACCCTCCACCTCGCCAATGAAAATTCGAGACTTATCGCCTAGCGATGAACCATTAGACAATAGAATTGACCCAGTCATTGAAATCAAAGCTGGCAAAAACATTGAAAATATCGAATCAATAGACAAGTTGCAACACGATAAGCTTCAAGAGTGAGGTAGAAAACATGAAGGAAATCAAAGATCGAAGGAAAAGCGTTTCTGACAGTATAGGTAGTGATCACATTGAGCCACATAATCAAAAGAACAGAATCTGGTGTCTAACACTCACACGATCGCCCAAGAAACTCCAAGCACCTCGGCCGTTGGAACCCAAAGTGTCTATCACGAACCGCAATAGCGCGACAGATTCCGACGTTGAAGACCGACTCCTGAACAACAAGAAGAACAAAGATGATGTCAACATGACCAGAAAAATATCAGGTATGTTCATTTACGATTACCATTTATTTGTACCACTTTAGCTTGGGAGAATACAAACTTGGCATCACCACTAATCGGTCATTTGGGATCCATATCGTACAAGCAGCAAACCCCTCGTACATTGTTTGAGTTCCCTGCAAAGGCTGCTCATTCATAGCCTCTGTCACTACAATTGATGAGTACAGCACTAAAGTACCGCCATCAGGAAGATGCTTGTTAGAGGTACTCCTGTGGAGAAGAACCATTTGGGTCCTGCATTGAAGTTGTTAAATGATCAGCTATATGTACTAGTAAAGCCTTGTCTACTCTCTAACACTACAGTAATTATCGTTTCCACGTACCGTACGTCATACCTTGGACATACAGAAATGTAGACGAACAATACAACAATCAGCTAAGGAAACATGAGAGCAGTATGCAGTACTGTTTTTTGGTACTGTTATCTCAGCCGCTACCTGTCCATACTAAATTACCCAAATCCTCGGTGGTCACTAGAAACTTTGACAAATATGATTTGTCTAGAACTTGTTTATACATGAGCCCCATCCCCACGTATGAACCTGTTTGCATGCTGAATGCCAAAGCGTGCCTTTGCATACTGGTAGTTTGCACATTTGGATTAAGAATCCTCAAACCTTTCACTTCCCAAAATTTGTGGAATCTAGTCTTGCTTCAGTTCATCCAATATTAGAATGCCTGTCTTATTTGTAGTAAAGTAATTTTTTTTACACAGCATAATGATTCATTGTTTTGTCACGTTTCAGGAAGCAGTACAGAGAGCAGCAGTGGTGGTTTTAGCCTGCATAAGAGCGCTCATGGCCAGTGGAAGAGAAAGAAAGCGCCAGCTCCGCCTCTTCCTCTGAACCCTGATCAGAGGGTGGTCAAAAAAGATATCCCACTTCTGAAAATCAAACAAGAGCTAAATGATATAGAAATAAAGCAGCAGGGACTCGAGCGCCAAGGTGTTGCTCTGGAGGCAAGAATCAGGGACAAATTTGATAGTGGTAAGAAAACAATTGTTTTGATATTTCTAACAACCTGCTTTGTTACTTTGTAAGATTTGTCCTTGGACCGTGGAAGTATTGGAGTCACCAACGCACAACTATTTTGGTAGCTGCGAGATGTATGGCATAGTAGATATCTGACGAATAATGTATGTATATTGTTTATCTAGTGTCTATGTGTATCTGTGCTTCAAGTTTTACTCAATTTGGTGAAGTTCATGCGGTGATAACAAAGAAATAATCATCATTTAAACAATCATTCATTAGTTTTCCATCATTTCATCGTACCAATATTGAAGATAGACAGCCTAAAGAGACTAGAATATCACATATTCCGATACCTTCACTGTTAGAAGAGCTGCTGAGGTTCTTTCACCTTGGTTTCATGAGTTCTCAACAGTAGTGCTGCTCATTCTAGTAGGAGAAAGTTTCTCAACGGTCCTGCTGAGCAGCTCTCAGCTGCTTTAGCATTGAAAAGCTCACAGTATTCCAGTCTCTTTAAGACAGCCATTGCATTGCATTTTTGTTGTTGCGTTGTTGGTACTCCTCAATATGAATGCTTCAGTCCAGTCTGTAGTTAGTAGTTAATTACAACTGAGAGGCTGGTGGCCAGCTTTGGTGGAAGAATCAATCAGCTGCATGATGATCTTAATGAACCTGAATCTATAATGTTTATTTCTTCTGATGATTAATGATTTGAGGGAAAGATGTTTTCTTCATTCCCACATTGAAAAAACTTTGCAGTATCAACACACTAGTTGCAATCTCAGTAATTTGGCTAAATCAATTTCAAATTATCAATTTATGATCAGTAAACATTCTGTATTCATGGTTTGCGTTTGGTAAATTTGTGGTGATAATTGAGGAACTTGATGCATCGTTGGATGCTGCAAATTGAAATGCCCACGTGAGTATCCATGTTGCCTACCCTGTGGGACTGGGTTTCCAGACGTGGCTCATTTTTCTGTCAAGCCGGCCGCTATTGATCCCTCTGTTTTCGTTGATTGGCTCCTCCATAAACCAGCTACTTGTCGATGTCGTTATAACCTGTAATGTCCAAAATAACCTCCGAACCCCTCGAGGTTCTGCCCGAACCCTCATCCAGGGCATGAGAGGTGCTGCCTCGACCGCTTGCTTGCATGTGCACGGGTTTTCACGTCTTGTCGTTTCCTTTGCAGATGCAAGTATCACACCCTACGTTGAAGAACTTGTTCTGCAGTTGTTCGAATTGGTCAACGAGAAAAATGAACTCTTCCGGAAACAAGCCGAACTTATGTACCTGTAAGATCATTGTTTCATCTAAAAAGTACTTTTGTTCCCTACTTCCTGGGGGTTGGGGTATGTTACGTCCAACCTCTTATAAACTTTAAAAAACCTCCTAAACAATGGATAGAGTGCTTATAAGTAGGTAGCGGATTCACGTAATTTCCATGTTTTTCAATATATTTTTCAAATTTAAGTTTTTAAAGAGATTCTAAATTATTTAATAACCGTTCAAAGCTGTAAATGAGCTTACAAGATTTGTAGTTTACAAATCCGCCCCTTGCTTACAGGCGTGAAACATGGAAGAGATGTGGACACCATAAATGCTCTACGAGCTGAATGGGTTTCCTATACGTTAAGATTCATTTATGTTTGATGTTTTGTTTCTTATTGAAGTAGATACGTGTTCTGGCTTAGTAGGGGTTGTATTGCTTACTCGTCCATTCATTGTGGAATCACCTACACGCAACCGCCTTCGATGTCATTAAAGAATTAACAAGTCGCCATATCCATCACAGCACCTGATAGTATTGCAGCCAGGTGGAAGATTTTGTTTGGTACCAGTAGATATAACATCTTCGCTGGTTAACCGTGGCATCTGTCATTGAGCAATCTTTCCCTAGAGTTGAGCGATGGGTAACCAATAATTATTTTGCCTAAATTTTTTTTTTTGAAATGTCAGTAGGGTTTTGATAGCTCAATGTTTTCTTTATTGATATATCATATTTCAAGATCAGTGTATTTTCTTTCATTGAGGCAAATCACTTACAATTACATATAGATGCTACAAAGAATTATAGCAAAAATGTATAATAATGTACCACATGCTAGATGAATGGAATAAGGAGAGGAAAATTCACTCAGGGTTGAAAAGCCTGCTGGAAAACCCCCATCTTACACTGCTGTGCTCTGGCGGAGCATAAGAGAATTGTTCAGTAAATAGTATCAGAGAAGGGATATGATCGCAGGAACCACCATGTCCTATTTTTTAGCTGTGAAAGCTAAGGCTGAGAACTGGAGAAGCTTTCTGATTGGTTGACTCTCTGAGTTGACACAGATTTCACGTAAGAGCAGCTATCAAGGATTCCCATTCACCAATATTGCCTCTTATTCATTCCTATGCTGAAACACTGGATGAAACGCTCAATCTGATTAATCAAGTGGATCAATCGATGATTATTTGTAACGGAAGTCATTTCATTTAAATATCATTGAGAAATTGAGGTATGTATGGATGGTAGATTGTTAGAGAAATATTGCAGCCTAAGAGTGACAAGCCCTGTTAGGAGGGGGAGTTTTACTACATGCTCCCGGGCCCAACAAAATTTGACCGCTTGTTCCCGGCTTAGCAATAGTGTTGGTCGCCCTTTGTTGACTGTTGATCCGATTGATCACAAATTGCAAAAATTTCATCAAAATTAAAACGTGAATTTGAACGATTTGGCCGGAGAAGAAATGGGTAACATAGACCGACAAGAAACTTTGGAAATTCTCCAAATAGCGTTGAAATATTCGATTTGAGAGGAAATTTTCTACAAGATCCTAATTCTGTTCCTGAATTCGTCAGTTTTTCAGAATTTTTAGAATTTTTTGAGACCACCGGGAGCTCTGTAGGACAAACCGTTCGCTCCCTATGATAACTTACGTCGGACTTAGGATAATTCAGAAACACGAGCGTGAATCGCAAAAGAGGCCTAATCTCCGTTCAAATTTTAGCTGAGTTCGTTTTAGCTGTTGTTCGTTTCTTCGAGTTGTACTCAGTTCTGCGTTCTTAGCAACCAGTAATCGAATTTCCTAATAATTCCTGTTTCTTCGAACTGAGTGTGTATTTCTTCCAACTAAACTTGATTGAGAAGTAGTTATGCCGTGTTCTTTGCATACGAGTGATCTATTTAGAAAAATAAACCTTTGTGTAATAATTTGCAGTGTTTTTCAAAGTTACGATACCACTTACCAGCTGCCATGCCACTCTTGTAGCAGGTGGTTAGGCCTAGTTCCTATATTATCCGAAATGTGCAGTATAAACGTTGTTACTAATGAAAGTTATCTGATTTAATTATTTTTGTGCTAATATTTGGGAAGAAACACTCACTGCTAATGCTAATGCTAATGTTTGGGAGCAAGCCACGACTTCTGAACCACCCGGGAGCAAAGAGTCAACCAACAAAAACTATCACTGGCACTTCTGCCAGCCAGGAGCAAATGGTAATACGTGCTTAGGAGGAGACTAGCACGAGCAACGATGATGCTACCCAGTTGAAGGAGGAGGCGTCGTTAGCTATGGACAGGGGGGGGGGATAACAGGAGACCCTCAGGAGAACCCTAGGACTCCAGCTTGTGAGGAGGTTCCATGTACTATAATCGTTCGTACAATTTTCATAACATGCCTACATTCTTTGTTGATGCTCTCCAGCATTGAACCTTGTAGGCTTGTAGTACCATTACGCTTCCACAGATTGCACCACTGCTATAAGTGACACAGATCTATGAATGAACTCTTCTTCTTCTTATTCCTTGGCTAGATACTACAACTGTTGTCTATCAAAGTATTTTTCCCAGGGCAAGAAAGATCACTTCACCTGCCTTTATCATAAGTATTATCGACAGAAATGTGTGCCAAATATGAAATATCTACTCGTACGTCTATTGAAATGTCCAATCGTAGTCTAAAATTGATTCTTGTTCCATTTTTATGTGTATCAAGTTTCACGATTAGACAGTACACGAGTATTATAGTCATCAGTGCCTCTTAGATGTGCACTACATCATATTGAACGGCTGTCCCTATTGAATTTTTCTGCGGGAAACAGGATAAAATAGTTCATTCAGATACTTAAATTATGATATTGCATCTTATTAAATTATTAATTTTTGATTTATTGTACAGGCGACGACAGCAACACCTCGAAGAAGAGCAAGCAGACTTGGAAAAAGAAATTCGCGCTCTCATGGGCCGACCTGAAGCAAACAAAACAGACACTGACAAGGAGCTGGAAGAGCAGCTCATTCAGAGGTGAGAACCTTGGAAGCTAGCTAGCCAAAATTCTAGTTGGTGATTTATTCGAATGGGTTGAAAAGGGACTCTAGGCGTACCTTATAATGGTTATAATAATTTTACAAAGTAGGTAGTAAATTAATGGTAAAGAGGGCTGAAACTTCTTTCACGTGTTGACAGGTTGGTCGAGGTCGTCGAAAGGAGAGATGCGATCGTCCAGTGTTTGGAAATGGATCGGATCCGTGAAGCGGAGGAAGACAGAAGTATAAGCGCTCAGCTCAACGTCTTCACAAAAGGTATGTAAGCCCTGTCGAAATTATAGTGTTGGTGAAGTGCGTACAGAACTGTACCAGTCTGATCGAACTGCTGCACAATGCGTCAAGGGTAGATTGTAGATGAATCCGCGGATCAGAATGATGGAAGCCCAAAGCGCTGAGGCCTGGTGGCTTATTGTGCTACTCCGCAGATTCTGTTCCTAGTCAAAGAGTCCCAGCCCTTTGGTAAGGGCCAGTAGCGGTTTGGCTAGGTTTGTGCTGGGAAAAGCCTCCATGAGTGTAGGTGACTCTAGGAGGTGAAACCTGCAATTTGAAAGCATTTCGCATTCGAATATTATGTGGGAGGCTTTTTCTTCGGCCTCTCCACACAGCCTGCAGAGGGTTGTATTTTGATTTACCCCAACGCGGTTGAGATGGAATCGGAGTGGAGTGAAGCCTGTTACCAGGCTGACTACCGACCTGACTTCCTTGTGGCTTAGCCGCATCAGCTCTTCTGTGGCGCTGGTGTTGGGTTTGGCCACCATGCGCTTACTTATAGCATGTCCTCTAAGGTTTGAACATCTACTAGTGGTTTCATTAGTGACCCACCGGTTTATGGTCGCCCTAAGAGAAGATTTGGGAATGCCGATGGCTGGCTCTGGGCCAATGAACGGGGTTAGTGAGCCCCTTCTGGCCAGCGCATCTGCTTTCTCATTTCCCATTACTCCGCTATGTCCTGCCACCCACTCCAGAGAAACCCTGTTGTGTTGTGATAGGAGGCAGAGGGTCTGCAAGCAGTCCCACACTAACTTTGGGCTTTGGCTAAAGCCTTGATCGCAGCCTGGCTGTCCGAGAGAATGTGGAGCGTCAAGGGTTGGATGAAAGTAAAAACAATGGATTTTTTGGCCTTTATAATGTTACTTACGAACTTTCAGATAGTTATTGAGGTCGATATAAGAGAGTTCTTAAGCGAGTTAGGCAACAAGTAGCCATAAGCGAAATCATCAGATCCAATTCTGATCCTTCCCTTTGGAAAACATCTCATGCATTTGCTTGCTAGGTCCGCAATACCTGGAACCGAGATGGACTCGAAAAGAGTTTAATACCTTGTCGTGCCTCCAACATCGTGGTGATCACACGAACCAGCGACAAACGGTCAACCAGCACCAGCCAGATGCCCGTCCTTCCCTCTACCACCCAAGTACCCTTCAGAAATGAGGGAAGTCTGTGTGTACACCTGTTGTTGCTCCACAAGCACATCATAATACCATATCAGTGGAGTAAGTAAATGTAAGTAAAGTAAGCAACCATTTCCGGTTGGATTTTTGTCTGACTGCCATTCTTAGCGTCACTGACAGCTGTCTTCCAGAGGGAAGATCAGAATTTGTTCTGATGAGATCGCTTATGGCTTCCCATTGCCTCACCACCCTGGGTTGTGACGAGGGGGGGCTATGAGAGACCAGTACGCACAAAAACTCACCCCGTGATGAGACTTGAACCCACGACCCCCGCAAAAGTCGGTCCAAATTCCACCGGACAACAACGCGCGCCTCATCTTGAACATCCGACAGGCGATTTAGGGCCGGTTTATCAGTCACATTTTACCCCCTGGTAAAGCAGATTTATCTGACGGCCGTCGGGTAACTCAATCGTACACATTTATCAGTCCCCAGATAGCCGTTACCCGTAGTTTAAAGTTAACTGGTCGTCCGAGGACTGAATAAAAAGTTACCGGAGGGTAACTCGATTTACCAAGGCTTTTTAACCTCAAAGAGTCATTTCTCGTGTTTTTGTTTCACAGAACGTTCGTTTTTACAAATTGCGTTGTTGATTGCTAGTGAATTATGCTACAATCGAAAATGGATGTGTGGGACTCTTTTTCTGACATTAGCGACGAAGATGTTGTGTGTTTATGGTTTAATTCCTACAGTGGGAAAGAAGACCCTACATGGTAAATGCGGATTGACCATTTGGAGAAGTGGGACGATTGCGATTTTTTGATGAGATTTCGATTGGATCAAAGAATAAAAAAACCATGTTGGTGTCTGTCGGCGACTTTTGTGGTGTCAGTAAAAGCTCTGCCTGTAAAATTGTCAAGCAGGTGTCCCTGGAAATTGCCAGGCTATCCACCCAATTTATCAAAATGCCAGCAACCGAGGGAGAATAAATTTAATCTCGGATGGAATTTTATTTAAAAAACGAAGAAGCCAGGTTTCCTGGAGCTATAGGTGCTATGGACTGCACACGAAACACACGCCGAAAATTTTCGAAATAGAAAAGGGTACTTCTCTTATAACGAACAAACTATTTCGTCTGCAAATTTGAAAATTCTGGACCTAGTGGCACGGTGGCTGGGATCTTGTCATGACCAGACAATTTTCAACAAAAAACAATAGGTACTGCCGTGCCAAGAAGGAAATAGGTACCGAAATCGAGAGAGGAAAACACCAAAACAAAGCACATTGCTTCCTCCTCTTCTAATTTCTTCTTTTTTCTGGCGCAAAACACACTGAGAAAACGATTTTGTTATGTGGAGGAAGCTAGATTTTATTGTAAGATTTTCACAGTCTTCTTGATAAGCTGGGTAAATAATCGATTATTCGGCCTAACAGGCAAGTAATTTTACCAGCCAATTAATAGTTACCTGTGGGTTAATTTCGCACTGATAAACAGCGCCTTTATAGTATCCATAATTTATCCCATCGTTAAAGTTAACAGAGGGATACATAAACCTCCGTTAACTTTGGTGACTGATAAACCGACCCTTAAAATCTCTATCATTCAGTTAGGTAAATATAGTACACCAAATCAAGTAACCTGGTTTTGTGTAGACCAGAAACTACATTCCCGTGAAGTTTCCAAACCTCTTACTCCAACCGTTTCACCTTAGGATCACTTCCCATAGTACGATGGGTGCATGCAAGTGTCACAGAAAACATGCGCCAACGTGAAATCCTTATACCTACAAATTCCAGTAGATTTTAAGGGATTTTCACTGGTTGTGTCTCGAGATGGTCCCTGGTCATTATATTTGGTGGGTAACTACCATTACCCAGAGAGAGTAAAGTTTTGCAATCATCTACAATGAATCGGACATCCTATTCAATCGTGTTATGGATATAAGAAAGCTATGTGCAAAATCCACTTGGCAAACTTTCTTTGTTTTTCGATTTGGGATTTCTAGTTCTCTAAATTCCTAGTTAAGCTTCCTGGGCAACGAATAACAAAATTTCCAACCAAAATAAAGGCACTCCACAACTCTCAATAGTGATGCTCGAACCGAATGAGACCACTCATAGCTACACAGCAATCATCCTTTTTTTCCACATTTTTCCTGCTTTCCCAGCAAATAGGGAGTTTCTTAATTCCAGCGTCGTAAAAGGAAGAAGATTGTATCTCAAGCCTATTGCGCACCTGTTGTGATCAGTTACCTCTTCGCATTTCTGCCCATTAACTTCCTTAGCTCAGTGGTGAGAGCTCCGCTTCAGAAGTGTAAATATAGTTCAGTCGGAAAGATAGGAGATCGATCGCCAGTCGAGGGAAGTTAATTCTTTGATGACCCAACAAAGTGGCGCAGTCGGTAGGACCCGAATGGGCTCCTCAGCATTCTCTGAGGACAATAATAAATTAGTCTTATGTCATCAAAACAACTCCCCCAAGATACGAGTCGAGCCACCGCCTATTTGGAAAAACGTTGAGGTCAGCAGATTCCCCACCCCCATACAAGAAGGAATAACAACCTACTCCGAAGCCAGTCAAAAATAGAGCATTCTCACTGGGTGGTAAAGCGCCAGCCAAAGCGTCACCTCCCTGGCTAGGTAATACTCTAATAATACTAAGTGTAATTATAGTTTAGTCGGAACGACAGGAAATCAACGACAGGAGAGGAAAGTTAATTTTTGATGACTCTAGACACCCTACCCCTCCACCTCTTTATCATCATCAAATCTTTGGCTTCCCAGCGCTTCTTTGAGCTAATTAAAAATCGTAGGGCGATAGGTCAGGGCTGTAGGGAGGATTTTCAAGTGCAGTCCAATGCATTTCTTCAAATTTTTGAACATTTAGAAAAAGTGTGGGGCCTCGCGTTGTTGGTGAATAGGGTGCTGCACGAATTGGTTGGTTCTGCCTTTTGTTGGGGTATGCAGCCCTCGCCTGTGGCAGCAGCTTACAATAGTTGGCAGCATTGACAGTCCTTTGTTCGTGCAAAAAATCAATGAGCAAAACGCCTCGATAGTGGAGAGGACTTAGCCAGCTGACAGTCGAGTTTTGGCTTTCACTGGGGCTGTCTCTTCCTTCCTCCGCCTCTGCATTCTGGCTTGCTTCGATTGGGGTGCGTAATGAAGGCCCCATGTTTCGTCGCAGGTGACGATTCGAGCCAAAAATCCTTCCCTTTCTTCCTAAAAGCTTTCAAAAAGCCTCTGGTAGATCTCCAAACGCCTCAACTTCTGATCTGCAGTCAAGACGAGGGAACTATCTGGCACACACTTTTTGCAGAATCCTAGGTCTTTTGTGATGATCGTGTGGTAGCTCCCAAAACGAATCCCTACCTGTACTGCCATTTTCGAAACAGCCGCATGACGATCATCTTCAGGAATGTCGAGAGATGCTTATATTAATTTGTCGAATCTCATGTTCACAGCCATGGCACCAGACGACAAAACTGCCACGTCTCCCAAGAAAAGAAAATCCTACCCTGAAGGAACCAAGAAGAAATGGTACACGCTCAGCAGGTCCCCCAAAAAGACACACAGCTAAGGCAAACTACAGTAAACTTTCGTCAGCGGCCATCTTTCACGTACGAACTACCGGTTGTCCTCCGGACAAAAACGCTCTTTTTAAGTTGTTTAGGATCATTTAAAATATCACTTTTGATATAAAAAAAAAGGTTGTTAGTATTTATTCAATTTTAATAGTGAGTAAAAATATAGAAAAATATGAAACAAAAAATAAATAAAATATGTACACTAGTGTCATAGACTGATTGAGCCTGAATGGGAACGTGCCTTCACTCCGTCCCTAAGTGGGAAAAGATTTCCAGAGAAGAGATCACTGTTCACAGAAGAATTAGTGCTTGATGAATGAAATATTTTGATGGGTAGAATATACTGAGGTACTGCTTCCTTCGAAGTTACGAAAAACATAGTTGAAGATAATCGATGTTTTTGTGTTCGATAGATATGTAGTGAAGTTTCTTACAAAGAGAAGCTAAGTTTATCTGTCGTAGGAGAAATTATTGTTCAAATATCACAGCATGTTTTCCATTACCATGTGAGACTTGGGACGAGTTTCACTAAAAATCTTGTTGCCCACCCTGCACTTTGCGTTGAAAAAATATTTTTGAGGTCATTTATAAGGAACCTTTGTGGTATCAAAATTGATATCCTCTCGCTGGAAGGGGTATAGTATACTTTTTTTTAGGTCAAAAGTTGGTCTGAACTCGATTCAATTGCACGTAGGTCAGACAGCATGTTGATGACGACTTCGCTGACAACTGGCGATGATGTAGAAGCAGCATCTAGCTGGGTGACTGATTAGGAAGGAATCCATGCCGTATTTACTGGGATTGATGAGGATCATATCACATCTTGTTCCAATCTTTCGTCCCAGCTCTCCTCAGAATGTGGTCCCAACAAAACCGCAGATAACAATCAACAAAATGGAGGGAAGAACTTCAAATTCTCAGGATATTCATGCAGAGTTTATGAAATCTTCAGTGATCAGCGTCCTTTGCAGACATGAAAGTGAGGCACCCCCTTCAGGAACACAAAAAACTGTTGATTGGGGTTACATTGGATTCCTTTGAAGTGATAACACTGATAACAGACACTGAGAAGGTATCATAGTGATAACACCGATAGGTAGATTGAAGTTGAGACAAGAACGAGGTCGACGGTAGCCCTCCTAGTGGCTCAATTCATAACTTTCCCCGTGAAATCTCAACTCTCCCTCCAAATCCCAAGTCTCCTCTGGTGATGGCAACAATCAGTAATATTGTTGTGCCTAAACAGACCAACGAATACTAGCGTTAATAGTTTTCGGAGGAAGCGTATTTTCCTAATAATCTCAGCTTATTTTGACCGTTCAGTTTTCTTAGTTCCCATTTCTAGATTATTTTGAATTTTATGTTGTTCCTTAGAGCACAAAGCCATTTTATTGACCATTCGGTTTTGCTACAAAAATTGTAAGTTAAGATTAATTGTATAATTACGCTGATACTTTGCAATTTTATTAGTACCTATCTTGTTTGTTTATTGTGTTTGTAAAAGTATTATAGCGTTCTTCTCAAATATTTTGGATCGACTGATTAAAATTTTGATGTACTTTTGATTTATTGTAAATACAAGCTGTTGATAGTAAGATTTCAGTTCCTTCCGTGCTCCTTTATCTGAATCTTCTTGGTAGGTGAAAGATTAGTATTGTTGAAACCTTCAACGAGCAAGAGTTATCCACGCTTGAGGTCACCTGAATTCTGAGTCTAAACACATAATGCCTTTTTGTCATGCATAATTCAAATAATAGAATTCACCGTTGATTGAAGGTCTAGTATAAGGGATGCTGAATGAGTTTAGATGAAACGATGACTTCAGAGGGAAACGAGATTATATTCAATGAACTTGAATAGAAATGGAAAAAGTGTAAAAAGCAGTTTTAGCTAACAAACGAGTCACAAGGGCGCTGGAGAGCAAGTGGGGAGAAGCAAAGCGAGTGAGAAGCGTCTGTAGCTGAAGGATGCAGACATTTGACAATAGTGCCAACATGAGACACAATACAGTTTAGCAAATCTTAGTGGACTATTTATGTATTTCGAAGCAAAAATCCATATTTATGTTATTCGAATGGGTAAACCACATTACTTATATGTTCTATTAAGAAAATAAACAGATTCAAATAATGCAAGAACTAATCAATATGCAATGATAATCCATGTGTATGGATACTAGTGTGCATGGATAATTGTATTTGACTGATGTCACTGGGTAAGATGTTGGACAGAAACCAAGAATGTTCCCACACCTTATTCTTGTCAATAAGGTTTTCAAAATTTCACATTTGGATGGACTTCTTAGCTGAATCAGATCAGAGTCTTTGATTAAGATGATTTCCAACAGTTTTGACACTTTATAAGCTGTTCATTTACTGTTTGTTGAACGTATGATCGATATTTGATCCCCCAAGCTTTATCAATCGTGTTCACCTCTAGTAACTCCTTGTTGTCCAATCCGCCATCTTTTCTTTGAGGTCTCGTGGTGTCTAAATGTGAAACCCTCAATCCTGTTTATCACCGATCTTACGGCATATTATAATCGATAGCTCACAGATTTTAAAGAGCTGAAATTGAAGGGAAAACCTCAGATTTGTATTCAAGTAACCCCGTTTATGTCAATAATATGGAAATAGACTCATACTCAAGTAACTGAGCAATTCATTACTCCTGAGCTTGGGGTAACTTAGCAACACTTGTTGACATCTGTAGGAACTGGACACTCTGATTAGCAATTATTAGTATAAAACAATGTAATAAAATGTAATAAAACAAGTCATGAAATTGATTCACTTTGGAGATTTTTGGAAGGTTTATTTGCGTTGCTTAGTAGCATGGATCCCGAGCACAACTACTGCAGGATGCTGGTACCTCCTACAATACCGAGCGATGCTGTAGGACCAGGATGGTTTTAATTGATCTACGATTGGAAAAAATTGGGGGAGAGTGGATGGTCGCCTAATTTCAGGGATTTTGGGCAGTTCTCTCTATTCCCAGTGGATGAAACTTACGTCACACAGGATATGCTTGAAAAAGAATATTCGAAATGGACGAAATAAAACTTAGGTCGCCATCATCCAAAGAGAACTCCTGTCCTAGAGCTTGTTGAGAAGATACTGGTGCACCAACAAAACTCCTATAGTCAAGCGTCCCTACGTGTTATGAAGAATAACATTGATAGAATTTAAAAATGGTTAAATATTTTTCCAGATCGGACGAACAATTCCATGTATGATTAATTTCTGAGCTTGTGGTACCTAACTTAGCAACCTTGTAGACGTCTGTTAGTTGAATAGATGAAAGTCCATTCTTGGTTTAATTTATCAAGTATACCTAATCTTTTTTTTTCAAATTGATTATGTTTCAACTGTAAGGTAGGTTTATTACAATTTTTATGAATTAATAAATTATTGAAATCTAAGTAAAGAGTAGGTAAGTGAAGTAAACAACCATTTCAGGTTGGATTTTTGTCCGATAAGGGGGCGATGAGAGCCCTGGTCGCATAAAAACGCACGCTCCAGGCTGCTAGACTTGATCTCATGACCCCCGCAGATGTCGGTCCAAATCCCACTATCAAAGAACGAGCGAGATTGATTGATTTGTATGAAAGAGGAATGGCAACCAAATTTAAATACTCGAGTAAATTGGAACGTATATTTACAGAAAGATAACTTTAAACATCACTATGTAAAACGTCATAGCGTATTTAAAAATGTACAATCATGGAAGCGAATATATGCAAGAATATGGTATGTGGTTCTATATGTAATCCACACAGAACGCACGAATAACATTAGACGGTATAAGTCAATTAGCCTTGAAATTACCAGATTCTGGAATTGGAAGGCAGGTAGCTAATTAAGATTGAATAGAAATCCTTCGCATATCGGATGGTACTCGATGAATGAAGATTACTTATATGGTACCTACTTTGATTGTACCTACATGGTCTGAGCGTGGATATATCCTAAGTCGAAGGCTTGGAAGCACCTACTGACACAAATATTCACAGACCACGCGATAAAGGTATTCGTTAGGTCGCAGGTAGACTTCACGGATAACGCAGTTCAAGTCACCTACACTAACACATGGGTCATACCTACTCCGTGGGCACACATCACTTTCGAGTCCTTATCTCTTCCGTACAGGCACGCTCTTTTCAGCTCCTTATCGACCTCCTGACGAGTAGAACGGAAGACACACACGCTGCAAGGAGAACCAGGACGTTCGGATACACCGCTGATCCCGCGTTGTAGAACCCACCAAGAACTTGGAGGTTTGCCGTCTCAATACTGTGTTTGCAGTAGTCACCATCTGCGAGCAAATATAAATTCGTTATCACTTTTCCGAGCATCAAAGTGCTATGTTTTGGTCACCGCTGTCATGATTTTGACTACGGTGAATTTAGAAAAGATGAATGGAGTGAGAAATTTACTGATGGGAATTTTGACTTGGTAAAAACTATCAGAATGAAATTTAATGAGAATGAGCTATTGAAAATTTTGGTTCTGGTCTGTTAAAACCAGCTTGTAAGCTACTGAATTTACTAAGTGAAAATTTGGATCTGGTCTGTAAAAACCGGCTTGTGAATTTAAATAAGTTCATTAAAACTAGGTACCTACTAAAAAATAGGATGAGATTTGAGTCGAGGTCTGTATGGAAACCGAATATGTGAGTTTGGAAGTTTCCGGTCTGTTAAAACCGGTTTACCGAATTTTATGTCTTTTGGCTTTTTCTTTGAGAGGAGTTGAAGGAGAGAGAGAAGACTTAAAACATACCTGCATTTGAAGGCAGGACACAGAGTATACCGAGTGCCTACACTAGAGCTGGTCAGACATTCAGGGGTGGATTCTACAAGTTATTTCCAACAAAAAAGTCTTATTTTTTCAATTTTAAGAACGCGTTTTTGACCTCATGTCATTAGCACTGCAAAAACGAGTTCATTCTTTAAAATACCAAAGCTACAGTGATCTAATACCACCACCCACTCAAGTGATATTGAACCAAATAATGAAGTTTCAGAAAGAGATAGTTTTGATAGAGAGATCAAACAGTGATTTTTTATCAATAAATTGTGGAAAAATGCCATAAGTTAGGTGATGTGGGACGTTTTTCATCTGTAAAAGCAGGGCTGTGAATATGGTGAAACAATGTCAAGACGTCTGCCAAGTGGGTGTGGCACATAACTTCCTCGTATTCATAACCCGATTGTATAGAACCAATGGTGGTGGTTGTTGATCCGATGCATATTAGTTAATCTCAAACCATCAATCTCTAAGTACCTTCTACTAACCTCATAGGGGACCATCTACACATTAACCCGCACAATCCCTGAAAATGTCATCGAAATCGGATGAGAAATGTAGAAGTTATGGCTGTGGCAACTATTTCACGTTTGTGCATGCGCAGCGGCTACTATCAGTTCAGGGGCAATGATTTTCATAGGTGGCCATTCACACACCAACCCGCATAATCCCTGAAAGTTTCATCGAAATCGGACGAGAATTGTAGAAGCTGTGGCAAGGATTTCACGTTTGCTCATGCGCAGCAGCTACTATTAGTCCGGTGGAAATGACTTTCATAGGGGACCATCTACAACCTAATTCGCATAATCCTTGAAAATTTCATCGAAATCGGATGAGAATTGTATAAGTAATGGCTGTTACAAGGAATTCACGTTTGCGCATGCGCAGCAGCTACTATCAGTCCGGGAGTGGCGATTTTCATAGGGGGCCGTCTACACGCCAACCCGCACAATCCCTGAAAATTTCATTGAAATCGGATGAGAATTGTAGAAGTTATGGCTGTAGCAAAGATTTCATGACAGACTCACTGACAGACAGAACCAAAACGCTGCAAATAATTACACAATGGTTTATTATTGCTTCCGAGTCTACCAAGGTAGCGGAAGCTTTGTTTTCACTTTTCAAGGACGAAAAAAAAAGTTCTCCAAAATCAAAATTTTCACTCGCGTTTTGCGTTTTAGACCTTTCTGAACAATTTTGGTGCCGTGTCTGTCTGTCTGTGTGTCTGTCTGTCTGTGTGTCTGTGTGTCTGTCTGTCTGTGTGTCTGTCATGAATTCCTTGTAACGCGCATAACTATACGAAGTTATTGTCCGATTTCGATGAAATTTTCAGGGATTGTGCGGGTTGGTGTGTAGACGGTCCCCTATGAAAATCATCATCCTCGGACTGATAGAAGCGACTGCGCATGCGCAAACGTGAATTCCTTGTAACGGCCATAACTTCCACATTTTCCATCCGATTTCAATGAAATTTTCAGGGATGTTATAGATCAGTGTTTAGATGGTCCCCTATGAAAATCACCACCTTCGGACTGATAGTAGTCACTGCGCATGCGCAAACGTTAATTTCCTTGTAACGGCCGTAACTTCCACATTTTCCATCCGATTTCAATGAAATTTTCAGGGATGTTACAGATTAGTGTTTAGATGGTCCCCTATGAAAATCATCACCCCCGGACTGATAGTAGCCGATGCGCATGCGCGAACGTGAATTGCTTGTAACAACCTTAACTTCCACAATTTTCACCCGATTTCGATGACATTTTCAGGGATTACGCGGATTAGGTTGTAGATGGTCCCCAATGAAAATCAAGGCCTTATAATTTACAGTAGCCTCTGCGCATGCGCAATCGTAAAATCCTTGTAACAGCCGTAACAGTTGCGTCTGAGGTGAGGATCTCAGAACCATTTAACTAACCCCTTTGTAGGTCAGTGAGCAAAGTACTGGACTCACACCCAAGAGTCCCAGGTTCGATTCCCAATCTTGCTAAGAAATTTTTTGATTCCAATCACTACCGCACTTACATTTTTCGTCCGAATTTGATGAAATTTTCTAGGATTGTCCAGATTAGCGTGTAGATGGCCCCCTATGAGGGTAGTGAAAGGTACTTAGAGATTGGTGTTTTCAGATTAACTACTATGCATCGGATCATCTATATAATCGGGTTATGGATACGAGGAAGGGCTATGTGCCACACCCACTTGGCAGACGTTTTTTATATAGATCACTAGTCTGCAAAGCCACCAACCATCCAACATGAAGAAAAACATCGATCGCATTTCGGTCAGCTTTAATTTGAACGGAGATTAGGCCTCTTTTGCGATTCACACTCGTGTTTCTGATTTATCGTACGTCCAAACTTTAAATTCTTGTAGTGAGCGAACGGTTTATCTTACAGAGCTCCGGGTGGTCTCAAAAAATTCTAAAAATTCTATAGAATCTTAAATTGAAGGAAAAACAATACCTTCATATAAAAATTTTTCGAGTTAGGGCGTTTTCAAAATTTCAAAATTCATTTTTGAACCCTTAGAAGTGACCTACATCAACCAATATCTTCGGGGCACAACTAGACCCCGAATGGAGCCTACATACCAAATTTCATCAAAATCGGTCAATGCTAAGTGGCAAAAGTGCCGCGTACGGCGTACGGCCGGCCAAATTTTCATTCGATTTTTGGATTCTACGTACCTTGAAACGTAAACCATCAAATTTTGAGGAGGTGTTAAAAATGTTTTTTTCTTCGATTCCAAAGGTTCATTATTGAAAATGATAAACCAAAATTGTTCAGGAAGGTCTGAAACGTAAAACGCGAGTGGAAATTTTGATTTTGGAGAACATTTTTTTCAACCTTGAAAAGTGAAAACAAAGCTTCCGCTACCTTGGTAAAAGTTGTTCAATTAGGGTTTTTCTCAAAAATTGGGGGTTTTATCCCACTATGGGGGCTTGAGTGTAAAGAAGAAAGGGATAGGGGCATATGGGAGGAATGTGCGGAGCAAGATGAGGGTGGCGACGCCACGAGTACTGCTGCAGAGATTCCTCGCACTTACCGTAAAGCCATCCCACGCGCTCTCCTGTTCTGATGTTCTCGCTCCTCAACCAGTCTTCCAGGGGAGCGAAGTACTCTCGGAGTGCCGACCCGTCAAGTCGGTAGTCCCCAGTTGCATCTCTCAGCGCCTCTTGCCACGGCTGCGACGATCCCTTGGACATCAGCGTTCTGGAAATAACGATGTTCAATTTAAGAATTACAATTCTTGCAATTAGATGCAAACCACCAATATGATGCCGATAAGTGATTTTATAGTTAATTCAACTCTGACTCTCATGTGTCTTAACTCAAGAGGTTGAGAACCAACTTTCAGCGTCCAAGATCTTCAACAGAATAGTTACCTATCTAATTTCACTTCATCGCTCACATTACTTAGCTGACTTTCTCCCGATCAGTTTCAGCTGTTCATAAGGCTGTGTGCCGTCTTGAAGCGCTATTGGATGAACATAGAGGAAAGTAAGTTTGGTCGCTCACTGGTCCCCAAGGGATCAACTATCTGCATTCTAGTTTGGTTTGGTCCCTCACTCATCAGATCCGAGTTCCTCCCAGATACTTCCAATGGGTTCACGGATGATGAGTTCCAACTTTCAACGCTGTTGGATGAACGCGAGAGGTGTTGGTTCCGCGCTCACACCTGATCCCTATTCAAAGTCAATCTCAGTCTTCGGCTGGGTTCGAAAATAGCTCAGTTCACCACCTCAAAATCATATCTAAACCCACTTTTTAGGACGTCCCACAGTAAGACTTGGGCGTCTTTATGCGATTGATCTGGGGTAAAGTTGGAGAACACTCAACAGAAAAAAAAACCACACACTAATCCGTTTTAGACCATTCTGAATCCAAATCCGCGAAAAAAACCCGTAGGTGTATGTCTGTGTGTGTGTGACAAAATCTTGTGTCGTCTGCCCAAACCTTAGTTTTTAACCGATTTTCGTGTTTTTTTTTGTTCGAAGCGTAAATCTATCTAGTTTTGCACTACGTTGCCGGATTTTCGAATTCTGCCTTTTAAGGGGCGGAAAGGGAGGTTAATGCTAAAAAAAACTTGCGTTTTCGGGCATAATCTTGTGTACTCTGCCCAAGCCACAATTTCCAACCGATTTTCATGTTTATTTTTTTATTCGACGCAAAAATCTATCTAGTTGTGCAATACGTGATTGAGTGACAGGTAAAACGTGACAGTTTTGTGCAGGAGGAAGGTAAATAATAATGCAAGTTTTATCGTTTAACTGCTGGTTTAAATTGACCTAATGCTTATTTAATGGGATGTCCCCTGGAATGCATGCATTACTAAACAATATGTTTCATAGCAAGTTTCAACATTTCCGATGAAATTTGAATTTCACGGCCATGTTATCAAAAAATAAAAGTTTGAAAATGGAAACATCAGTGAATGTGAAACAGGAGTAAAACTCAAAAAAAAATTTCATTTTCGTGATTTTGGTGGTTTTATAATGTTGGTAAAATTTCTCGATGGAGATTCATGTTCAACACAACATAAAAACATCTAAACAAACAGTTAAAACAGATTGCTTCTGAGCCAATCAAAGAGAAATGAGATGAAATTTGAAATTAATTGTTAGTAAGCACTCATGCCAAGTTTCAACATCATTTTGTCAACCATTAATTAAACCCACAATTCTCAGATAACGATGTTTCGCTGGTAGGTACGTTTAGTCAAAAGTCAAAGGTGGAGCATACCTACTTGCAAGTGTCTGCAAGTCATTGAGACATTTTATGTCTTTACATAGTGTCTTGACATATAAGACATAAAATGTCAACAAAAAATATAAGTATATTAACACGTAATTTATTAAATTACAAAAAAATTGATGTCACGGGCTGGAATCGAACCCGGGTCTCCCAAACGAATGATTCTTGCAGTCTAGTTACCGACTGAGTTAATCGTCTCGCATAACGCTTTTCAATTCTGCGAGTTTGTGCCAAAGTAAAACTATAAAAATTTCAATAATAAGTCCACCAAAACTGAGTTTTTCACTTATAGCCCCCTCCCCCTAAAATTGAGATGCGGGTGATTTTTGTTGATTCCAATTCTGCATCATAGTTTTCTAATAAAATGATTATCGCACAAATGATTGCTCTTATTGCCATCTTTTTGGAATCAATATTTAAAACTCCATCAGTGCACTATTCAAACCTTGAATAGAATATTATTACACATAATGTGAAGTCTCAGGTACTCACGACAAAATTTTGCCAGCAGCGGAGCTCCTGTAGATGTCACATTTGTGGATCGGGTCTGATGGAGCCAAGTGAGCCTGCTTTTGAGCCGCCCTGCAAAGAGATCTGTGGATTTGGAATTGGAGGATCGTGCTCACGAAATACCTGTAACAGAGAAGAAAAAATGTGATGAGCATGGTGGGGTTTATATAAATAAGCACAGAGTATTGGTGGTTTTTCTGATGTTGGAAAATCCAGAGGATTAGGCCAGAAATTATAGAGCATCATTCATTCCCTCAGTGTTCCGAGTATCCCTCAAACTCTGTTCTAACATTGTATTTCTTTGAGAATGTTCGATTTTATTGTTAAACTGAAATAGTGATGAGTGATTGAGACACCTTGAAGAACACTCTTGGTTGGATTTGCTGTGGAAGAAATTCGAGCATTCCCTTTTACAAAACAGAGAATCTTGTATTTCACTCGTGTTTTTGTAAGGAGGATTAATAGTGTTTCATGTGTTTCATGTTTCATGTTGTGGGACGATCATGGTAAAATCATGCCGATGGGGCCTCATCAAGGTATGAAATTATTAACGCCAAAATTGTGAGAGAAACGTCACTGTCAACAACAAGATTAACCTCAGGATTAAACCTCCTTGAAATAAACGAATATTATGTGCATCGAATCATGCAACCCCTTCAAAATCCTGCAAAAAGCAGCGTCCATGTTCCATGTGGCATTTTTGTTCTCGATTTTAATCATTTTTGACCCTAATTGGACCATGGTGTCACTTGTGTCAACGAAAACATCTTAGGAATTCCAGAGCAGTCCCAAGGTGCCACCAGATTAACTAGATTTAAGTTGCAATTTAAAAACGCTGCAAATTATTACACAAACGTTTATTATTTTTCTATGTATATAGATCACTCGTCTGCAAAGAACACGGCATTGCCATTATCACCACCTACCTACCATGAACCTACTTCACAATCATATTTATTTGGAAGAAATAAACGCTTCACACTCAGTTCGAAGAAACAGGGATTATCAGGAATTATTGTTATACCCTAATTATTAAGATATTCGATTACTGGTTGCTCAGGATGCAGAACTGAGTACAACTCGAAGAAACGAACAATAATCGCAATTTGGTTAGCTAAAATTTGAACGGAGATTGGGCCTCTTTTGCGATTCATGCTCGTGTTTTTGATTTATCGTAAGTCCGACCCTTAAGTTCTCGTAGGGAGCGAACGGTTGGTCCTACAGAGCTCCGAGTGGTATAAAAAAATTCTAAAAATTCGGGGCACAACTAGACCCTAAATGGAGCCCATAAACCAAATTTCAACAAAATCGGTCCATGGGAACTAAGAAAAATACCGCTTACGGCGGACGGACGGAAAATTTGTTATTTGATTTTCGGATTCCACGTACCTTAAAACGTAAAACAACAAATTTTGAGGGGGTTAAAAAAAAATGTCTTGGTCGATACCAAAGGTTCATTATTGAAAATAACAAACCAAAATTAATGGAAAAATCTGAATTGTTTTGAATAATTCTTTTTGTAAGTAAATAGAAGTCAAAAAATGAAGTTATGACAAAAATTTTGAAAATGTTTTCATCGATTTCTTTGCACATTTTTGTAATAACTCTATTTTGAGAATTCCAATAGACCACAAAAAATTCCGCAGTCCAATTAATTTAAAATTGCTATTTTAATTTTGGCTACTCCAGATACACCTTGGTATAGTTGTCGTGTTCCTGCGGATGTTTTTGGTGACACTAGTGACACCATGGTCCAAGTAGGGTTCTGGCAATTTTTTTCAACGACGGAGGGGGATAACGAAAAATGTATTCAACTTACTGAATTTTACCCAACGAACCCTCAAGTCTGGGGCCCAAAGTATGGATTTCTCCACGATATAAGCGGGAACATTGTAGGGCAGCGGCGAACACGAACGTTCGTCCTTATTCGTCGATGCTCGCGCCTTATGAACGCTTCTTTATGTACAGTGGAAACTGTTATTTTCAGTCTCTGTTGGAATGTCTACGTTATCCAATTTTCGTAAAAACGAGTTTGGCTTCCAAGCGATTTCGGCAACCTCGCTCTAGGCTCGAGTTGAGGCCGGGGAACTTCGGATAATAGATTTTAGATGATTTGAAGGCAGTTTTCGAAACGAAACTTCTGGATGGAGCAACAAACTTGGCCTACAGTAAGATACAAACTGCTTCGATTTCTTCGAACATCACCGGAGAGCCTAATTCAGTTCAATGACGGCGCCCTTTTTACGCCTTCAAGGCGCTTGACGTTCATTCATAAATGATAGTCGAGTCCTTCAACCGAGCGTTTAGTAAGTACCTGCTCCATCTCAACAGCTTTTAAATGACCCACCGTCGTCCTTTTCCATCAAATTGATTTTTCGTTCGCCGTGGAAAGAGAATGTCAGTTAGTCCTTAGCCGAAAAGGATGCTGGAAAGCTAGAAAAGTTTCCTAGTACCTACTATTTTGAAAAATTCTAGTTTTTTACATTACGTAACCACTTTTTATTCTTTCCTGATTCCCAAGGAGTGGCTAGCTTCTGTAAGAACTATCCTTAGAAACTGAAATCCTCTTGCAGTAGGTAGAAACCTACCAAAGAAGCACCCTCTCTTCTTGCGAATGACGGCATTTTGAAAAATATTCAGGGGTAAATACCAATATAACAGACTTTGGAGAATCTATCAGTATTAATTGTAAAGACAAAGAACATTGAACACTGTTTTGCAATAATTTATCGACTTTTCCAATCCCAGAAAATTTCATCAAATTCGGATGATTGCAAGGATTTTACGTTTGCGCATGCGCGGAGGCTACTGTCAATTTTAAGGCCTTGACTTTCATTGGGGACCATCTACAACCTAATCCGCATAATCCCTGAAAATTTCATCGAAATCGGATTCAAAATGTTTTCTCCGTCATGAGCTTCAGATCGAAACAATAAACGATGCTATAAAGCGACACCTACGTCGGCTGATGTCACATCAACGAGGAAGCTGTCCAACTCCTTGATACAAGCGATATCACCAGAAGATTGAAGTGTACCAAACGATTTCATCTACCTTATTTGTGAAGGAGTGAAGTGAAACATCCACCATAATTAACGAAACTCAGTGATATCTTTGTTTAGAATAATTATCCATATTTTCAAAATAATATAGTTAATACGATATACTTGGTGCAATAGAAAATTGGAAATAACTGACTCTAGGCGTTTTTTAATAGTATATAGCCGATTCGATCTCACATTCATATATATACCATATTTCGTAATATCATATTTCGGTATGTAACCCTTCAAGGTCGAGGTAGAATCAGAAGAGACCTTTATGCACTTTCCTGGTTATGTTTGACATTGGTCATTGTAGATGATAAATAGTAAGCCGCTGAATCAAATCTACGTGTGCATTAGTTAAATCTAACTTTTACTACATGAAAAAATACCATCAATTCCAAACTACCCTTTTCCAAACACATTGTCTCTTCTTTTCTATCTATAAAGGTATTTATTGTATTGATCTGCGGTTCAAGGAAACGATTTATCTGGTAACTAATCGTCAAGATCCACATCGACTGAGTCCCATAAGAGGAACCTCACTTTGTATAACTGCCTTTTAAACTCCGCCAATTACATGCAAAATCTCCGACTAACCCACGCGATCGTAATCGGCGATCTGCCGGCTTGTGGGGATTCACCTAAAAAACAGAGTAGGATCGAGGAAGCAGTCGGATATTTTTCCGCGGAAGGTCAAAAGCCAGAGGTCTGGTTCAAGCCTCCACCCGAGACCAGTTTGATCGTCACTTTCCTTCGAGGAACTCCGTATGAGGTCATGATCAGCCTCGAATGTTGGTGGTGGTTGTGCGAATTTTCTCAGATACCTATATGAGTCGGCACATTTGGAAATCAAATATGCAATAAATACGAAGGTAATGTAAGGTAATGTAATGGGTGAAATGCCAAGTTGGGTGGACAGTAAAATTTCCTTACATAGAATATCTGGGTAACAGAATGCGTTGATTAGAAAACTAGTAGTTACCTAAATTATTAGAAATGAAACACGAACTCCACGATCAAATTGGAATAATTATAAACAAAATTTATCAATTTTATTATGTCGTCGTACAGATACCGCTTGACGTTTTTTCCAGTCATATAGTCGAGGTTACTGAAATTGGCGATGCCAATTTTCTTCACAAACGTGACGTTTCCCAGGCGCCGGCTCAGTTCGAAAACTCCTGGACTTGAAGAGAAAATCTCCTTTGGGATTCGTCTGCTCGGTCTTCCCTCATAGCTTTTTCTGTGCCTTGGGTTCTTCAGTCAATGGGAAGCGGCAGTGGAGCCCCATCTTTCTGCCTCAAGTCCGCTTCATGATCAAGTTGGAATAATGCTTTATATTTTTATAAAAACTGGATCATTTTTTTTTCGTATTTTTAATTTTTTTTAAATTTAATTTTTTTTCCAAACATCATGAATATTTCATAGAAAATGTATAATATTTAAGGATTTTTGCCCGAAAAACTGGTATTGGTATATCTGAAATCTTCAAAAGCAAATAAGGAGTTAAAATATTGTTCAATAAAAATTAAACTTATTTTTGCAGTTCCAAATTTAGTAGTTTAGGATTAAATTTATAAATAATAATTAAAATAATAATTAATAAAAACGGTAATCATTATTCACTCTTTGTCCCATTTCTCACGTCTCCTTATTCCTCTTTCCTTATTTGATCCACATGGTTGAAGTCCTCTGCGTACACATAGGGTTGTCATTTCCAATGCAATAATTGTAGTCACCTACATCAGATATTTTTGAATGCATATTTTTCTATTTAAAATAATAATGGATATTTAAGAGGAAACCTGCACAGTTAAATAACCAATGAACCCAGGAGGGTCATAAAACCTCAAATACGAACCCCAAAACCCAAACATGTCGGATGGATATAGATAGATATGTTTATCTGCCGGTTTATAATATTCTCTAACTTTAATAATCTCTAAACTTTAATAATCTCCTATACATATATGCTGTTTAATATCCTCTCGCAACTAAAGCCCCCTTCTGTTACTAGCCAACTTAACACTTGCCTTTTATATTTTGGTCTAGTGAAATTCTGGGGACTTTTCATGCTATAAACAATTTCTCTATGTAAAAAACGCTGCAAATCATTGCTCAAAGGTTTATTATTTTCTGTATAGATCACCCTTCTGTATAGATCACTGGTTCTCCATCAATAGCACCTACCACCATCTGTATTCCCCATTGACCCGCCCTCTCAAATTTCAGCTTCCTGCGTTCAACAGATGAGAAAATGGCCTTGGAGCTCACTCAGCTGATCAGTGACCACTCATGCGCCTTCAGCATTCTCCATTGACCCGCCCTCTCAAATTTCAGGTTCCTGCGTTCAACAAGAGAGGAAATGGCCTTGGAGCTCACTCAGCTGATCAGTTACCACTCAGGCGCCTTCAGCATTCTCCTTTGACCCTGCCTCTAAAATTTCAGCTTCCTGCGTTCAACAGGAGAGGAAATGGCCTTGGAGCTCACTCAACTGATCAGTGACCACTCAGGCGCCTTCAGCATTCTCCATTGACCCGCCCTCTCAAATTTCAGGTTCCTGCGTCCAACAGGAGAGGAAATGGCCTTGGAGCTCACTCAGCTGATCAGTGACCACTCAGGCGCCTTCAGCATTCTCAATTGACCCGCTCTCTCAAATTTTAGGTTCCTGCGTTCAACAGGAGAGGAAATGGCCTTGGAGCTCACTCAGCTGATCAGTGACCACTCAGGCGCCTTCAGTATTCTCCATTGACTTTTGATTATGGAAATTTGATTACTGGTTACGCAGAAGGCAAAACTGTATACAAATCGAAGAAATGAACAGCGATCGCATTTTAGTCAGAAAAACACTGCAAATCATTGCTCAAAGGTTTATTATTTTCTGTATAGATCACCCTTCTGTATAGATCACTGGTTCTCCATCAATAGCACCTACCACCATCTGTATTCTCCCTTGACCTTCCCCCTCAAATTTCAGCTTCCTGCGTTCAATAGGATTGAAAATGGCTTCGGAGCTCACTCAGCTGATCAGTGATCTGAAGAGTGAAGAAGATCTCCTCGAATGCTGGAGACGCTTGGAAGAGCACTTCCATTCAATAGGAGTAAAAATGGTTTTGGAGCTCACTCAGCTGATCAGTGATCTGAAGAGTGAAGCAGATCTTCTCGAATGCTGGAGACGCCTGGAAGAGCACTTCCATTCAATAGGAGTAAAAATGGCTTGGCAGCTCACTCAGCTGATCAGTGATCTGAAGAGTGAAGAAGATCTCCTCGAATGCTGGAGACGGCTGGAAGAGCACTTCCATTCAAAAGGAATGAAAATGGCTTCGGAGCTCACTCAGCTGATCAGTGATCTGAAGGGTGAAGAAGCCTTTGAGCAATGATTTGCAGCGTTTTTTACCCACCAACATTTTTTTCACCTACCAACTTTTTTTTACCTACCAGCTAGGTACTACCTACCACACAATACTGGCTTCACACCTTCACAATCAAGTTTATTAGAAAGAACTAAACGCTTCACACTCGATTGGAAAAATAGAAAGCTTCTTATGGAAATTTGATTACTGGTTACGCAGAAGGCAAAACTGTATACAAATCGAAGAAATGAACAGCGATCGCATTTTAGTCCGATAAAATTTGAATGGAGATTAGACCTCTTTTGCGATTCACACTCATGATTCTGTTTTATCGAAGGAAAACCTTCAAGTACTCGTAGGGACCGAACGGTTTGTCCTACAGAGCTCCGGGTGGTCTCAAAAATTTTTAAAAATTCAATACTATTTAAAATTGGTGGAAAAACGATACCTTTATTTCGAGAGTTTTCGAGCTAGGGCACTCTTGAAAATTTCAACCCTTAATTTTCACCCCTTAGAAGTGACCTACATCAACCAAAAGCTTCGCGGCACAACTAGACCCCAAATGGAGCCCATATACCAAATTTGAACCAAATCGGTCCAGTGTTGCTAAGAAAAGTGCCGCGTACGGCGTACGGCGTACGGCGTACGGCGGACGGACGGAAATTTTTTTATTCGATTTTCGTATTCTACGTACCTTGAAACGTAAAACATCAAATTTTGAGGGGGGGTTAAAATTTTTTTTTTCTTGCTCGATTCCAAAGGCTTATTATTGAAAATAATAAACCAAAATTTCAACGGAGATTAGACCTCTTTTGCGATTCACACTCATGATTCTGTTTTATCGAAGGAAAACCTTCAAGTACTCGTAGGGACTGAACGGTTTGCCCTACAGAGCTCCGGGTGGTCTCAAAAATTTTTTAAAATTCAGTACTATTTAAAATTAGTGAAAAAACGATACCTTTATTTCGAGAGTTTTCGAGCTAGGGCACTCTTGAAAATTTCAACCCTTAATTTTCACCCCTTAGAAGTGACCTACATCAACCAAAAGCTTCGCGGCACAACTAGACCCCAAATGGAGCCCATATACCAAATTTCATCGAAATCGGTCCATGGTAACTAAGAAAAGTGCCGCGTACGGCGTACGGTGTACGGCGTACGGCGTACGGCGGACGGACGGAAATTTTTTTATTCGATTTTCGGATTCTACGTACCTTGAAACGTAAAACATCAAATTTTGAGGGGGGGTTAAAAATTTTTTTTTCTTGCTCGATTCCAAAGGCTTATTATTGAAAATAATAAACCAAAATGTACAATGAAGGGCTGTGCGTTGTCAGAGTCAGTCTAAGTCTAGAGCCAATTACATTCCCTGCGGCGGCATATCTAGTATTGTATTTCGGATCCCTTCGAGAAACTTCATTATGTTGGGTGTTCTAAAGAATTGCAATACCTAGTAGGTTTTTTCACATAAATATCAGGGCGGATGGCGACAGAACTCAAGTATTCGAATTCAAGCCACGTTTTGTGCTCAAGTCTCAGTTGAGAATGGGCAGCAATGGATGCTGGGAATATGTGGATGGCGACTGAGGACGGGTGACATACCCTTCTGGGCTGTTTCACACTGTTGAGTCTCGTTTGGACTTGAATCTCACGCTCTCCTGGAAAAACAGGGCACGTCTGAAACGTTTTCAAGTTGTGGATGACGACAGCTGTCAATGTCACATGAGGGTACTCCAGACCTGGGATCTTTTTATGTATGAATGTCCGAAGTATGATAGTAACAGCTTGAGGTTGGAGCGGAGGGTTACGCTGTTTGAAGGACACTTGCTTAACCTATTTCAGGAGCTGCTCTGAATGAATATTTTCATATTTCAAACAATAATGGATACTTCCGAGGAAACCGGAACTCTCCGAACAACAGATGAACAACCCATGAACCCAGGACGGGTCATAAAACGAACGAATACGAACCCCAAAACCCAAACATGTCAGATATCAGGGCGGATGGCGGCAGTACTCAAGTATCCGAACTCAAGCCACGTTCAGTGCTCAAGTCTCAGTTGGAAATGGATGCTGGGGGAGGAGGATACAAGGAGGGAGGTAACCTCCGTGGGATACCAGGAGGTTCTTTCCCACCGTCGAGTCTCGTTTGGACTTGAATCTCGCGGTCTCCTGGAAGCTGACTGGGAAAAACAGGGCACATCTGAAACGTTTTCAAGTTGTGAATGACGATAGCTGTCTCTGTTTGGAGGACACTTGCTTACCCCACTTCAAGAGCTGCTGCGTGATTTTCGAGAAGTGTTGTTGAAGTTCTTGAACACCATAGATTTTGCTGACTTTCAAGTGATATTGTCCGAGTGTTGGTGTTAGTTTAATTTTGTTTTGTATTTACATATTGTTGACTGTTTTAACCACTTATTTGAATTTTTAATTGCATTATGTACATACTTTTATTTGTGTAGTAAATCACCTGTAGTAGTCGTATAGGGAGCAGGTGTGATAGTGATTTAACAAAAATAAAAAAAATTACTCAAGTATCTACAACGGATATCCCTTTAAGCTGAGAGGTCTACATGAATTATTTATGATGGTATGAAAATTGGAACGTTCCGGATGTTCAAAAATTAAATTAATGTCCACGAAGAGCGTTGAAAGTAGGTGTAACGCTAAGGGGTGTGTTGTTCTCCGAGGACAAGCCCGTGACGCAACGATGGGCGATGCGGGAGCTGCAATGCAGGAAACCCCTTCTACCTCGACCCTCTAATAGCGGACAGCGACCCAATGACCAGTTTTTTTTTTTTACTTTTTCTGCGACGGATTTGAGGCCGACGTGAATCATACTCGTCGTAGGCTTCTCTCAAAGTTATGAAATGTCTCATCAAACGGCTTCTGAGATGATGGGACAGAGGAGTCGGGTGTGACTATATAGAACGCTCAGAAAGGCCGAAACGCCGCCGATTACTGGATAATGGCCTGTACCAGCTCTCTCCTATACGGATTCTTACATCTCTGCATGAATATGCACGTTTTTGAGGAGTCCGGTGGAATAAGTGGGACATTAATCTTGTTTCATCAGATAGATGAAGTGGAGGCGTCCTGGACTTTCGGCAGATACTTGGAACTATGAAAAATCGAAAACGTTGAAATTTGGGGGTGTTTCTGTTTTATCCAGACATGAATACAAGCTGCTGTTAATCCAAAATTTTACACGCAACAAAGCGTTACTATGTTAGACATGGGTTCTTTGTTTTTATGACCGTGTAGTCAGCTTAAAATTTCGGCATAAATCGAGAGCATTCCAAAAAGTGGATAACGAATTTTGTAGGTGAAAAATTTATTGAGTAACATTTTCCTAGTTATGAGGTTTTGACATGAATTTTCCTCCAAACATTTTTTATTATTTCGATAAAGAAGTTTATTTGCTCTATTATTTTTTATAAAGATGTTCCTTGAGTGTGGTAACCAAGGATGAAGGTGAAATAGGTGTGATAGATACGATTTCCGAGCCTCCGTCTAAAATGTTTATCGACGAACCTCTTCGCAGTCCAGTAAATAGAGGATCCAAAAAAGTACGAGCTTGCAAAAAATGGAACAAGAGATTTTTTTTCGAGGATCGCTTGGTATTGTGTGAGTACGGAGAAACCAAGTTTTCGACCTCGAATGCCCTTGGGAAAAGTTTTGGTGGGCTAAAAACCACGAAATTTTCGGACTTTTTTCAGTTATTCTCTTTTTACGTCTGAACGACGCATCCTAGCGAAATATTGAACATGTACGCAAACTTTAAATTGAAAATTGTGCAACGGTCACAATTGACAGTCAAAAAACATCTATTTTTTCCGAAATTTCTAAAAACCGTGAAACCCTTACTTTGAATGTGTTTATCATTGCAGCATCAATATTAATCGAAACCCCTCTCCCTGAAAGTTGTAGAGCATCTATTAAAGAGTTCAAAAAGCACAAATAATTTTAAATTTGTTCAATTTTGGAATATTTTAAAACTTGAAAACCAAATTTTGGAAAACTCAATATTTTAAAAAGATCTCATTTTTTGCAGTTTTGGTTTATATTTTCAATTATAAGGAATCGAGCAAGAAAAAAAGTTAACACCCCCCCTCAAAATTTGATGTTTTACGTTTCAAGGTACGTAGAATCCGAAAATCCAATAAAAAATTTTCCGTCCGTCCGCCGTACGCGGCACTTTTCTTAGCAACACTGGACCGATTTGGTTCAAATTTGGTGTATGGGCTCCATTTGGGGTCTAGTTAGTAGGGAAGCTGGTTGATTGGTTGATGAAAAATAAAGGTTGATATTTTCAAGAGTGCCCTAGCTCGAAAACTCTCGAAATAAAGGTAGGTAAGTATTGTTTTTTCAACAATTATAATAGTATTGAATTTTAAAAAAATTGGAAATAGTTTCCAAATTGATATTACTGAACATCGCAAATTCAACTAATTTAAAAAAATTAACTATGATTAACGACCCATGCCTTGGGTCATCAAAGAAATCTATGAAATAATTAAACCAACCTCTCTGGGGAACCAGCTCCCCACACACTCCTTCAGCTAGTAGGTGCAAGAAAGGCTGTAGTGTTGCGTGCACTTGTAGGAACTCAGGCCTCAGGTTGTTGGTGCTTTTTGAACACTTTGATAGATGCTCTACAACTTTCAGAGAGAGGGGTTTCGATTAATATTGATGCTGCAATGATAAAACACATTCAAAGAGGAAATTTCATGGTTTCTCGAGATTTTGGAAAAAAAATAGGAGTTTTGTGACTGTCAACTGTGACCGTTGTACAATTCTCAATTTGAACTTTGACCAGTTCATTCGACGCAGAATTTAATGTTCTTTCATTATGTACGTGGTCAATATTTCGCAAGGATGCGTCGTTCAGACGTAAAAAGAGAAAAAATGAAAAAAGTCCGAAAATTTCGTGGTTTTTAGCCCATTAACACTTTTCCAAGGGCTTTCGAGGTCGAAAACTTGGTTTCTTCATACTTTCTTCATATCATACCAAACGATTCTAGAAAAAATATCCCTTGTTCCATTTTTTGCAAGCAATATTTCGCAAGGAAGCTCGGGCCCCTCTATTTACTGGGTTAGAATTTGATAGAAAGAATTCGACAGTCGTTTCATTCAAACATCGGCTTGTAGTGTGGAGTTTGCGAATTTTTTGGTTCGAACGCGACGCGATGAGACACGTACCGGAAACACCGGTAGATCTGCAGTCGCTTGGTTCGGACAGAAATTGTTATTAAATAACAAAAAAGGAAAATTTTCCTCTTTGATGCCCAGGACCCATCAACCTGGGTTGACAAGAAAGGGATTCATACCATTCTGTGTCTTTATTTTGTAATAAAGAAAGGTTATTTTACTCTGCCCACAACCAAGTACAGATTTATTCTTACTAGACAATAACTTCTGCTCCACAGCTTATCAACACTTCTGTATTAGTGCCATTGAGGGATCACATCGACAATCATTGAGTCAAAGCTGAGCTAATAGTGAAGTTGTAGTTTTAGTTTTTAAAAAAATTTTTGAAACTAACCTCAATCAAATGGACAGTACTTACATTTAGTCGCATAATTTATCAGTGTTAGTGAGAAAGATGTGAAAGAGACAGCTGCGCGCAATGTTTAATCCTTGAAGGACCATCTTCACGGACTCCTCCGCTCACCGACTTATAGAACTACTTTCAAAACGTCCATAATAAAAAGTCTAATGCTGACATTTGAAGTAGTTAACGGCACCGCAACAATAATTCGTCGGTAGCGGATTCGCGAAGGAGTGAAAGGGATTGCGATATTATTGAAGCTGTGGCCGTTAGTGGCGATTCTGTTAATAGGGTTGATTGCAAAGTTCGTGTTTTGGGATTGAGTGCGCGTGATGCCTCAGACTCCGACTGTTGCTCCAAATAACTCAGTTGACTTGCTCCATTGCGAGAGGCTACGGTTGGGAACATGATAAGGGATACGTGGGTCCAGAGCCCATTAGCGCCTAGATGCTCATTGTGTAACTTTGTTAAAAATTTTATAAAAATGAATTTCTCATTCCTTCGCGAGACTTTCACCTACAGCTTTATTTGGTAGAAAACATTTAGGAACATTCGAATCCCCATAAAACAATTGGCTTTTCGAAAGTATGCATTTAGGAAACACTGGAATGTCCTGAAAACGAGATTTGTCTTCTCAAAACTATACTGCAGGTCGCCTGGTGCTTCACGTCATATTGCAAGGTCCTCGCGAGATGAACCTTTAGCTTGATATCACGAATGCTTACTTTAAAACGTCATAAACCCTATCAGCTCCAAGTAGTACAAACAAATCATGGATCACATAAAAACGCTGGAATATCTATTATTCCAGAATTCTATTGTCTTTGAACCTGACAATACGATCAATTTAAAATACTGGTATGTCACTTATCTGAAGTGTAGAAAAGCTTTCAGATCATTAGGCAGTCTTATTTCGAATCAAACGAAAGTTCAAGTTCCTGAACAATTAGTTGCAAAGAAGTCACCAGCACCTGCTGTTCTGAGTATTTGCCAGCATTCTTAAGATTAAGATACTGTAGGGTCATTACATTATAAACTATGTTTATTGCTATCACGTTGGTAACAATAAAAAAGCAAAGTGCGAAAATCAACAGAAACGTCACGGCACTTTCCTTAGTTCCCATGGACCGACTTTGATGAAATTTGGTTTAAGAGCTTCATTTGGGGTCTAGTTGTGCCCCGAAGCTCTTGGTTGATGTCGGTCACTTCTAAGGGTTGAAAAATAAGGGTTGAAATTTTGAAAACGCCCTAACTCAAAAAAAAATTTGATGTAAAGGTATTGTTTTTTCATCAATTTAAGATAGTATTGAATTTTTAAAAATTTTAGAGACCACTCGGAGCTCTGTAGGACAAACCGTTTGCTCCCTACGAGAACTTGAGGGTTGGGCTTACGATAAATCAGAGACACGAGTGTGAATCGCAAAAGAGGCCTCCGTTCAAATTTCAGCTGACCGAAATACGATCGATTTTCTTTGCAGACGAGTGATCTATACAGAAAAATAATAAACCTTTGTGTAATAATTTGCGGCGTTTTATTCAGAAAGAGATGCTTCAAAGACGGTTGTTCATGTTATCAGATTCCGTGGTACTCCTTGTAACTTTCCTTGTTAGTTTTCTAAGTTAACAAGGAAAAGGAGAGCTTTTAGGCAACGGCAGAAGCTGTAAAATCCATAGCTAGTCGGCTTCAAGGATTGGAGGCTGACACGGCGATCCCTCCGGAGATAGTTGTTAACACTTACTTCGTGGTAACAAAAGGGGTCTTGATTAGGAAAATAATGCCCCTAAGACAATGTTTGGTAACTAATAAGTTGGTAAGTACCAGTAAAAATGTCAGCCAACTTTTATGGGTGCCTACAATAATATAATAGGTACTAACTACCAGCCTGAAAATGGTCAAGTAGCTGTCAAATTCTGATGGCCCAACTCCACAACATTCTACCAAAATTGGTCAAATACCGAATTTTGGATTTTATGCTCAGACGTTTAAATGAACCTTAAAGGCGCTTTTTGCATACATTTGGACTTGGAAGACATTTTGTCAGTGTCAACATGATGTTTACTGAGAAGGCAGAAACTAGAAATAATCATCAGCTCCTAGTTAGATTGCCGTAACACCTCATTTCTTCATTTGGACAAGTATACCTCTAAAAGCCGCATTCGTCTATAAGTCGCGGGAGCATTTTACTGCATCGCTGTCCAGATTCCATAGTATGATTAAGTGAAGGCTACAATCAAGAGTCCAGTATCACAAGCTCTGCCGAGAATGTCATAAGTGCCTCAGTGCAGTTCCTACGTGCGGGTTGACGGTCGAGTTACGTCACGGGACTTCTACTGTAGGTAAAGTCGGTGAATAGCATATTTTCCCTCATAGCTCCCTCAAAGCGATCCTATCTCCTCGCTGTTACCATCCAATCTTCATTCCAGTTCCACTGCCCTGTATTTCGAAAGGGCCCCGAACCTTTCCCCTGAAGTACGCCGAAAATCGGCCGTCTAACGAAATCTAAGGTTTTTTTTTGCCCAACTTCGAGCGTCATATGCCTTGAAGTAGATGCGTTCTTTAAAAGGCCTAAAAATGCGGAATTACCGCAGAAAAAGAGCCGAAAAGGAGATTACCGGGCCCAAAGCGAGAGGGCAGAATTACGTGAACTTCAGATTTATGGAGACTTGAGCGTTGGGAGATGTGAGAAGACGTCGGGCCATTAGCGGCTTCACGTTCGAGACCCGAAGAGAGATGTGTTTATCATCTTCAGTTTCAAATTTACTGAGTGTGCACTTAATATGGGGTCACTTAAGATGCAACACCATATAACCAACGTTTTGGCAAAAACTTGGGCAATGGCGCTTTTTTATTCATGTTTTCATGAGGAAAACTCTGCAAATTATTGCACAAAGGTTTATTATTTTTCTATATAGATCACTCGCCTGCAAAGAATCACCACCTACCAACCATAGATACTACCTACCTACCACGTACCTGCAGCTATCTCTAAAAATTCTAAAAATTCAATACTATCTTAAATTGATGAAAAAACAATACCTTTAAATCTAAATTTTTGGACTGACATCAACCAGAAGCTTTGGGGTACAATTAGACCCCAAAAGGAGCCCATATACCAAATTTCATCAAAATCGATCCATGGGGACTAAGGAAATTGCCGCGTGACGGCGGATGGACAGCAAATTTTTGTTCGATTTTTGGATTCTACGTACCTTGAAACGTAAACCAACAAATTTTGAGGGGGGTTAAAAAAAATTTTTTTCTTGGTCGATTCCAAAGGTTCATTATTGAAGATAATAAACCAAAAAAAACCCCACTTCTCAGAAATCTCTCACTTTGGAATTTCTCCAACTGAAAGGGTTAAAATCGCATAATTGATAACTCCGCAGGGGTGAATTGGGGGTGAAAATTTGTCTGTATTTAATATGTTGGACTGAAAATTAATTAAAACCCCTATGAAAACTAACTTTGGTGAGGAATATTGTCCAGCAACAGATGAAGAGAAGAAATATATGGAGAATAATATTATAGGTACTACATTATTGTTTTTGGAAACTTATAAACTTATCTGAGTTCACGAGACTTGACCTCGGATATACTAGTGGTTTCGAAGTTGGAATTATTTTCTTCGAATCCGGGTAAGTGAATTGGGTGGCGGCAAAGAGTAGTTGGTTGTCCCTAAGATCATGTAGCCTATTGATATTTCAACTCTAGAATCTCAACTTTTGAGTACCCTCACTCAAAATTTGATGGTTTACGTTTCAAGGTACGTAGAATCCGAAAATCGAAAAAAATCGTCCGTCAGTCCATCGTGCGTACGCCGAATTTTGATGATGAACACTATGAACGGTTGATATGATTGAACGAATAACCTGAATAAGGCTTTATTCAGTTAAATAGAATTACACATAGTGAAACGATTAATGAAAAGGAAATTGTAGTTGAAGAGAATGACGTGTTCGATTTACATGTAACCAAGGAAAAGTTAAAGATGTTATAACTATTAATGTATAACATTCACCCCTCCTACAATATAGTCTTTTAGGTAAGGGGGTGTTCTTCGTGCACGAGAGCTTCTTCGCAGAGGAACGTCATCTGGTTGAAATGTATCTTCTGGTTCTACAACAGGCATGTTTCCATTTTGAGCTCCACTCGCTTGGGAAGGTGAAATCTCAATAGATGGCGATGTTGCAGTATTCTGTTGCGGAGATCCATCAGGTGACCGAAAGTTGTCCTGTGCGGTGTTCTCCAATGGCGATTCTATAGGCGCAAGGTGCCTCGTGGAAATAGTCGTTTCCCTGCCATCAGGTAGTCTGACATGAGAGTACTCAGGGTTCCCTTCGAGTAGATAAACCTCATCTACGATGGGATCGAATTTGGAATGCCTCACATGTCGTTTCTTTAGAACTGGTCCGGGGTTCATCAACCATGAGGGAGTGGTGGTTCCATTACTGGATCTTCTAGTGAAACTGAACATTCGTTCATGAGGTGTTGAGTTCGTTGATGTGCATAAGAGGGAGCGTATTGAATGAAGAGCTTCTTGATACACATCCTCCCATTTTGATATGTCTAAGTTCTTGCTTCTCAATGCCAATTCTATCGAGTTCCATACGATTCCAACATATCTCTCTCCTTGACCATTTCCCTGAGGATTGTATGGAGTTGAACGGCTGGTACAGTCTCCCACTGCATTCAAGAATGATTTGAGTTCTTGTGACATGAAGCTCGATCCTCTGTCAGAATGGATATAGGCAGGGACACCGAATAGGGAGAAGATTTCCTTGAGTTTCAAAACGACAGTGCTTGCACTAGTGTCCTTACAAGGAAATGCAAAGGGATACCTGGAGTATTCATCGACAAGTATCAGTAGGTAGTGGTTCCTAGAGCTTGATGGCAATGGGCCTTTAAAATCCATATTTAACCTCTCAAATGGTTGAGTTGCTTTTACTAAATGACCCTCATGTTTGTGGAATCTCGGCTTGACTTCTGCACACACACGGCAAGCTGCTGCGACTTTTCGAATTTCTTCTAAAGAATAGGGGAGGTTTTTACTACGCACCCAATGGTAAAATCTTGTCTGTCCGGGATGGCACAGAGCTTCATGCAAGGATACTAAATTGTTAAGATTTCCCCCAATTGCTGAGCAGATTCTTGATGGTGCATCTGCAGTCACATTCTCCTTACCCGGTCGGTATATTATTTCATATTTGAAACACGAGAGCTCAAGTCTCCAACGCATAATTTTTTCGTTCTTAATTTTCCCTGGACGGTCGCTACTAAACATGAATGAAACTGATCGCTGGTCTGTTATGAGTCTGAATGGTTTAGCTAAAAGCCAGTGTCTCCCTTTTCTCAGGGATTCAACTATAGCTAGAGCTTCTTTTTCTATGGACGAATGTCTTTGTTCTGTAGGTGACAGTGATTTTGAGAAAAAAGCTATAGGTCGATTGTTCTGTGAAAGAGTTGCAGCTATAGCATAGTCCGAAGCGTCAGTTTCGACTGTCAAGGTGGCTTCGTCGTTGATAGAAGATACTACTGCATTCAAAATGTCAGATTTCAAAAGTTCAAAAGATTTGATAGCTTCAGAATTCAGAGGAAACGAACTTCTCATTATGATTTGTATCTTTTCAGCAAATTTGGGGATAAATTGTGAGTAGTGGGCAAACATGCCCAGAGCCCGTTGGAGAGATTTAGAGGAAGTTGGGATAGGAAGATTTTTGATTGGTGAGAGCCGGTCTGGATCAGGTTTTAATGAATTATGACTGATGATATAGCCAATTAGGTGAATTGAAGTTAGTGAAAAATGGCTTTTATCCATATTGAGAGTGAGATTATATTTATTTACGGCCCTCATGAATTTTTCCAAGTTTTTATCATGTTCTGCTTGATCACGACCGCATACTGTCACATCATCAAGATAAATTTCGACTCCCTTTAATGATTCAGAATCTATTATTTTAGAAAGTGTTCTCTGGAATGCTGGTACTCCATTTCTCACTCCGAACGGAATTCGATTGAATTGATAAAGCCGACCGCAAGCTTCAAAAGCTGTATAGGGTTTGTCTTCTTCTCTGATGCAGACCTGGTGATATGCGCTTTTGAGATCAATGGAGCTGAACACTTTGAATGAGGCAACTTTATTAACCAAATCTTCAATACGAGGAAGGGGAAAAGCGTCTAATTCCGTGAATCGATTAATCGTCTGGGAATAGTCCACGACCATCCGTCGGCGATGGTTTTCTGACGATACGACAAGGACCTGAGCCCGCCACGGTGAGTTGCTCTCTTCAATGACACCATCAGAAAGTAGTTGCTTAATTTCTGATTCAATGAACTTTAGATCAGAGGTTGTGTGCCTTCGAGATCTGATTGAAATAGGTTTGCAGTTCACAGAAAGATTATTGAAGAGTTGTGCTGGTTCAACCTTAGCAGCTGCTACACTACAAATGTTAAGTGGGGCTTCATTCCCACCAAACTGGACATGGACGCTTGAATGTAGTTTCAGAATATCATGTCCTACTATTATGTCAGCGCAGAGGTTTGGAAGAATACTGACATTAATGTTAAAATATTGATACCCCTGCAATTTCAAGTTGATTTTGCACATGCCCTTTACAGATGAATGGAGGGAAGTGGAAGCCATGGCGACCTCGCCTTTACACGGAAAAATCGGGATCTTCAGTTTCTGAACAGTTTCTTGATTAATGAATGTAGCTGAGCTACCTGTATCAACAAGTGCGGAGGATTTTGTGCCATTGATTGACACACGAACAATGGCTTTCTTTAGACAAGAAACTGATGATACAGTAGCTTTCGGATTTTGAGAATGAGAAGATGAAAGAGAAGCAACACAGTTTGAATGTTGGTTGGGGGCTCGGGTTTTCCTTCTACATACCTTGCGAAAATGTCCTTTTATCCCGCAAGATTGGCAAGTGGCTTCCCTAGCTGGGCAAATAGCCCTGTTATGTTTCGGTCCGCCACAAAAGTAACATTTAAAGCTAATCGCAGAGACAGATTCCTCGGATGATACCTCGGGGGGATATGTGTTACTCGTATTAGGAGCTGGACTATCAAGTTTAGGTACAGCACTGATGCAAGGTTGAGATTGGTACTGAAGTGATTGATATTGAGCCAGCTCAAGTGACCTAGCTTGAGCGAAAGCTTCTTCTAAAGTTAAGCTATGGTTTTCCAACAAACGCTGTCGGATCAGTGAGGATTGAAGACCATCGATGAATGCATCTCGTATAGATTCATCCCTACTGACCTCGGCCGTAACTGCTTTGTAGTTACATTCTCTAGCAAGACATTTGAGAGATTCTAGATATTTGTCGACTGTTTGCCCAGGTTCTTGAAGTCTCGTTTTGAGTTTGTCTAGCAAACACCTCATTAACCGGTTTGATATATAGACCTTTCAGAATAGTCACAGAATCGTTATATGTCCCACATTCACTGATATATTCATATATTATTGGAGATATAAAGTTAATCAATACCTTGAGGTGATCGTCAGCAGGAATTCTAGCAGTCACGATGAAATTCTGAAATGTCTTGTACCAATGTTTCCATCCTTGCGAAGCTCCTTCTTCGTCCGGTTTTAGATTGAATCTTTCCGGTTTCAAAATATGTTCCATTTCAAATATTTAACTGAATAAATTGATATGATTGAACGAATAACCTGAATAAGGCTTTATTCAGTTAAATAGAATTACACATAGTGAAACGATTAATGAAAAGGAAATTGTAGTTGAAGAGAATGACGTGTTCGATTTACACGTAACCAAGGAAAAGTTAAAAATGTTATAACTATTAATGTATACCTAACAACGTTTAGGTGAATTTGGGATCTAGTTGCGCCGCGAAGCTTTTGCGTAGAGGCAGTCACTTCTAAGGGGGTGAAATATAGGGGCTGTCAATTCCAACAATGCTTTGGTCGAAAACTCTCGATTTAAAAATATTTTTCACCAACTCAAATAAAATAAAATTTGTAGAATTTAATCTAATTGTAGCTATTTACTGTAGGACTAACGTATAGCTCTCTATGAAGCCTTAATGGTCGCACATCCAACTCCATGTGATGTCTTGGAGCCATCGCAGTAGACATTAGAACAAGGAGACAAATAAAAGATTCACTGAGGGAAATAGGCCTAATCTCGGTTCAAATTTCTGCTGATTGTATGCGATCATCTTTTGTTCATATTAATACAATTTTGTGTTGTGTACAGTAAAGCTACCTTAGCAACCATGAACCAAATTTTGTAATGAAGGCACCCATAAATCTCGGCCAGCGATGTTATCGCTGATTGGTTCTTTGCAGGTGTAATCTATACTGTAAGATAAGAAACCATTTTGTAATCATTTGCATCCTTTTATAAAAGTGTATTCGTCTTAATCTTGTGGAACTACTACATTTGGCGATGTGATCTATTTTTCCAGATTACAAGAGTTGAAAGTGGTACATCGCGTCGAGAAATCATCGTCCTTACAAGGCATCAACTTCGATGACACGATCCCTCTTTTAACGATCCCAAAGGGGCATCAAAGAGGGAGAGTGTAAGCCATCAGAGCCTGAAACTCTTTCCCAATGGCAACCCCAGGCAGTGAGCATTGACAATCGACTACAATGTATTTACTACTAAGTTAACAAGCTATTCTATTCGCGAGGACATTGGAGAGCCCTTTACGTTGGAAGCAACCTTACTTACAGTAATATCAGATTTGGTATACTATTTTTTGAAAGAACTATGAGTCTAATACCTCACTAGTGAAGTTGCTGAAAACAAGAGTTTTAACTAGTTGAAAAACTTGAATTTTAACTTAAAAACGTGAGTTGTATTTCAAGAAAATACTCGTACGTCGATTCTATACTGCAATAAGAAAGCCTCACGATTAAGCCTAATGCTGGGCAACTATAGGATAAAAAATTGGTAGAATTGTGATTTTAAAAAACAATTTCAATGGAAATAACTTAAGTAACCAGTTGTAAGTCCCGTTTCGAGATGGAGAAAACGAGGAATGTGACGAGTTACACAAGCATTCTTCACCTACCTCAAGAAATCACAAACTTATTTTCCTTCATAACATCTGAGACCGGTTTTTTCTTAGTTTTCCTGTTTAGGACGAAATCTGCCTCTTATCATTGCCAATCACTGGTAGATATTGGCAGTGTAATTCATTTGAACACGAGACACTTAAACTTGCTGTTCCGGCGATCTAACGATATTTACATATTAAATCGGTCGATTCAACCATATAAATTCTCCTGTTAGAAGACTCCTTCAGTTGAAATTCAAGGATATAGTCAACATGCAAGATCGTTAGGTGGTGTCGGATGCCGTTTTGATAGATTCGCCCTCTTCCCTCGTCCCAGTGACCCCTGACGTGCCCCAAAGGCTTATGAACCTTCCAAAATGTTTTCCTCGATGCCCACCGTTTGTAGGCCTTCGCGTTATAATTGTCGGTCGATGTTTCACGACGGATTCCAGCCTTACGTCATGTGTTCGAGACGTGACTTCGTGGGCCTGGTAGAGCCTGGGGGATGAGGCTAACGACCCTCCGTCATTCACACTTACGCCCGTTTCTTTTGGCATGAGATGGGTCACCCCTGATTCAAAAAGTTCCATTAAATCCGTGATTTTTCCCAAGTAGAATAGGTAGGTACAAGTAAATATTAATTTTTAGTGAATTTTCTATAATGTTAATGAATATGAAACTATTGCAATGCCCTCAAAACTTTTAGGACGGAAAAGTTTGGACATTTGTTTCAAGGAAATCTGTTTCGGAACAGTTAGATTTTTTTATCATATGCATAATTTTTATGTGTGTCACTACAGATAACTTGAGCTAGATAGTAAGTACCAAAAAATCGTGAATGGTGCCAAAAATGTTGATATCACGGCCTAGAATTGCATTACACTTTTTCAGGCTAAAAAAAGTCACACTTTTGGTTTATTATTTTCAATAATGAACCTTTGGAATCGACCAAGAAAAAAAAAATTTTAACACCCCCTCAAAATTTGATGGTTTACGTTTCAAGGTACGTAGAATCCAAAAATCGAATAAAAATTTGGCCGTCCGTACGCCGTCCGCCGTACGCCGTCCGCCGTCCGCCGTACGCGGCACTTTTGCCACTTAGCATTGACCGATTTTGATGAAATTTGGTATGTAGGCTCCATTTGGGGTCTAGTTGTGCCCCGAAGCTTTTGGTTGATGTAGGTCACTTCTAAGGGTACCAAAATCAATTTTGAAAACGCCCTAACTCAAACAATTTTGATATAAAGGTATTGTTTTTCCTTCAATTTAAGATTCTATAGAATTTTTAGAATTTTTTGAGACCACGCGGAGCTCTGTAGGACAAACCGTTCGCTCCCTACGAAAATATAAGGGTTTATATTGAAATATATATATATATAAATCAAAACACGAGTGTGAATCGCAAAAGAGGCCTAATCTCCGTTCAAATTAGAGCTGACCAAAATGCAATCAATTGGTTGGTGATTTTGATTTTTTTCTTTTTTTTTTTTTTCTTCATATTGGATGGTTGGTGATTTTGTAGACGAGTGATCTATATAGAAAAATAATAAACCATTGTGTAATAATTTGCAGCGTTTTTGTTTTTTTTTGTTTGTTTTACAGATCCCAGCATAAAAGATGCAACGTAAATAAAAATCAATCATTGTTCAAGAACGACCAAAAATAGGTAATGCTTAAAAACTTCCCTCATTCATCCATGCTTCAAGATTGGGGCTTTAGGAAAAAATGACGATTTATCATTGACAAACCTATCATGCGCAGTTCGTTTGACTCGAAATGATTGTGGAAGAAAGGCTAACTAAAAACTTCTCATCCAGCCGTGCAGGATTCTTTCAATAGTTTCTCATGGAATGCACGGAGAAACAAAGGTTTTGACGTACGGAAAATTACACCCTCTGATCCCTTGGATCGTCTAGGTAGCTAATTTAAAAATACCATAAGCAGAAGTTTGAATTAATGGCACTTCAAGAAAAAAATTTGCACCGATTTGATCATACCTACACCTCAAGTTTGTTGGGAAACAGCAAAAATAACAACGCTTAATAATTTTTTTGCCATCCAATTTGTTTCTCGTCAGAACAGATGAATAACTCTCAATAATGATCGTTATCAAAACTGTAATGAAACACACAAAAATAAATTCCAAATTCTGCAAGTCATGCAAATCTATTGAAGACGAAGGTTACGGGTTTTCAACAAGCTATGAAGCTCAAAAGCTAAGGACTGCTACTCAATCGGAATATATATCACTTTCTGAAGCAGCAAAGGAATCAATCCATCACTGAAATATAGCAAATTATTGCTACTGCGACACATAACAGTAGAACAGCAGTGACCTTGTAAATGTCGATCAGGCCACTAATTACTGGGAAGCGAACCCTTTCATAAACGCCAAGTCGAACCACAACGTCTCAAGAAAGCACCTCATACTAGTTACGAGAACATCATGAATGGGGAAGTTTCAATACTCCAGAAATGTCAGGAGCTTCTGGCCAAGTTTCCTTTACCAGCATGCTAGCTGGAGGAGTTCAGACATCTACAGAGGCTGGACATAATCTGAGAGAGAGATCTAAGAGAGAGTGAAGATGTTGAATTCATTCGATGAAGTAAAATTTATATTCTTTTATCAAGGTGTGTTGTCGTTTGGAGAACTAATTTGTGTTCTTCCGTTAGTTGCGGTAAAAAATAAAATCAAAAACATCCAAAGCTTGAGAACTATTGTTCACCGTCTCATTTTGAATGTAATCGGTTTCGGGTAGACCAAGAGATTTATTTATCCATGTACATTCTTGGAGGGACGGAAAAGGATATTGGTTTAGGCAGTGATGAAACAGGCATGGGATTGTGACGAAGAGGGGAGACTCAAGCAGTAAGTCAGGGGCCATAAGACAGATCTGGGCTATATAGTAGGGAAGTCTCGAGTCTGTTCCATTGAATTGTCTTTCTTCAGGGAGAGGCAAGAGAACCGGATTGGTCAATTCACAGAACCCGAAGAGACGCCGCTAACGAGCCTACGGGAACTTATCAAGGGGCTTACCCGGTAACCTGGTGCCTACGAGGGGGCTTGGTGATTCACCGGACTGAAAGAGATGATACGGGCATTATGCAACGTACGAGCAACACAAGAAGTGTAACGACTTCCTAGTTTGACAAAATTAATTAAACCCTGACTCATTTACCTGTTGAACAATAATAGGGAAATATTGACCAATCCAGTTCATCGTTTCAATGAGGTCACATTTCATGTTCTGGGCTCTCTGAGCTAACCTAGGGGATTGGAAAAAGCAACTAGTTTGAAGATAGCTCCTAGTTTAGGACAGGGAGCGCTGAAATTCGGAACATAACTTTTTGAGAACCACTGGATGTGGATTGCAAGAGAAGTCAGTTGACCTGCATGAACAATTGGTTACATTTTCACCATTCATTCATGTTGATTCTAAAGCACTGTACGAGTACAGCATCTTCGGGAGAGGTTCTTTTCAGCTTATATGATTTTATTCTTTCTTCTTCACAGCTTATATGACTCCTTCCCAACACAGTTATCACCAAAGATGAAGCCAACTACTATGATTTTCGACATAATCGTAGAGTTCTGCAATTTGGTACACAGACTCCCATGTACTTTAGAAGTGATCGTAAAAATGCCAGATGAGCAATAACTTCTCTCATTTTCATTGCAGAGCTCCACGATTTGATGCACTGAAGGTGATTAAGAGGAAGTCAGGTCAGCAGTGTAAACAATGAAGCTAACTTCGATTTCATTCTTGAAATTTGGGTTTTCCTGTAGGAAACTCTTAGAGACATGTTTCCAGTCACATTTGTGATTTACTCCTTTCTAAACTATGTTGGTACAGTGTTTTTCAGTGGTTCTTGTATTAGCCATAACAACAATCTTCATACCAGGGATTTATTAGTGCTCAGATCAATTTAATAATTTTCACACGAAATTATTCTTTATGTCCGTTGTTATTCTTTGTGGAGAAGCTGTACTGCCTACCCAACATGAAAGACTTTTTAAAAATTATCTTTCTAACATATCTGTAGATATTGGAAAGGCCTTCAATCCTCTTTTAAGTAGGTGTACACATATTTATAATCATTGTTGATTCTTTGTATTATATAATTTTTTACCTGTGAGGCGGATATCTTCTCACACTTTTTGGCCAGGAATAAATTACATATCTCAGGAAACGAATATCAGCACGCGTCATCAAATATCGCATTCTAACGCCCAACGGTGGCTCTCTGCTCCAGATGTGATCTGGAGCACTTGGGCACAGCTACGCGCTTCATTCGCCTCTTTCTTATTCCAGCATTACAAGTCATCAGAACTCCCTTGACTGGAGATGTTTGTGTCTCTTGCGAAACGCCGACCTCTTCAGGGCCCGTGAAGACATTAGAATCCGACATCCGACGTCGTGACGACACTTAGGACGTCGTTGCGACAGACCGATCGCAACCGACAAGTTCATTATCACTCGCGTACCATCTCTGACTACCTATCTGGATCGCTGACGGACTCCCTTGGGAATTTTGAGGAGATAACTGATACCGTTTAGTTAGCAATTAGGTTATGAATGTTGTATCCTGTTCCTATCTTTCACTCCCGGTAGAAGTGAAAAAGTGTTATTTTCAACAAGTAAATGAGTATTTGTCGACAGCGTAACAATACCGAAAATGACGATTGACCCAACAAACTTCCACAGACCAGGATATCAGAGTCAGGGTCTAACAGAAAATTTGATCCTTTCGCCGAGCTTTCTTTTAGTCATTCACTATTTCATTCCATGATGGTACAATTCCCTGCAGTTATGTGGATTTGTTTCCCAGTTTTGAAGTCCCGGTTTCTGTTGAATTTTCACCAAGTTTCATTTACCTGCACTAGTGTTGTGTGAAACTTGAAAATTTTTTCTGTTTTCAGCGATGCTGCCGGTTGTTGGTACTTAGTTCTGGTGGTCACTCGTAGTAAGTGCGTATGAATTAATGTATAAGAATTCATTCGGTCAAATAGTGCGGTTTCTACTAATCAATTCGTTGCAAATAATTGATTTATTCAACAGATGAGTGGAAGCTTTCGTTCGGTTTGAAGATATATTACACTCGTTTGGTTGGTTCATATTAATTGTGAAGTCGTCATGATTATTTCTTAATTTTTTGTACAGATTTTAATAATTTTTATCCAGTTTAGTCTGACTTCCGTGTAGTATTCATGCAGTAATTCGTTTACGAATAAATTCTCGCCTACCTGATCAATATGGTACGTGTGTGTTTTTGCTCGGTGATTAGAACTTTTGGTTTATTATTTTCAATAATGAACCTTTGGAATCGACCAAGAAAAAAAAATTTTAACACCCCCTCAAAATTTGATGGTTTACGTTTCAAGGTACGTAGAATCCAAAAACGCTGCAAATTATTACACAATGGTTTATTATTTTTTATTTTCCCATATAGATCACTCGTCTGCAAAGCCACCAAAAATCCAACATGAAGAAAAACATCGATCGCATTTCGGTCAGCTTTAATTTGAACGGAGATTAGGCCTCTTTTGAGATTCACACTCGTGTTTCTGATTTATCGTACGTTCAAACTTTAAATTCTCGTAGTGAGCGAACGGTTTGTCCTACAGAGCTCCGAGTGGTCTCAAAAAATTCTAAAAATTCTACAGAATCTTAAATTGAAGGAAAAACAATACCTTTATATCGAAATGTTTTGAGTTAGGGCGTTTTCAAAATTTCAAAATTGATTTTGGAACCCTTAGAAGTGACCTACATCAACCAAAATCTTCGGGGCACAACTAGACCCCGAATGGAGCCTACATACCAAATTTCATCAAAATCGGTCAATGCTAAGTGGCAAAAGTGCCGCGTACGTCGTACGGCGGACGGACGGCCAAATTTTTATTCGATTTTCGGATTCTACGTACCTTGAAACGTAAACCATCAAATTTTGAGGGGGTGTTAAAAATTTTTTTTCTTGGTCGATTCCAAAGGTTCATTATTGAAAATAATAAACCAAAATCGAATAAAAATTTGGCCGTCCGTCCGCCGTACGCGGCACTTTTGTCACTTAGCATTGACCGATTTTGATGAAATTTGGTATGTAGGCTCCTTCTGGGGTCTAGTTGTGCCCCGAAGATCACTTTTCTATATAGAAAAAGATAACTTTTTCTATATAGAAAAATAAAAAATTATAAACCATTGTTCATATCCAAATTAGAAACTAGGGTTCTATTATTCTTGTTTTACATGCCCCTATGATGATTAAATATTTTAAACGAAAGTTGAGCAAAAGAAACAAATTTTGTGTCCACAATGGAACGGACATTCCTCCATCATCAGGAATTCCTGAGTTGGGAGGAGTTCTCGATCCGTTAAAACTGGGATTCTTGCTCTGATATTTCACACAGTTATTTAGATAACCCATCCTCCTCCAAATCGCAATTTTCAAAATCGGGCTGACGATTCTTACTGTGGAAAATTTTTGCTACCGCCCCAGGGGGTCAACCAAAAAATCGCCGCCACTTCGAATATGGTTGATGGAAATATAATCAAGTAAATAATTTCGTTCTTGGATTTTTGACACATATGTTGGAACTGAAAATAATCAGAAACTCGATAACCCTAATTAGACCATGGTGTCACTAGTGTCACCAAAAAATCTTAGGTAAGTATTTCACAGCTGTCCCAAAGTGCCACCGGAGTAACCAAAATTAAATAGCAATTTAAAAACTAATGGATAGAGCTGAATTTTTTGAACTATTTTATGTGAGTTGTTAGAAATCAAAAAATTATGTTATGACAAAAAATTTGAAAATTTTGTCATTGATTTTCTTGGAAATTTTTGTTATAATTCTATTTTGAAACTTTCAATGGCTCACAAACAATTCTGCTGTCCATTTAATTTAAAATGGAAATTTAATTTTGGTTACTCCGGTGACACTTTGGAACAGCTGTGGAGTTCCTAAGATGTTTTGGGTGACGCTAGTGACACCATGGTCCAATTAGGGTTAACAGTAAATATCTCTGTGAGTTTCTGAATACTAGATGCTCCTTCTGAATCTGCCACTCATCACCGATTATGACAAAAACCAAGTTCAATGCCGATGCAGAAGACGCTGAAACGCCCACAAACGTCGGAAGTGCTGCCGTGTCGCAATCCAAGGCGTCAACCGTCACAGGCCGTCGCCTCTCGCACCTCGAATCATCTTTCCCCTTTTTTCTTCGCATTCTCTCCATTAATTTTTCCTTCTTTTTTTCGTCATCGCGTTTCTTAATCTGGCATTTTTAATAGTCGCTAATCACCTTTTGCAAGGTCGATGTTTTCCGGAAGGAACTGGGTGGTGACACTTGCGACACTTCCTAGACTTGACATTTCAGTTGGAGGGCTCCATCAAAAGATCTACCTTAGATCATAGGATAAATAAGGCAAAGTCGTGCCACTATCATAAGTATTTTCCCCGACACTCTGGTTCAAGGTGAAGGACCGTACTTTACTGACACTAACTCTTGTAATTGTACATATAAGATAAGACTAATAATTGTTTCAGAATGAGCATTTTGATAGTGGCTGCTACGTGTACGGCCTTGGGTTAATAATTCTAATTGCCGAATTCCAAATATCCACTCGCATTTTACAATTTAGGCTTTCAAATAACGATATCTGGGCCTTCCAAACCAATTCTGATTTGTTCGTGCCTTTTGGTTTATTATTTTCAATAATGAACCTTTTGAATCGACCAAGAAAAAAAAATTTTAACACCCCCTCAAAATTTGATGGTTTACGTTTCAAGGTACCTACGTAGAATCCAAAAATCGAATAAAAATTTGGCCGTCCGTCCGCTGTCCTCCGTACGCGGCACTTTTGCCACTTAGCAATTGACCGATTTTGATGAAATTTGGTATGTAGGCTCCATTTGGAGTCTAGTTGTGCCCTGAAGATTTTGGTTGATGTAGGTTACGTCTAAGGGTTCCAAAATGAATTTTGAAATTTTGAAAACGCCCTAACTCAAAAGATTTCGATATAAAGGTATTGTTTTTCCTTCAATTTAAGATTCTGTACAATTTTTAGAATTTTTTGAGACGACTCGGAGCTCTGTAGGACAAACCGTTCGCTCACTACGAGAATTTAAAGTTTGAACGTACAATAAATCAGAAACACGAGTGTGAATCGCTAAAGAGGCCTAATCTCCGTTCAAATTATAGCTGACCGAAATATGATCTATGTTTTTCTTCATGTTGGATGGTTGGTGGCTTTGCAGACGAGTGATTTATAGAAAAATAATAAACCTTTGTGTAATAATTTGCAGCGTTTTTGTATGTAAATTCCCACAACGTCTATTCTTCTTCCCCGAAACCTATTGGGTTTATCTTTTAGGCAAAAATTATTGCCCATAAATTTACTTTAATAGAAAATGTGTGTGAAAGTATTTAGAATTTTAAAGGAATTAAAATTGACAGGAATCAGCTATAATTGAGGAAGTAGTTCTGAAAATCGCAAGACCAAAAATTTGTCTTGAGTATCCTAATGTGAAGCCCAGGTAAGAGGGTCCTTGGTAAAGATATTGGACGGTGAACTTAGTCTTGCTACAGATCTAGGTTCTCGTCTTACAGATTTTTAATATGGTTGCTCATTCATAGTTTTGTGCAAGAAGAGAGAATTAAGTAGGTAACCACAAATACAGATGACACAATAATTTGTTGCTTGGACTTGAATTCCAGAAAACGACTCTTCGGCAGAAAATCTCAGACAAGGTTCCCATGCTGATCAAGGTAGAATGCCGATAGCCAATTAGAATGAGTACTTTCTGATTGAATCAAGGATTGTGCAAGACAGTCTTGTATGGTAGAACTAAGTGCTATCTCCTCCTCATTTCTATCAATGGAATTGAAACTAGTTGAATCAGTGATTTCAAACTGTGAGAGAAAAACCAGTAGTTAACATTTTTCTGTAACGAGTTCACCAAATAAGACTGAGTATCTTTGAAAGGTTGTTTTTAATTACCCACCTGAACGTCCACGCTGCGGATTAACCTTTCGCCTGTGAGCAGTCCTATTAATGGATACAGTGGACCAGAACATTGAAAATCTAATGGAATAGATGTAGCACCTCTGAGCCCGCTCAAAACTGGACATAAACTGTTAGGTAATTTCAATAAACGAAAGTAACCCGATACGGAGGGCAGGAGAGCGGCCAGCGATCCAAATTTCAGGTCACGAGGAAGAGGGCTGCAGAAACGCGTGTACAATGTTGAAAGGTTTTATCCCCAAAGGCGAGTCATGTTGGATAAAATCTAGCAGCTCCATCCTTCTAGTTTCATAACATGCTCGTATTTTCTATGTTGAAGAATACCTACGTAGGCGAAAACCCTCTTTGTCGAATAGTTGATTCCAAAAACACAAGATTGAAATTTTACAATAGTTATTAGATAAAGAACCATAAAGTAAAAAAAAAAAAAATTAAAGTTATTTTTCCAAACTCAGACATTTCTCAACTATCTAGGCAGAGCAGTAACAGGAAACACTCATTGTACACAATGTGATAGGTTCGCATTCTCCTCCAAATACCTGATTGGATGACCAGGTATTGAAATTCTGTTCCAATTTATTAGAGAGATCTAGATAGATAAGGAGAACTAAGGGTTCGAAAAAAGTATCATCACCTTGCTCTGGGCTATCAATTGTTGCTCAAGGTGGTGCTCAACGAAACAGGAGCCGCCGCTAATGTGCTTCTCACCGTAATGTGCCTCATCGCGGTTTGATCTGATCGCATCTCGAGCGATTTTTATTGATGGAATTGAATGCTGCAACGGACATTGCGTTATACGCAAGGCAGATAAGATCATTGTGCATGCAGATTGGGAAGAAAAGATCTTTATGCTCCTTCAGAGTGCAGAACACAGGTTTCGTGTTTCGCACTGGTAACGGGCAGTAGGATTGGTAAAAGACTTTTATAGAGAAAAAACGTCTGCCAAGTTGGTGTAGCACATAGCTTCCTTCATAACCCGATTGTATAGATGATCCAATGCATAATAGTTGATCTCAAAACATTAATCTCTAAGTACCTTGTACTACCTAGGGGACTCTACACGTCAACCGTCTCAATCTCTGAATATTGTTGGAAAATGTAGAAGCTACGGCTGTAACAAGCAAATATACTTTTGCGCATGCGCAGCGGCTACTATCAGTCCGGGGGTAATGATTTTCATAGTGGACCATCCACACGCCAACCCGCACAATCCCTGAAAATTTCATCGAAATCGGATGAGAATTGTAGAAGTTATGGCTGTGGCAAGGATTCCACATTTGCGCATGCGCAGCGGCTACTATCAGTCCGGGGTAATGACTTTCATAGGGGGCCATCTACACGCCAACCCGCACAATCCCTGAACATTCCACCGAAATCGGATGAGAATTGTAGAAGTTATGGCTGTGGCAGGGATTTCATGGCAGACACACAGACCGACGCGGAACAAAAATCGTTCAGGAAGGCCTGAAACTTGAAACGCGAGTGGAAATTTTGATTTTGAAGCCTTTTTTTCAACCACGAAAAGTGAAAACAAAGCTTCCGCTACCTTGGTAGACTCGGAAGCAACAACCGCTGTTGACATGGGTATGGTTGAAGATATGGAAAGGTCTTATTCTTATGGCTAGGGGTTATTCCCGAAAATCAGGGGAGCGTTGGACCTTCAAATTCCCTCGGTGGGCCAGACCCCAAATTTCTCAAAAATTCCCTTACCCGTTAGTGTTAGGTCTAACACTCTCAGTGGGATAGACCTCTACTTTCCAGAGTGAGCTAGACCACAAAACCCCTCAGCAGGGTAGACTTAAGTTCCTCAAGTGGGCTAGACCCAAACAACCCTCAATTGGCAAGACCCAAACAATCCTCAGTGGGCTAATGATGGTGTTTGGAGTAAATTCAAACATGCTTTTTTACTCAGTAGAATTTTTTTTTACTTTGTAGAATTTTTTTCACTGGTTTAACATTTTCACGCAGTGGAATTTTAAACTTCAGAGTTTTGTTCATAGTAACTTCGTCTGATTACATCTCACTTTCAACGATATTCATTGTGAAGTTTCACTCTTGTCTCGGTAAGGTCTCAATGAACCATCGAAAGCTGTGACACGTTGTGATCCGTTAAGTTGTCTTTGAGACGATCTCTGGGTATTTAAGTGCTGCTTGGGGTGCAGCGTAATGCGCTCACACAATGCAAACAGCTTGTGTTGAATATCAGGCTTTTTAAATCGAGCAGAATCACTCGAGCCGTAACCAAACGGCCAGATCACGCCTCCTCGTTCAACCCACTCTTCACAGCAACCGTCTCATGTTCTCTTTCCATTGTAAACAACGGCCCATTACTTAACAATATGTTTTGATCACTGTTATGTAACAAGGAACCTTCTGGAACAGTTCCCACTCTCGGCGGATCTTCAAAGGGAACGCGCTCAGGAGGAATTGAAGAGTTGATTCGGAACGACGTGAACGCTCATTGGGTCAGTTCTGGTGCCAACTGCAGATAAAAGAGCTGATCGAGTGCAGCCGAGTGTTTTAATTGTCTGACACAGTTTTTCGGTCATCCTCATACATATTATGCAGAACAATGACGCCATTAACGAAACGACCCGCAATGCGATGCAACTACATAAGTTCTGTCATCCAGTAGTGCATTGCTAATCACTTAGGCATGAAACTATTTATCAATCAGTCTATGAATCATACAGCGAATCAAGATCCCATGCGTAAGTGCCCTGCTGAATAAAGACTATCCAAACATGATGAGTAACTAAACTTTCTACTGCCAGTATTCTCAGTATTTGACTATGGACAAGAGTGGTCACTGGTTATTTATTGATCCTGATCCTCTAGAAGTATTCTCCCTCCTCTCTCCTTACATTTCGCTCTGTCAGTCCTCACCCTGCAATTGCGCACTCATGACCCCAGTTTCTACCAACTAGCCCAGTTTCTACCATCTTCTACTTCAAAGTAGCCTATAAAATTGTCAACTTGTCTGCGTTATCGATTGCCGATTTTAGGTAATCTACTACCTGATTAGTTTTTTCACTACTTATGAATGCCCATGGTGTCTATACATGTAAGTGGAAACTATAGACACCGTTTAACATGATATACTTTTTATTTATTTGTTGTTTTCATCACATTTTTCCACCCCGGGGTCGAAAAAGGGGGATTGCAAATACTAATTTACTATCTCATCTTCATCGCTAGAAGGAGAATGAAAATCTTGCAGGTTTTGAATAGTGAAAAATTTGCGTATTCTGATATGCGCATTGTACAATTTATTACATACTGACGCTGTCTGTACCACTCCAAAGGGACATACCAATGAACTTAAAAATATCACCTTTCAAACATTGGACTTGTATTATTTCGTTTGGTAGGATCGGAGTTGAACGATTAGGTAACTAGTTTCGAAATTCGGAAAGAGGTACTCTGATACTATGGAAGTCACGTTATAAAATAGGCTATCAAATGCCCAAAGTTTTATGAAACATACAAAGAGTCAGTGAATAGTAATCAAGATGATATCGATACGACTTACGTCTGAGTAATGTCATCTAGTAGGATCTTGTTCCAAGTGTAGAGCTGAAGAAAACCTAAACAGTAGAAACCTAAGTAGCTAACAGTTGGCAATGGCGACTCGGACGTGCGATGCTGAAGACTTCTACCGGCACGAAATGAAAACTCGGAACGGAAAGAATCTCATTGACATTCCCCGGTCGGCTCACGGTCTACTTGTATGTAAGTGGATCAGCCCCAACGAGCCGTAAACCTTAAAACAAAAGTACCTAAACCTATATAAAAAAAAACCTATTGCGTCACGGGTAGCTCGAACCTTCTGCCTGAGATACTATACCTTCGATATGTATGAGATACCTACGCTATGGGGTCCTACGCGGCCTATACGTGTGATTGTTGCGAAATGCTCCGCACCTTATCCCCAGATTGGTTCATTCCTTTCATTACTTAACTGTGGCTCTTTTTTCGGTGATATGAGAACCATTCTCACGGGATGGAACACGGTGTAAACAACTGCCGTCTCAGCATGAAAAGAAAGATGGATGTTATCCGTTGTAATTACACTACAGGTTGAATGCAGGTGCTTTGTGAACAACGCCGATGGAATAATGGAGCAAATATTTTACTATCAAATTAAATAATATTTCACAGGAAGGTAAGTAAATGGTTATTGAATGAAACTTGAATTTAAAAATTTATGTCGACCTACCGAATTTCTTAAATGGGATGTAATATACATTTTTCTTTGAATTTTTGAAGCTATCGGAAGGTTCATTATCATTGCGAGAGTTCTAAAATTTATATGTTATAAAAACGGGTATGAATCTCCCACTTGATAGGAAATATCTTTATAAAATGGTTAGTTACCTCGTACATATCTTTTTAATTGTCTAAAACACCAAAAAGGGCGGTAAAGCATGCTGGAAATGATTATTTTTACTTGACTTATAGTTCCTCAGTATTCTGAGACTACCTGGCTATCTTCATGCCATTATTAAAGAAGAACTTCAATTGCAGTTTTGTAAATACCTCTTTGCTGTAAAAAGTTTGTAGGAACTGCTACTTCAGTGGCTTCTGTTGGGATTTAAATTATCGATTATAAAGTACCCAAGTACAACTGAACTCACGGAATCCGTATAAAAGGAAAAATGGAGCAATTTCCCACAAAACCTAGTAATAATCACTATTAGATTATGTTAGAACAGAATACGATATTACAATTATTCAACGTGACTATAAACGATTGAAGGGATCTGCACGAAGTTGCATGTCGTAAAAGGTACGTGAAAGCAGGTAAGCTAGTTGGAAACTTTCAAGAGTCATCAAAGGATCGTTAAAAGATCATGATCTCATTGACTTCTCTGTCATGAAGAATATTTAAAAATAAAGAAATAAGTAACGAGAAGATAGTTACAGCTAAGCTGCACGATCAGTGGTTGCCAGAGCAGTCATCCACTCTCACTCATGACAGCCACGTTCCATGTGTTTCATGATAGTAACAGTTGTTATAACTCTTTCTCCACGCCCGAGGGATCAAGTTTCTAAATGACACTGAAATATTGCTGTCAAGTAATTCAACGACGTGTCACACCCTAGAAGACTTGTCTGATCTGGTATTTGAATGGTGTCAAGCAATTTGGTAAGTACGTGCTAAACAACGACAACAGGCTAAGCTTGAAATTCTTTTTGAATTTCAGTGATGACTAAGTAATTTTTTGGATCTCCTGATAGTCTCAAAACAATATTTTTAGGGTACACCGATAAGGTCTTCTCCGCTACTATTACTGGACATACCGAAATGCTGATTTAATCAGCAAGTACAAGGAGACCACACTCACCTCACTTTTATATTCATATCATAAAGGAGGTACTAACAGTTTTTTCCTTAGCCTAGAACAAGATTCATTATTATCACTCAGTCATTTTCCGCACGGTTACTAGGAGCTGTAAAAGTTGAGCCAGCTAGGTTACGACGGTTTTACCTCTACATTATTACCAGGACATGAAGAAAACCAAATAATGTGTCATACCTGATCATGGGGAGAGGCAAACTTTCAAGTGACATCGGAACCAAGGACATATCAAGGAGGGGTTTGTGTTCCTTGATTTATGCACACTTGGAAGCCTTGGAAAGCAGTTTAAAACTGCTCTAAACCTTCAAAAATTATCCATATAGCCGGCTTTGACTATTTAATTTTCATGGATGAAGATTGCAACACCAGTAGACACGTCGTAGGAAAATTATTTCTGATTGGTCAAAAATACTCAACATTTGAATTGTAATTAAATAATAACGTTCAAACTCTGGTAAAAATGTTGTCTAGAAACGTAAATTTTCAAATTTAGTGTTCAGGATAGCGCTTTTGCTCAATAAGCAGAGAGCTGGTTTTGATCCCAACCGAAGTTAAATATTTACTCCTCGTTTCAGGTAGTACGCAGCTGAATTATTACAATATTTTTTTTCCGGCAGGCAGGTGAGAAAATCTTTAAGATCCATAGGTGGAGTTGGATCTCGTAAGATACCTGGAAGGGTCCTCGTTTTCCGGTTAAATGGGATTCAAACCCACTAAAAAAACACCTCCATTTCTCCCATGTTGGAACTCAGCCCAGAACCGTTTAGCACAATACTTGGGGCTAAGTTCTGGGGCGTTTAATCAGTTCTGGGTGAGGAGGCGGACCAGATGCTCTCTCCTCACTCTTTCTCGTTCTAATAGTATCTTCCTTGTCAGGATGCTTTCTGAGTACTCTGCCACAGCAGTCCAGCTCCTTTCACCTTCCAGCATCCTGCTGTGTTGAACTGTGGGGAGCTAACTCCAGGTCTGCCATCAGCTGGTTTCTTTCAGGTGGCCATTTGGTGCATTTGAAGAAGGTGTGGAGCACATCATTGTCATATTTGTTCTGGCAGTGAAGACATGTTGGGGTAGATACCTTCCCAATTTTATGCAAATAGGCCTAAAAATAGCCCATGTCCTGTAGAGAACTGCGTAAGGAAGAAGTTCACTTCTCCATGTTTCCATGTTTCCTTTCTATCCACGTCTAAATATTTGGCACTAGCCGTGCATTCCACATTCCTCTATGTTCTCCCGCCGATATATCTTGCCAGTTTGCCATTGTGCGCTCCCTTTCTTCCTTGGCTATGCAGGCCCTGTTTCCTTCATCCCTTCTCTCAAAGATTCTTTTCCTATCTGAAGCCATCAGCTGAATGGGTATGACACTTGTGAGGACAAAGATAGCGATTTATGATACTGTTCGGTAAGCACAGGCGATTCGTAGGGCTCCTCTACAGCTATTAATCTCTGTCGGAGATATGTCATACTCAATGCCCATACCTCAGCTCCAACAAGGCGTCTCTTGCACGGTCTAGGGCCGTTTATGTTCTTCATAAGGTGACAAAGAGCTGCTGTTTTTTTTTTGCTGCTCTATCTGCAGTATTGCTTATATGTTCACCAAAAGTATTTTGGTGTCCAACAAGACTCTTAAACGCAGCTGGAATTGAGCTATATCTGTTCGTGATATGCGACCCCCGATTTTTTTGTTAGAAAAAAAGAATGATTCTGTTGAAATGGAATAATCTAAAATGTTATACAATTCTAAATAATTGTAAAATGTTAAATTGGTTTTAATCAATAAAATTACACCGAACAATGTAACACAATTATCATATATGTTTTCTAAGATAGTTGTTTTCAGACACCTTCTTGTTTTGAGTAAAGAATGAGTTTTTCATTTGAATCGAGATCCTTAAAATTAATGATTCACGTTTTGAAAACCATCTACCAATCCCACCATCTGGCTTCGCTCTAGGTACACAGGTAACCAGATACCTACACGGTATTGCGGGCTGTTGTAATCTAGTTTCGGTTTCTATAATGGAAAGTGCGGTTGTATGGAGCCGTAAAAACTTCAACGATGGAAATCAGAACGGGTAGAAGGTCTCTCCCCTTCTCCCAGTCGTGACTTCGCAAATGAAGATAAACCATCTGTTTTCCATGGTCGCCCATTTATTGGGTTCAAGGCGTGACAATAGGTTTATAAGGGTACTAGACCTGGAAGCAGGTGGCGAATTTTGTATTGGAACGAAATTTTTACTATTTAAAACGTCATTTTCACCAACTGACGTTTCAATCCAACAAAATTTATCAAACTAACCTTGAAAATTGGCTAGCGATTTCACGTTTGGAACCATTGACAAATCCAACTGAGGACATTCATTTCTAGCTCCATTGAGATCGACAAATAATGACGTGATATCGTGAAGTTCAAAGGCACGTTTATTATGTGCGTAGAGTACCAAACCAACCTGTGGGTTTGTACGAGAAGTGCAGTTGTAGGTTGGTAACTTCGTAACAAAATTATTTGATAACTATACTGTAGTAAAGTAAAGTAAACAACCATTTCAGGTTGGCTATTCGTCCGATTGCCATTTCTGGCGTCGCGGTCGTCATCAGCTGTCTTCCTAAGGGAAGATCAGAATTTGTTCTGGCGTTCAGCGAAGATCAGAATTCGTGCTGGCGAGCCTCGAACTCACGGCCCCGCAATCGGTCCGAGTCTCGTCTCCAGGGACGCATGCCGCAACTCGCTCGGCCACAGCTGGACCCTTTATTACTGTAAGAGTATCAACGTAACATGAAACTCGACTCAACAAACATAATAATTTGATCAGCTAAAAATCTATGAAAAATTGATCAGCAAATACTGGTTTGGCACCGATGACGTAACCTTGGAATTTGAAATTTAATGCGTCAAATTGAATAAAAGTTTCCAGTGGTTGTTCTGTTCAAACCTTTTGAGGTGTAAATATCTGGTGCTAAGTGGTTAGCGTAGTCTCAATCAATTCGAAACTTCTTCCAAAACCGAACATTCTTCCAAAATTGTTCTTTCTACAGTGTTTTGTAAGAGTAAACCTCATCCTCATTCCTACATTCTCCTCAATTGAAGGTCCAAGCTCTCACTAGACATTTCACTCTGAAATTCTCAGATTCCAACAAATAGAGTAGGATATTCTGAAAACCCTGATAAATGTATCACAAAAATCGTGAAGATCGTCTAGACAGACTCATTTTTAAGACGTTCCACAGTAAGACTTGGGCGTCCTTATGCGATCGATCAGGGGTGAAGGAGGACAACACTCAACAGAAAAAAAAAATAACCACACAGTAATCCGTTTTAGACCATTCTGAATCCAAATCCGCGAAAAAAACCATAGGTGTATGTCTGTGTGTGTGTGTGTGTATGTGTGTGTGTGTGTGTGTAACAAAATCTTGTGTACTCTGCCCAGGCCTTAGTTCTCAACCGATTTTCCTGGTTCTTTTTTCGTTCGACGCGGAAAACTATCTAGTTGTGCACTACGTCGCCGGAATTTCGAATTTTGCCTTTTAAGGAGGGGAAAGGGGGGGGGGGGGTTAATGCTCAAAAAACGTGTGTTTTTGGGCATAATCTTGTGTATTCTGCCTAGGCCTTAGTTCTCAACCGATTTTCGTGGTTCTTTTTTTCTTCGACGCGGAAAACTATCTAGTTGTGCACTACGGCGCCGGAATTCCGAATTTCGCCTTTTAAGGGGGGGAGAGGGGGGGTTAATGCTTAAAAAACGTACGTTTGCGGGCATAATCTTATAAACTCTGCTCAGGCCTCAATTTCCAACCGATTAGTGTGTTTCTTTTTTTGTTTGACTAAAATAACTTCCGAGTTGTACATGATTTCACCAGAGTACCAAAATTTGCAAGAGGAGGGTATGGGTGGGGGGATAATATTCACAAAATATCCAATTTTTCAATATTTCGGTTCCTTTACTGCTTACTAATTGTATCCAAGCTTTGAAATTGAGGAAAAATTCTCATTATACCTTAGGATTTGCATGAATTACTTTCTGTACCACTATGGAAATAAAAGTGGTGCCACCATGGTGCCAGGGCACCATAAACCTCATATTTCTTGGGTTTTTTGGTGTTTCACCTTGAATACGGATGTGACATTCGACGGACTGCCTACTAAACCTAATAGATAAAAGTTCAATGTTACGACGTATTTCCGCTTTGGTGCCAGACTGGCACCATTGGTGGTGGTGGGAGGTGTGAACTCGAATTCGCATGTTGGGTGTCGTAGATCATGGATTTTAAAATGCTCTTCTGATTCGAGGCTATCCTGCCGCTAGGAGTGTTATGGTTTATAATGGTGGGGGGTGTCACTATTTCTTCCCTAAAGTAATAAATAAATTACATCGAGAGAAACTGTCTTATCGCTTAACAACTGGTTAAACTGATCCAATACTTATCCAATGGGACGTCCCCTGGAATGCATGCATTACTAAACAATATGTTTCCATAGGAGAATACTGAAGTTGGATTTTTCCAGAGGCGGTTACGTTAGATTGGGTACTTGATACCCCAAACTGAAGGAGCGATTCATGATTATGTTTCCGACTACTTATGGACAAGTTGTAGGAATGTGATCCTGAATTGCTTTCGATTTTTTCTACCTATAAAAGTTCATATTTTGGGTAAAATCACCTGATACGTAACAAGGTGTGTGACTGATTTTATTCGATTGTGTTAATTAAACTAAAACACGACTAAAAAAACCTTACAGAACAAGAAAATATACCGGAGATTCATACCTAAGAAAATAAAATCCGTTTTCTGCCGATTTCAATACGTTTTTTTTCACCATTCAGGTGCACTTGAAAGTGGATGTGAAGTGTTGAACAGTCAGCCTGTCAAACAAGGTAAGTAAAAAACATTTCCCACGTTTTTTCTTCTCAAGAAGACTTTTTTACATGAGAGCAGAGCATCGAATGGGTTTAAACAACTTTTTCTACCTCACTTAGATTCACCCTTCAAGATGTTCGAGTATTTCCTCCTCCCTGTGATGGTATTCAGGAAATTAGTTTCGAGTTGCGAAACGCACCATATAAAGTCATTATTGGATGGAAATATGAGCTGCCACTATGCTTAGACATACCTACTAATTTACGAGTAGTCAAACTTAGTTACGCGAAGAAACTGAAACACAAATTTACAAATACGTCTCTCAGAACGAAAGAAAAAGCCGTGTAACTGGTTTTTTTTGCCAGGATGATTGATTGCACCTTCCGTACGGACAGGGATACTCTGGAGAGGCGAGAAATGATATGCAAAGCTCCGCCCGGCTATGGAAGTCGACTCCGTGACATTTTTACGAGCCAGAATTAGGCTGACGGTAGCTGTGGCGAAACGAAATAATGAGATTTCTCCAAAAACCCCGAAATTTCCAAGAAAAAAAGCTAAACGTGACTTAAGGACGCTTGATGAAGATGGGAGTGGAATGCTCGAGATAGTGGAGGGCCGCGTACTTAGCCTAATTTCACGGAATTATAGAACAGACTGGATTGAAGAGTTGGCCAATACACTGAGTTTGTCACGTGGCACTGATGGTTAGCCGATTTCCGTAACCTACAGCTCAACTCATGTAGTTATCTATCTGTAGATCTAACCAGATCTGCAAATGAATTGCAAAATACTTAACCCTAATTTAGAAGAAATTGTTCTTAGTAACTTAAAATTCACCAGTCGAAGAGGATGGTACTTTTTGCAACAGACTGGGTTGACCTAAAGCATTGGAATATATCGGATGGCGTTTTTATGAGACACATCCCAGGTTCCTTTGAAAGCTCAACTGGCTGACAGAATGAGTAGGCATAGCCAGAAGTACGTTGCAATGGAAGGAACTCTTGAATAGAATGACTAGAAGCGCAGATCATCCAGATGCGAATAGTGATCCAAGCTGGTTTGACCAGAGATGGGTCATCCCATCTGGAGCCGTTACATAAAAGGTAATCCAAAGGTTTCATTCCAGGGACGGTTACACCTCTTCAAAACGACAAGCTCCTGTGGAACGCTTAAACTACACATCCTAATTTAAATTTCATGGATTCAGTTCCATTAGTTTCCCATGTGGAGCAGTACTGACAATGGAACGCTTAACGATGAAGCCAATTACGATGGAACGCCAGGAGCGTGGAATGTGGAGCTGCTGTCAAATTACAAAATCCGTTACCATTAGTAGATTCTGTCCCTTAGCCAACTGTCGGAATACTCATTACATCAAAGAATACTAGCGAAAAGATTATATTGCTGTGTTCTAGCCTCTAATACCTACCAAAGACTAGAAGGAACCTACTAATATGAGAGAAGAAAGTGAACAAATCCACTCCGGATGTAAAGAACTGGGAAAATGGAATTTAATAGGAGGTCTGAGGTTACTAATATAGGGAACTTTCACAAATCGGCTATTGTTGGTTTTATATCCAAGGTACAGTAGATGTTGTGTTTTACATCGTCTTGGATGGCACGCTTATTGAGCCGTTACACAAGTTACTGTCTTTAGTATGTTAGACAAGTACCATAGATGTAAATCACCAGACTGAATTCATCGTGCCTTGCGCATTTTGTGAGATAATTTTCTGAGAGAGTAAAATTATTGTGATCGTGAAATAACCAGAAGACTGAACATAGTCTTTGTAGTAACTCTTGGAATTTTCAAGCTTGAATCTCTTCTAAGCACATAAGTTTTTGTTAGCAGTAGTTAATGATTGATTATGACACGTACTATGTTTGAGTTCAAAGTTCTGTCTGAGCGAAAAGGTATTTTCTTTAATTGAGAGTTTTTCTCTAGTGTCAAATTTTCTGGTTTTCAAATACCGTAGTTCGTTTTGACATAGACATGTCTTTTGGCTGGGAGTCATGACAAAATTAGCGTAATAGGCAAAAAATGTAATAGGTAACCAAGTTTTTTACTGTTTAGTACTATCGTATTTACGAGTAAACGTAACTAATTACGTTACTAATTTCGCTACCCTAGTCCAGAAATCGATGAAGTAACTTTTTCTTAGCAATTAACGAAACAACAACAAAACAATTCGAAGTTATGGTTTAAGTGATTTCACTTCACAGGTACTATATCACCTACTGTTTCTTATCTTACCTACAAGTACAATACATATAATACAGTACAATAAATTACATTGTCCATAAATAATTGCCAAAATACATATCTATGCATGAGTTTTTTCCGTGCGAGCGGTAAACATTTTTATAAAAGAATGGCATCTAGGTGTCTTTCGAGTTTCTTCCTTTCTGCGAGAGGATTAACCAAATTTCAAGCCCAACATCGATTTAGCAAACAAAGCAAGAAAGTTCTGATAGTAAAAATAGAAACTTTTGGAGCGACAAATGTTGAAAATTGCAAAATATTCAAATTTGAAAGTCATAATTGGGAAACTTAGAAGTAGGTACGTACTCACCTGCAAATTCATTGTTTTTCATAAATTTTCGTCCAAATAAAATCTCGGGCTCTCTGAGTGGTGTGGATTTTTTGTTTTATTCCTCTAGCCCTCAGTGTAAATTCGGTGGGAAATCCTGAACTATTCCAAGAAAGAGGAGTAAAGACCACCCCATCACAACGGCTCTAATAGCACATTATGGTTCAATATCTGTCCACAGTAAACTGTGACAACTCAGGTATATTTAAAATTTGTTGAAGGAATGCTGTGACATTCAAGATTTTTTGAAAGGAATATCATGAGCATTGCGGCAAAATCTGGACGCACATTTCCGTGATCTCCTGAAAAAACCCTAACATAATCTTTTTAAAAAAATCTAAAATAACAAATGACATTTCCCAACGTACGTTTTTTGACATGTTACAGAATTCCACGATCTGCGCGATACTATATATAGAGATGTCCTTTCAGCGTAATAATGACCGAAACAGCTGTAAAAAGGAACATTCTAATGGACAAAATTAAGAAATCAGCCTAGCTCAGTTTGAAAACTGTGCTTCTCGCAATCCGCTGTATTTTACACGAAACGAGCTCGTATAAACGCTAGCAGACCCCTTCATTTATCTCAGTATCCAGACAGCCTGAGAAAAGGTAGTAAAAAATGTTTCGGACTTGCGACACTTTTGCTCCCAAGTTTTCAGCTCGGTTCTACTATTCACCGTAGTGCACAAAATCTGAGGATTCATCTGAGGATTGCACAAAATGAAGACGAAATGGTGTATCACCAGAAAAAAACTACTCGTAGGTTTAGATTTGTGGGTTAAACCTACTTTCTGATTATGCCGAGCCGGGGTTGAAACTCTTAACCTACATAGTGGCCGAGGTGAATGGCACAAGACTCGGACATCTCATGGCATCTTAAAACTCATAACACAAAACCGTGGATGGACGTGGTTGTCAGAACTAAGTAGGTAAAAGGCATGTTGAGGTTTACATACGCGTTTAAAGTGTTGGATAATCCGAGGCACAATTATAGAATTATGAGAGTAAGGAGGTCGTACAACAAGATCTCCATGAAACAATAATCAAAAAGCTTGGGGTGTAACGCGTTCGAAACTCCACTTTCAAGCCTATTGTTATGCACAACGATGTATCTCATAAAAGCTCGGCCGTTTTACCAACAACTACCACTTCACCGTCTTTTCCCAGGCGATGGAAAGGTTTTGATGACGCACCATTATCAGAGCCTGTGCCTATAATGCGCCACCTATCGTCCACTGACGCTTCCTGCTCAACCAGAACCATAAACCAGCCCATAGTCCAGCCCAAATTTCGACATAACGCGTCGCTGGGAGATTTTTAATGATACTTTAAAAAGGTCACACGTAGATTTGTACTAATGTGAAAATTAATCACTTAATAAATCATCAAGATAATAGTCACGAAATACCCTCTGTCGATAGAAGATACTTTAAAAACGCTGCAAATCATTGCCCAAAGGTTTATTATTTTCTGTATACATAACCTTTCTGAATAGATCCCTCCCTACCAACCGTAATACCTACTACCTACTAGGGCACTTTTTGAAATTTTCAACCCCAACAACCAACCAAATGGATATGAACGGTTGAAATTTTCAAAAATTCCCTCGTAGGTAGTAAGTACCTATGGTTGGTAGGGAGGGATCTATACAGAAGGGTGATCTACACAGAAAATAATAAACCTTTGGGCAATGATTTGCAGCGTTTTTTTTACCTACCAACTTTTTTTACCTATTTTTTTTACCTACCAAATTTTTTTTACCTACCAACTTTTTTTACCTACCAATCATTGGTAGGCACTACCTACCACACCATACTGCCTTCACACCTTCACAATCCAGTTTATTAGAAAGAACTAAACGCTTCACACTTGATTCGAAAAATAGAGAGCTTCATATGGAAATTTGATTACTGGTTGCTGAGAAAGTAAAACTGAATACAAATCGAAGAAATGAACAGCGATCGCATTTTAGTCAGATACAATTTGAACGGAGATTACTGATGTGATTCACACTCGTGATTCTGTTTTATCGAAGGAAAACCTTCAAGTACTCGTAGGGAGCAAACAGATTGTCCTGCAGAGCTCCGGGTGGTCTCAAAAATTTTTAAAAATTCAATACTATTAAAAATTGGTTAAAAAACGATACCTTCATTTCAAGAGTTTTCGAGCTAGGGCACTCTTGAAAATTTCAACCCTTAATTTTCACCCCTTAGAAGTGACTGATATCAACCAAAAGCTTCGCGGCACAACTAGACCCCAAATGGAGCCCAAATACCAAATTTGAACGAAATCGGTCCAGTGTTGCTAAGAAAAGTGCCGCGTACGGCGGACGGACGGAAAATTTTTCATTCGATTTTCGGATTCTACGCAACTACGTGAAACATCAAATTTTGAGGGGGGTTAAAAATTGGATTTTTCTTGCTCGATTCCAAAGGCTTATTATTGAAAATAATAAACCAAAAAGGCAATCTTATTTATATTAGCTTCAATATTAACATAAAGAATGATATAAGAACATATAACATATATAACTGATGAGATTCAGGAAATATATATAAGAAAATAGGAAAAAGAATCAGTTTTGATAAATTATGGGAAGCATCTGTTCCTCTCTTTGAGCATACTTGTAGAGATCCACATGTTTGTGTGATGACGTGGAATTACGAAGTTGTGAGACATCACTGCCTCCATACTTGTGATTTGTTTTTTAAAGTGAATTTTATTATTTGGTATGAGTCACTCGAGTTTTTGGTTTTTTTCCTAGGTTTTTTTTTAAAGGGGTTTTCCCCGGTTTTCTTCATTTAAATGTATCGTAAAACAATAAAATTTTTTAGATGTTATAATCATTAAAGGTAGGTAAGTTATTGTGTAATTTAAGTTTGTGTTTTTAAAATTTTGATTGATGTGCCAAATTTTACATTTTAGCTATTGACTATTCATTTGTGTAAAATGGTTTAGGCTGAAGATGCTGGAGAGGTATCCAGCGAAACTGTCGCTATTAAAGAAGTAAAGCCCACGTTTTTTTTTTTTTTAAATTAAGAAGAGGACCCGAACCTGAGTCGAATCGACCAACATACGAGTAGAATCAATATAGAAGTAGTATAACGGATCCATCACATAACTCAAGGTTAGCTTTCCTTCCAACTTACTCTAACTCTAAAGCTCATTTAACAGAAAATGTTAGAGGTAGCGCGACCTTTGTTGGATGAATGTATACAAAATCTGTCATGATTACAATAGGTAGATTATAAGTAACAACGAATCAATAAACTGACAACAGTTTTGTTTGTAAGTCGCTGGAGTGGTTTAAGGATTCATCTATCATGGTAAGGGATTCAATCCAACTGTTCAATGCATGCTTTGAGGTGACCAGAATAAATATGGTGAACTGTGAGAATGCCTCATTCCTTGAACAATGGTCGAGAGTTCGTTCGGTCATAAACTTTTTATTGACAATACCGCCCCCTTTTGAGGAACAAAATGCAAAAATATGAGTTGTTCAGGACGAGTGAGCAGCAGAACATAGCAGAGCAGGCGGGACAGAACATCTGGCAAGGTTATTGATGGTTGTTCAGTGCTCGGCACACATCAAGAAGTAATTTTGTATGGAAACGCCTATGATACATGATACTTTTGAAGAGATCACTGGAGTCTTAAGCTCTGACAATGACAGTCGTATCGTCCGTATGATATGTACCTCATATCCAAGTGATTCGATCTCATTGGATCACTGAAATATGATTAATTGAGACGTAAAATAGTAAGGTGCCAGGGATAGAGCCTTGCCGAACACCTTCATCCTGAAGAAGGAGAAAAGGATAGGTTCTTATCGGTAAAGAGATCGGGTGCCACACAGACAGAAAGATAACCCAGTAATAGCACAGATCGGGTCGTTACATATATTCATTCTTGTTTCTATGCTGACAAGAATGGCAGTTGCTTCTGTGATGGTAGATTTACGGGTGCAGAAAAACAATTTAGAGAACTGAGAGTAGACTGAAAACACAATTTAGAGAACTGAGAGTAGACTGAAAACACAATTTAGAGAACTGAGAGTAGACTGAAATTGTATATAATTTAGAATGGATGATAAAAAAAGTATGATTCAAGTTTTCAATGATCAATACAGTACTTGGATTTCGTCCTCTACCAGTCTTGCTTCATCATCAGTTATGTTTATACTATTCCCCGTGGGTCGCTTCCATGACCCGACGAACTAAATGTGGGACTGCACTACCACCCACATGGAGGTTTACCTTGGCCATGGTATGACAGTACATTCTACCGTACCTCAACTGGTGCACTACAACCATAATGTTAATCACAGCAGAGTAGAATTCAAACAGTCGAATTCAAAAGACCAATTCAAGAGAGAAAATTCAGGATCTACAAGGTGTCTACAATTAAGTTGGGCATGACTTTAGGGTTCGTTTCTACAAGGTATTTCCAACAAAAAATTTCTCTTGGCAATTTTGTATCAATCCCTTGTTTTCTTTCAATTTAAATATTATTTTCGTGTTTTCGGTTTTACTTCATTAAACCTGACATTAAACCTGTCATTAACTTCTGTTATTTACTTCTTGACTAGTTTCTTGCAGTCAGAATTATTCGGAAGTACCACTCAACATTGAATTAAAATCATACCAAACTCGTCAATTCATCATGAGATCGAGAGCGACCATACACCGCGTAAAACACTCGATTTTCTTGTAAAACTTACGTTTTTCGGCAGTAAAACTAGATTTAACCTTCCATTTTCAATTTTAAAAAGAAAAATTGATGGACCGTTGGAAAGCTTACAGCATTTTTTTTTCGAAGAGCGCCCATCGAAATAGGCAGGGATTCAAAGTAAAAACTTCAATTAAAAAATTCAAATTTCGAAAAAAATTTTAAGTTTTCTTTTTGACTTAATAAAAAAAAAGTTTTATTACTAAAAGATTATGGTTTTGTACTAGGTAGCTTGGAAATGGAATGCACTTTCCAACGATATCCTCAAATTTGAATTCACTTGGTAATAAAGATAAGTTATTACAGTTTTAATGACGTAAAGTTGAAAAAAATCTTTAAATTGGAAAAACTTGAAAAAACAAGGGGTTACAACAAAATTGCAAAGAGTCTTTTTTGTTGGAAATACCTTGTAAAATCGAACAACGAAGTTAAGCTCAACTCAAATGTAGACACCCAGTATATTTCCTGGAAGGTTTATGGAACAGAATGAATCATTTAACAATAACCTCTATTGTACTTGGATTCCTGTCCATGTCTCGAGGGCATTTTCTGATTAAAATAATGGAATTTTTTCTTCAATTTTGGGGAGAGGACGTGTTACCCAGGAAACATATTCCGAACTCGATTTTGCAAAAACTGGCAAGCTGCCTTCATTTGTGGTGCCTTCAACTGTTGTGGGCCAGTGGGCTCGTAAATGGTCAAAATGATCATACAGGCAAGTTAGTTTGAGCTGAATTCCCCGAAAGAAGGAAGACGCAGGAGGCAGAAAGGGAAACAAGTCTTGGTTTCACTTTCTACGGCGGTCGTGACAGTGAGCAGAACTGAGTGGGGCCAGTGGCTCAAGGGCGCCTCGGCTGCTCCAGGTCGTTGCCCCACTTTCGTTACGTCGCTTCTTGTTTACTTTTCTCCGCGATCCGCCTTCATTCATACGAACTCGCCCGTCAATCAACTATGCAACCACACTACCCTTGGGCGTAGATGAAACCAAGAATGAATCTAGAGGAACACATTTGGCCATGATCAAGCTTTTGATTGTAGTGAATTTGTCTCAGCTATTTAGAATGTATCTCAGAAGTGCGAAACCTTCTTGGGGTTTTGCATCGTTGATCAACTGTACTCTACGCAACCCCTCATTCATCTGCATGAATAGAAAGAAAAATTATTCTGAAAGAGTTCAAGGACAGTAAAATCAAGCAAGATGACCATGATGGACTCATCGAATATTCAATTGTGATGGATTGAGCTATTTATTTAGGATGTACTTTAGACATACGGAACTTGGTGTTTTTGCGACTGTGAGAGACTAATGAATCTTAAACAGTTCTTGTGCTGTAAAATCGATCAAGATGACCATGATGAGCATTCATCAAACATTCAATTGAGATATGGATCTGTCGCAGGTTTAATCAAGGAAGATGCGCTTTGATGAAGGAAGAAGGAACCTATAGAATATTGCATTTGCGTCACATCAAGCTAGTTATTTTACCACTATGAACTAATCAAGGCTTCTATTCTACAGTCTCTCTAGGAATTTCTAGAAGCTTGTTAGGACTACTTACTTCAGTGATGAGATGAGTTTTTCGTATCCATAATTCAACATCCATGAATGAACCATCAATCAATAAACTTCCCATCAGGCAAGTTATTTAAACATGATGGAATATTCAAACGTTTACTATTTGTAATTCTGTCGTAGCTTTTCAGTCAATGAGCACTATGAGCACAATGCAACCGCCTTCCCGTCGGCATGAAAAACTGTGAAGTTGGACCATTTGAATTCAACTACAGAAGAACGTTTTTATTGTGTAGTAAGGCCACTGTCCGCAATTTTTCAAGTTGAAAGTTTTTACTGTGTATTATGACGACTATGAGCGAATTTTGGCATGGATATGTCTCATTGCTGGGATTATTCCTAAAATTCCTACAGCAACGTAAGATGATGGATATGTGCCCTATGAAGTTTATGAGGATTCGCCACTTAAGGAACCACCAAATTAAGAGGTAGTGAAGGTTCCAAGATATTTTACATTCAGGTTCAGTTGTTTAGATGTGGTCAGCAATTTGACAGTGGTTAAATCGTTTGGGCGTAATTCAACCAATTCAAATAAGGATACCAAAGGGAGCGTGGGCCTCAGCATTTCGTGACATTTTTGTCTCTAACATATTTTTAGGAATCACTCGCAGCCGTAAGTCTTTTATACGTCCTACATTAAGAATGAATATTAAACACATTATAATGATTCTGTATGAGATCTGATAGTTAAAAAACCTTCAAACTCACTCCACGATCACATATATTTATTTTTGAAAAAAATCGGACACACGGTTTTGCAGGTATACTATCGATATACAGGGTGTCCCATGTGAAGGACCGAATAAATCCGGGAGTCAATTCTACAACTAATTTAAATGAGAAAATGTATCTTAGCAATTTTGTTTTAACCCCTTGTTTTTTAAGTTTTTCCCATTTCAAGATTTTTTTCGTGTGTTAGACCTTATGTTACTAAAATTACCATAACTACCTTAATTTACAGTAAACATGTAAAAATAACGGCACCCTTGGAAAGGGCTTCAAATTTCCTGTCTTTATAGTGCCAACAACAAACCATTTTCGGGGTCCTGATGGGTGAAAAATCAAGTTGTAGAGTAAATTTTGTCAAATTGGCAAAACTTCCTATTTTTTCTTTTTGTTTGTTAGGGTATTTCTCCCGCATGGTTTTTCACGTACCTCATCACCAAAAACTGCGCAAAGATCTTATCTTTTCAATGATGTAATCAAAAATTATTTTAAAATCGAATTTAAGGGAGAAATTTGTGTTTGACTGGGGGACTCGGTGCTTGCTCAGCGGCCGAGTAGACCCCGGATTCCACCCGTCAAACCGTCGATTTCGTTGAAAAAAATGCACGTTTTTCCGCGTTCAAACCAAAATTTCTCCTTCAAATTCGATAGTAAAATATTTTTTGATTATACCAGTGGAAAGCTGAGATCTTTGCAAAGTTTTTGGTGATGAGGTACGTGAAATACCATGGGGAAGTAAAACCCTAGAAACCAAAAGAAAAAATAAGAGATTTTGCCAATATGAAAAAAATTACTCCACGACTTAATATTTCGCCCATCAGGACCACGAAAATGGTTATTTGTTGGCTTTGTAAAGATGGGAAATTCGACGCCATTTCCAACGGTGCCTTTGTTTTTACATTTTCAAAGTAAATTAAGGTAGTTATGGTAATTTTAGTGACAAGGTCAACCACACAAAAAAATCTTGAAATGGGAAATACTTGGAAAAACGAGGGGTTAAAACTAAATTTCCAAAAGAAATTTTCTCACTTAAATTAGTTGTAGAATTGACTCCAGAAGTTTTTCGGTCCTTTACATGGAACAGACTGTATATGTACGAGTAGGTACATACACATATGAGTGGAAACGAGCAAAAATGTGGGCCCTCTAGATTAATTAATTATTTAGGTAAAAACGCTGCAAATCATTGCTCAAAGGTTTATTATTTTCTGTATAGATCACCCTTCTGTATAGATCACGGGTTCTCCAGCAATAGCACCTACTACCATCTGTATTCTCCCTTGACCTTCCCTCTCAAATTTCAGCATTCTGCGTTCAATAGGAATGAAAATGGCTTCGGAGCTCACTCAGCTGATCAGTGATCTGAGGAGTGAAGAAGATCTCCTCGAATGCTGGAGACGCCTGGAAGAGCACTTTCATTCAATAGGATTGAAAATGGCTTCGGAGCTCACTCAGCTGATCAGTGATCTGAAGAGTGAAGAAGCCTTTGAGCAATGATTTGCAGCGTTTTTTAACCACCAACATTTTTTTTACCTACCAACTTTTTTTTACCTACCAGCTAGGTACTACCTACCACACCATACTGGCTTCACACCTTCACAATCAAGTTTATTAGAAAGAACTAAACGCTTCACACTCGATTCGAAAAATAGAAAGCTTCACAAGGAAATTTGATTACTGGTTACGCAGAAGGCAAAACTGTATACAAATCGAAGAAATGAACAGCGATCGCATTTTAGTCCGATAAAATTTGAAAGGAGATTAGACCTCTTTTGCGATTCACACTCATGATTCTGTTTTATCGAAGGAAAACCTTCAAGTACTCGTAGAGACCGAACGGTTTGTCCTACAGAGCTCCGGGTGGTCTCAAAAATTTTCAAAAATTCAATACTATTTAAAATTGGTGAAAAAACGATACCTTTATTTCGAGAGTTTTCGAGCTAGGGCACTCTTGAAAATTTCAACCCTTAATTTTCACCCCTTAGAAGTGATCTACATCAACCAAAAGCTTCGCGGCACAACTAGACCCCAAATGGAGCCCATATACCAAATTTGAACCAAATCGGTCCAGTGTTGCTAAGAAAAGTGCCGCGTACGGCGTACGGCGGACGGACGGAAATTTTTTTATTCGACTTTCGTATTCTACGTACCTTGAAACGTAAAACATCAAATTTTGAGGGGGGGGAGGGGTTAAAATTTTTTTTTCTTGCTCGATTCCAAAGGCTTATTATTGAAAATAATAAACCAAAATGAAATAAATAAATCATTCGTTGTTTTTAATAACTTTCCCCTCAAAGTTCCTAGCTCAAAGTTTAAACAGCTCCCATTGATGTTCGTATGCAGAAACATATCCTAAATTAGAAGGTAATACGGTAATGAAGTAGTCAAATACAAGCTACAGATAATAACACGAATTATGGTTAGATCTGCATGATATCATTCGAGATGTTACATGTTGCAAGCTGAAGACATGTAATGAACATCGTTAATGAGCATTCCATAATTCTAATTGCTTAATTAGGTACAGCGGTTGTAACGACTCTGTAAACGAACACTGACACGCGATGTGAAGGGCAACGTCAGACCGACTGCCTCCAGATTGTTATTTTAATTATTGTGAAACAATCTTTTTCTCTCTTGGCTAATGTTGCGCTGGGAGGATGGGAAGTGTGCGAGGGCGCATTCAGGGAGCAGAACTATTGTAAATATAAAGAACAAGCCCTCTCCCAATGAACTAATTTTTATTTGTACAATTTTGTATAGATGAATATTGTACAATATTGTAGAGATGAATATCAATTCTGAACAGTGATTTTAGGAACAAGTAATTGGGTTAATTAATTCCCGAAGATGGTTTTTAAGGCGTCTCCAGAAAAGCCGAAATCCGGGTGGAGCAGGACAACATCCTTTGTAGAGAGAAAACTGTTCCAGTTCATTCTGAATCTAAATCCGTAAAACCATTTCAAGGTAGGTACATTTATCGCCCTCTGTGTATGAAAGGGAGTGTGAATATATCGGGGTGGTATTTGTGAATGAGACAAAATCAATTTCGAACCGATTAGAATGGATATTTTTCGTTCGACGAGAAAATCCATCTAGTTTTTCACTATTTCCCAATAATTTTGAAATTTTCATTTTAAGAGGTTGAACAAAACGAATTGTTTCGGAATCTTGTGCACGCCTAAATTTTCAACTTATTTTAGTTTTTTTGGTTCTCTATCTGCTTTCAAGTGCACGACGACCCCGGAAATATTTCGGCTCTCCTTCATTGAATATGAATGGGAGGTATGAGTATTAACAGAGTCTCAGTCGGTCGCCGTCAGTTCCTCGTTCCGGGCTAGTATTTCCCTAAATTACAGGCGCTCAGACTTTAAAAGTTGTACCTAAATTTGACATTTTCAAGGATTTTCGAAATTCATTAGTGCAGCAGCCTAGGGCAATGAAAAACTAAAGGATTGACGCTGGAATCATCAAAATTGTACCATAATTGTCTATAATAACCTAACTGAATAAACGGTTTTTCCAGTTTTCTCTGGCAATTATTGTTCGATTGTGATGATTCCAGCGGCAATCTTCTAGTTTTCAATTTCCTATGCTGCTGCACTAATGAATTTCGAAAATCCTTTTAAAATGAAAAATTAAGCTAAAACTTTTAAAGTTTGAGCGCCTGTAAATTGGGGAAGTACTAACCCGGAACGAGGAACGAACGGCGACCGACTCAGACCCCCTTAAAGCCGAATGAGAGCAACTTGTGTGCGCTGCTCAGTTCTCAATTCTTCTTTCATGTTCACCCCTCTCAATTTCTCAATTTCCCTCATCCTCTTCGTGATTGGATCATTGATGGCCACTGTGCATGAGCCAATATGAAATCCTCAGTAAGCAAAATGTCTATTATTTCCTGCCTGATTTCGATGAAATTTCCAGGGGTTGCGTGTTTGCGACGTTGGCCCTACAAATGCCATCTTTATGTCATCATCAAATTTGGTGGGCAGTGGTAGATACTTGGAGATTGAAGTTTTGATTATCTACTAAGCATAGGATCATCTATACAATCGTGTTATGGACACGAGGAAGCTATGTGCCAAACACACTTGGTATACTTCAAGTTTTGCGATATTTTATGAAATGTAATCGAGCTCCAAGTTCTAAGGGAAGTTGAAGAATTGCATTAATTAGCCCGTTTTTTAGGACGTCCCACAGTAAGACTTGGGCGTCCTTATGCGATCGATCTGGGGTAAAGTTGGACAACACTCAACAGAAAAAAAAATAACCACACAGTAATCCGTTTTAGACCATTCTGAATCCAAATCAGCGAAAAAAACCATAGGTGTATGTCTGTGTGTGTGTGTATGTGTGTGTGTGTGTGTGTGTGTGTGACAAAATCTTGTGTCGTCTGCACAGGCCTTAGTACTCAACCGATTTTCCTGGTTCTTTTTTTGTTCGACGCGGAAAACTATCTAGTTGTGCACTACGTCGCCGGAATTTCGAATTTTGCCTTTTAAGGGGGGGAAAGGGGGGGTTGATGCTCAAAAAACGTGCGTTTTTGGGCATAATCTTGTGTACTCTGTCCAGGCCTCAGTTCTCAACCGATTTTTGTGGTTCTTTTTTTCATCGACGCGGAAAACTATCTAGTTGTGCACTACGGCGCCGAAATTTTGAATTTTGCTTTTTAAGGGGGGGGGAAAGGGGGGGTTAATGCTTAAAAAACGTGCGTTTGCGGGCATAATCCTGTAAACTCTGCCCAGGCCTCAATTTCCAACCGATTTGTGTTTCTTTTTTGTTTGACTCAAATAACTTCCGAGTTGTACATAATTTCACCTGAGTACCAAAATTCGCAAGGGGAGGGGGCAAGTGGGGGATAATATTCATAAAATATCGGATTTTTCAATATTTCGGTTCCTTTACTGCTTACTAATAATTAGTACAATTATTGTACCCAAGCTTTGAAATTGAGGAAAAATTCTCATTATAGCTCCGTATTTTCATGAATTATTCTCTGTACCACCATGGAACTAATAGTGGTGCCACCATGGTGCCAGGACACCATAAACCGCATATTTCGTGTTTTTTTTTCTTTTTTTTTGTGTTTCACCTTGAATACGGATGTGAACCTCGACGGACCGCCTACTAAAACTAATAGATGAAAGTTCAATGTTACGACGTATCCCCGCTTTGGTGCCAGACTGGCACCATTGGTGAGGGAAGGGGGGGGGGGGGTGAACTCGAAATCGCATATTGGGTATCGTAGATCATGGATTTTAAAATGCTCTTCAGATTCGAGGCTCCCATGCCGCTAGAAATGTTTTGTTAGATAAAGGTGAGGGGGGGGGGTCACTATTTCTTGCCTAAACAAATAAACCAAATTACATCCATTGAAACAGTTTTATCGCTTACCAACTGGTTAACTGATCTAATGCTTATCCAATGGGACGTCCCCTGGAATGCATGCATTACTAAACAATATGTTTCTTCTTCACTATCTAAGGGTCCCCCGATCCTGCTAATCAGCTTGAAAAACTTAAAGCTACTAGAATTTCTAGTTTTATTTTTGTAAACTTTAGTAACTTTAGTGGCGAACTTTGAATTTTATATCAAATTTCGTGATACCCGTTTATGAGACGGATATGCTCAAACTTCGGTGATTACGACATGTGAGTCCGTGTCCCACGCACTTATCTTGTCAAAGACAGAATCTATCATTTTATTATAAACACATGTAAGTTTGCTACATACCCATTTTGCGGGTACACGATTGCGATCGGGTTTCTGTCACTTACCTGAAATAAAAAGATTTTTATTTACAATAAACAAAAAGATTTTATCATTTACAAAGGAACAATATTTAAATTATTTCATCCCCTTCATGGTGGTATTTTGGGTACTCAAGTAATTTTTTTTCTCTTCATGTGGCGTTCGAAAATAAAGAAGATATAAATTCGTGCAGCAGGTTAAAAAAATACGAGTTTTCCAAAATCAAAATTTCCACTCGCATTTTGCATTCCAGGGCTTTTTCAATTATTTTGGTACCGTGTTTACCATGGTATGTTTATTTAGACAGATACCACAAGTCTCAAAATTAATCCTTTCGTCCAATTTGGCATCTACCTTCTGTTCTACCAGGATCTATCTAAGGGCATGGATAGGTGATGGGAAGGTGGTTGAGTCCTCTTGGGCTCACAGAGATACTAAAACGTGGGTCCGATAAATTCATTCAAAGTCATTCGTTTCTGAAAATTGAAAACTGTCTTAAATTGATGAACAAAAGTCATGGACCATTCATTAATAAGGTAATTAATTATTCTCATTACAAGGATTCACATTTGCGCATGCGCAGTGGCTACTGTCAATTTTAGGGCCTTGATTTTCTTTGGGGACCGTCTACAACCTAATCAGCATAATCCCTGGAAATTTCATCGAATTCGAATGCAAAATGTGGAAGTTATGGCTGTTACAAAGAATTCACGTTTGCGCATGTGCAGCGGCTACTATCGGTCCAGGAGTGCCGATTTTCATAGGGGACCGTCTACACGCTAACCCGCACAATCCCTGAAAATTTCATCGAAGTCGGTCTATAACTTCGTATAGTTATGCCGGTTACAAGGATTTCATGACAGACTCACAGACAGACAGACACGGAACCAGAATTGTTCAGAAAGGTCTGAAACGTAAAACGCGAGTGGAAATTTCGATTTTGGAGAACTTTATTTTTCAACCTTGAAAAGTGGAAACAAAGCTTCCGCTACCTTGGTAGACTTGGAAGCAATACTTCTAAATCGTGATGTTGTTTCTTAATGTAGTAAACAAGCTTTGTTTCGTATTAAAGAATTTTCACTATACGTTTACATTTATGTTATTCCATGTAAGAAATGCATGCTGCCCACCAAGCCTGGCAGAAGATCTTGTTTTTAGATCTCTCGAGGTTATTGATCACTGTGGAGGTTCCAATTATAAATAGTATTGTGTTGCCTGGAAGGAAGCGTTGTTGTTCCGATAGAGAATCTTGAATTCCAAGCTTTAACTCGATAATATTAAAATAAATTTTTCCTTCGGAGATAATGATCATAACATCAAGAGAGATCGGAATGAGATTGTTTTCCATTAACGTAACAAAACGTTAATGGGTATCTATGATAATCGAATGATCATCTCCCTGATCACAATGTTGCTTGATGCCTCCTTACAAACACTAAACAGCTTTGATGGAAGAGCTGATAGGATGGTTGAGTATTCAGACTGGACCTAGTAACATATTATTTCGTCATTTCCAGCTAAAATGTTCCTCCCGAAGTATTTGGCAAAATAAGTTCCTATGTACAAACCAGCTTTGTTCATTTTTGCCACTATGATTTTCAAGACTACTGGGTATCTAAAGGTTCAAATAATCTTAAATTTGAAGCAAAAAACTTCTTAACAATACGTCTTTTGTGGAATTCGAAAATAATATTTTTGCGAGTATGCATGAGCAATGCACACAAAGTACTACCTTTCTTGGAAAACATTTTTCTTCTCAACATTAATTGAGCAAAACATTGATTTTCGAGTTTATTACAATTAGTCATAAGTTTTCGCTTATTATTTTCAATGATCCTCTGGAATCGAGCAAGAAACAGTTTAACCCCCTCAAATTCGCGGTTTACGTTTAAGTAGTATGTAGAATCCAAAATGCGAATTAAACTTTTTCGAATAAAAAATTTGGGGTCTATTTGTGTTTTGAAGGTTTTGGTTATTGTTTCAGGGGGGTGGGGAGTTTGGGGCTGGGCCTTTGAAGAATGCACATTGGTTATAGGTAATTTATGACAAAAAAATAAATAAATAAATAATCATGAACGACTAAACTTGTGTTGTTGTTTTCGTATTAAGAAAACTTGCAAAAATATGGTCGTGAAAATCAGATTTTGTGTAGGGAAAATGTCAATGGTCGATCTCGACAATTCGCATTTTTACTCCAACTAGTTATATTGTGTCCATATTATTTTACGCGAGGAAGCCTGAGGAAAGTTAAAAAGCCCCATTCGTGCAATACCTATGAGAGAGTAAGCAAATTTTTAAAAAACATATTTTGATCAATTTTTGGACATTTTTAAACTAAGATAGGTACTTTTTTCTTCGTGAAAAAAATTCTAGAATTTCTCTTCAAGAAAATTTTACTCTGATTCCAAATGTATGATAGTAGCACATGATAAATAGTACCATAACTGAACTATATTATGTAAACTATGACTTAGTAATATGGTATATTCTTCAAAAATTAAAAAAAAAAGTCAATTTTTAGACTCTTAAGAATCGTCCATTCTTTTACATTTGATCTTACACAAAGTCATGTATTGTTATGTTTAAGAGAGAAAAACATAACACATGTGTATGTGTGGGTGTAGGTGTGTGTATATGTGTAATAAAGTGTTTACATTGAAATCCTCGATAAAATCTTTTTTGAAATTTGTTTTTAATATTTATAAAATGTTTCAGATGTTCAAAAATTGTTTCCAAAGTTTGTTGATGTTTCTAAGATGTTCTTATCGTTGCTGTTTCATAGGTTTTATAAAAATCTTTCTATGGTTTTTGGCTGATTCTTAAATAATTCAGGTTCAGAGAATGTAACTATTGCGCTTTAGAACGTTTCTAATGACTGTACATATTTCTAATGTCTGTACAATGTACAATGTACAATGTACAATGTACAATGTACAATGTACAATGTACAATGTACATGTCATGTTTCATCTTTGAGGATGTTTCTAAAGTTGCTGAAATGTTTCGCAATGATTGTAGACTATAGACTGTGGAGATAGTAAACTATTTTAAAATTTTTTCTTAAACATTAAGATTTTAAACAATTTGAGGAGTTTTTTTAAAAGGGAACAAATCGACTTTTTTTAATTAAAAAAAAAAGTCCGCATCTTTTGGATAAATCTTATTGAACCCTACAGGCTGTAGCATCCCAAATGGAACATATCCCTGTTCATTTATTTGGCAAAGAAGGGGTTTTCAACCAAAAGGTTACAAATCCATTCCCTTCAATTTTTTTCCGATCAAAAAGGAACAATTCCTAAGCCTTACACATTGAATCGAAATTCAGTTGTTTCAAAAGGGCACATATCCACAACACTAAGAGTGCAATCTTCTGGTAGTACTAGTAATTGATTGAAACTTCATCCTATAGATGACGTATGAGTGTATTATGTTCGAAGACAAGGTTAGTATACCTTTCATAGGAGAGAGCGCACATGATGACATTTTTCGTTCAAAAGGCCTTATATTAATTTTGGATATTGGATAATTGGAATAATTAAACATGGATATTGGATAATTGGATAATGGATATTGGATAATTGGAATATTTTAATTTTGGATGTATATCCAAAATTAAAATGGCGATTACTACTCTGGCTGTTAATGTACTCTATGTTTTGTACATTACTACGGCCAGAAATCATGAAAAAATTGAAACTGCCTGTGCAATTCGTTTTTTTCTCCTCCTTGCCGTTTTTTTGAAAATGGATATGTTCCCTTCTAAATTTTAGAATGTTTCAAAAACGTTTGCAGAATGTTTCCAAAATGTTTCAAGAGTATATAAAATGTAAATTATGTAGCCGAAATCTATCGAATGTTTGTTTTATAACGTTTCTAGTTGTTACTAAAAATTATGTTTCGAATGTAGCTAACATGTTTTTCACGTTCGTAGATGTTTCTGATGTTTCCAATGTTTGCTGAAATGTTTGATTTTTTAAAATTGTCATAATACAATGTTTCAGAATGTCTCTAAATGTTCCAAAATTGATTGCCATAAAAACATGTTTAGTTTTTCATGATAGGACAGACCGGCATACCTTCAAATGAGGATGTACCAGTCTGACGTCCCGAAGACGTCTTCGGACGAGGGTGATTCCCGGGGGGGTCGCCAGGGGACTACAGCCGCATGGAAGACGTCCCGCAACCCCCTCAGAGGCTCGGAAGATTGTGCAAAGAGGCTTCACGGCGGGGCTGGAGCCCCTACCGACTGGACGTATAAAAGCTCCCGCCGCCGCCAGACAGACCGTCAGTCGATCCACCGGTTTATCGGGAAACGCACGGGTGATCATGAACACAAAGGTAAGAAAAGTAACTAACTCCAAAAAAACAACAACAAAAACCGACGAAAAACAACTACACAGTGCGGGCTCCAAACTCAAATTTTGGATTTGAAAATCGAAATTTGATCTTACATCGATTTAAACCAGGCGAAACTAACGAACGAACGAACCAACGAACATCCAGCTAGCGAGGGAGTGGTTTTTGCGAGTGCAAATGAATCGATTGGAGGTAAGTTTTGAACATTTTTCAATGCACCATCTGACATAGAAAGGATTGGGCTCATCACAGTTAGAAGTCACAAAAAACCTGTCCCCGATATAGGTACAGTTCCTAAACGAAACGGGCATCAAAAAGCAAGAAGAAAGAAAAAGCAAACCGGATAAAGTTAGTATTTTATATTTCCAAAAATATCGCATATTATTTTAAGACGTTTCGTTATTCTACTTCGTTTGATCAAACCATCAAAAAATCTAGCAGCTCAAATTTCGGCAAAGCCAATCAAGGCTCTTTTATTATTAAGTTTGTTCACTAAGTCAATAATTCGTCAATCCAGTCAAAATCACCTCTTTGTGTTTATGTGTCTTTTCTCCCTCACTATTTCACCATTTCGACCCACTAGATCCCGGATTGAGTCCACAGGGTGAGTGCGGCTATAGTGAACCTATTTCCTTAACTCACTACCGAAGGTAGGAAAGTTTTGTTTCCGTGCTTCAAGTCCCTCCAAAATCAAAACTTTCGTTCGCATTTTTCCTTTTCGGAGCTTATTGAAACAATTTTTATTTGTGTCTGCCTGTCTGTTTTTCGGTATGTGTATCTGTCGGCCCGAGACAAAAGCTGTTTTCCGAGCAAACCCACAAATATAGAAGGATTTCGATAAAATTATCAGGAAATGTGAAAATTAGTCAGAATGTTTTATTGATAGACTAACAAAAGTTTTCTCAGTTCCTAATTGTTCAAGCACACTCAAAATGGTTGGATTTATGGTTTTGCTCCATGAAAATTGCCTATAAATTTCATTGAATTGTTCCAACAAATGCAAATTTCACATAATTCAGGGGATACCAAACAAAATGTCGAATATTTCAAGTTGGGCAAAAATGTACGAACAAATGATCCGATTTTTAATAAATTTCCAGGCATTGTTTCAGCATGGTTCCATATAAATTTCATCTTCGTCGTTCCAAAACAATAACCGTTCAGAAGAACCGTCTGCATTCGCGCGTTTCTCTAACAAATATTCCCAAAACGTCGATTTCTTACAAAATAATATAGCCGTTTTTGCCTAAATTAGGAAGGAAATTGAAAGTTGGTTAAATCAATTTAGAAAAGTTAAAGAAAATTGGTTCACAGATTGGTTTTATTTTTAAGGTGAGAGGCTCGTGACCTTAAAGCTTGATTAACTACTTATAACTGATTTAGTTGAAAAATCACTCTTGATATATAGTATGAAAAACTCCAACTGATTCCGGTGCATTTCTGGTTCAATTCGGTACAGGTCGTTTTGGAAAAAGACAGAGATAAAATTCTGATTATTGTATTCTAACTATACATGATGCTTAATTTTGGTATATTGTTATGGTTTGGGATATTGTTATGGTAGTCTCAATAATGATACTTTAGAATCGGCCTAGATAAAAAGCTTTAACCCTCCTCAATTTTTTTATTAGATTATTTCCGTTTCAAGGTACAAAGAAAATCAAATTACGAAATATAATAACTTTTGGTTATTTTCAATCAAATGAGGGTGGAAAATAGGGGTTGACGTTTTAAACTGACCTAGCTCGAAAACTTCCGATTTGGAGGTATTTTTTTCTGATCTACATGAAATACTGTGAAATTTTTAGGAACAAATGAGGCATACCAGGGCTTATCTATAGGAGTAAACGGTTGTATGATATTTATCACAAATACAAAAGCTCGCCGCGAACCTAGTGACTATCACTAGAAAGTTTACAATTTCTCGCCAGGATGTAGTAGGAAATTAGTGATAGAGACCAAATCGCCATTCAAACTCCATAACATTTTGGGATTATTATTTTCAATAATGAACCTTTGGAAGCGACCAAGAAAAAAAAATTCTTCTGGTCGGTAGGTAAAAAAAAAAAAAATAAATAAATAGTGACAATGGCAAAGCTGTGATCTTTGCAGAAGAGTGATCTATACAGGAAAATAATAAATCTTTGTGAAATAATTTGCAGCGTTTTTTTCTAAAGTTCTCCTGATAGTTTTCATGACGGATGAATAATAATCAATGAACTGATTGACTATTGATCAGGAACTTCGATCAACGTAGAACGGGTTATCTTTAATAAACCGTTGTGTAATGATTTGCAGCGTTTTTGCCGGTGAAACGGTTCATGTTAGACCTCAACTAAGTCAATCTCTACGCGGAACGCGTCTTTCATTACTCAGAGGGCTTGAAGACGCCTAGATTTCATCTTCCTGGATCCTATTAAGAATCACCTAGTTGTCAGCCCGATCGTGAGGCGTCCGGACCGAGATGATCCCGATAAGCCAACCGTCCGAGTCGTTACATGATGTCCGGGCGAAGTGAAAATTTTCGACTGTTCCCCGCATATTGATTTGTCGGGCGAATTCTGATTAGCGTGGAGAACAGGTAGCTGTTTAGAATTCCGTCTGACGACTGAGAGGATCGTATGAAGTCGTTCGCGGGTCGTTTCCGATTGTGAAGACGTACGAGGGGAGCTACCTGCCACTACCTGCATGCGTAGGTGACATGCAAGACTGATGTTATGATTAGTATACCAAAATTGTTACGTTAGCCACGTTCAACAACAACATGATCATAGAACTTTCGCCTCAAGAAAATATCAAAGTGATAGAGAAGCCGAAGTATCCATTCTGGCATTACACAGTTATTGACCGATCCATGAACTTTGGGAAGTTAAGTAGTTTTGTTTCCGAGTCTTCCAAGGTTGAAGCTTCGTTTTCACTTTTCTGAACGTTCTCCAAAACCAAAATTTCCACTCGCGTTTTACGTTTCAGACCTTCCTGAACAATTTTGGTGTGTGTCTGTCTGTCTGTGGGTCTGTTACGAAATTCTTGCCACAGCCATAACTTCTACACTTCTCACCCGAAATCGATGAAATTTTCAGGGATTGTGCGGGTTAGCGAGTAGATGGTCCTCTATGAAAATCATCACCCCCGGGCTTATAGAAGCCGCTGCGCATGCTCAAACGTGAAATCCATGCCAAATCCATAACTTCCACATTTTCCATCCGATTTCGATGGAATTTTCAAGGACTATGCGAATTGGCGTGTGGATGGTCCCCTATGAAAATCATTATCCCCAGAATGATAGTAGTCGCTGCGCATGCGCAAACGTGAAATCCTTGTAACAGCCATAACTTCTACATTTTCCAACAATATTAAATATTAAATATATTAACTAAATTTAAACAATATTAAATATTAAATATATTATCCAAATTTTAGAGATTGTGCGGATTGATTGTTGTGATGTTGGTAGCAACTTAGAGATCGATGTTTTGAGATTATCGTCTATGCATCGGATCATCTATACAATTGGGTTATGGATGCGAGGAAGCTATGTGCCAGACCCACTGGGCAGACTTTTTTTTTCAATTATTATTTTGAACATTCTGGCGAAAACATTAAGAACATTTTGGAAGAAACTCGAAAAGCTTCATGAATCGTATTAAAATGTTCCAAAACGGATTTCAGTTAAAAAAAAAAAAAATTTATGCTAGTTTTTGATTTTGTTGCAACAGTTTAGATTTTCTTGACAATTCGCTAAAATCAAAATTTTTTGAAGTTTGAATTTGAAATGGCCTCATTTCGCCATTTTCTTCATTTCACCCTACGGGTCCATTGAAAGTGAACAGGAAAAAGGCAGATCAGCCATGAGAGGTGTGATAACTTGTGTCCTAACTCCTCCTTACTTTGACTGTAGACAATGAAATTTGGAACGGACCTTCTTAGCGACCACGGAAGTGATTGGTAGGAAGTAGAGCATTCGATAAGTCAAATAATGTTAATATTACCAATAATGTTATTTATTTTACAGTTTTTGTGGGTGGCGGTTGCGCTGCTGGCGGTAGCCGCAGCTGAAGAAGAGAAAAAAGTGGAAGCTGAGCAGAAGCAAGAAGCAGCTGCTCCAGCAGACAAGAAGCAAGAAAAAAGGGGAATTCATAGCTTCGGCTCGGGATACGGAGGTAAAAACCACATAATTACTTAGTATCAGTTTTGTGATAACTTTAACCCCAATTGGACCATGGTGTCACTAGTGTCACCGAAAACATCTCACCAGATTAACTAGATTTAAATTGCAATTAAAAAATTAATGGACAGAACTGAATTTTTCGAACCATTTTTTGTACATTAATAGGAGTAAAAAAACGCTGCAAATTATTACACAAAGGTTTATTATTTTTCTATATTGATCACTCGTCTGCAAAGAACACGGCTTTGCCATTGTTACCACCAACCAACTTGAAGAAAAACATCGACCGTACTTCGGTCAGCTAACATTTGAACGGGGATTAGGCCTCTTTTGCGATTCACACCCGTACTTCTGAGTTATCGTAAGTCCAACCCTTAAATTCTCGTAGGGAACGAACGATTTGTCCTACAGGGCTCCGCGTGGTCTCTAAAAATTCTATACTATCTTAAATTGATGAAAAAATAATACCTTTATATCTAAATTTTTCGAGATAGGGCGTTTTCAAAATTTCAAACCCTATTTTTCAACCCTTAGAAGTGATCAAAATCAACCAAAATCTTCGGGGCACAACTAGACCCAAAATGGAGCCCACGCACCAAATTTCATCAAAATCGGTCAATGCTAAGCGGGAAAAGTGCCGCGTACGGCGTACGGCGGACAGAGGACGGACGGCCAAATTTTTATTCGATTTTTGGATTCTACGTAGGTATCTTGGAACGTAAACCAACAAATTTTGAGAGGGTTACATTTTTTTCCTTGGTCGATTCCAAAGGTTCATTATTAAAAATAATAAACCAAAACGTATATGAAATTTGAAGTCTCTGGGCTGAAGAGGACATCCTTCTAGTGTTTTTCAAAGACAACAGATGGCGCTGTCGTCGCATCAAAAGTTTTGCTACTTTCCTCAGCGTTCAATTTTTTTTTTTTTTTTTTTTTTTTTTAAATTAGAACCCTGGGATGTGATCAGAATAATAAATAAAACCTGGAATCTGTGTTTTGACCATAATTACCTTACATATCATAGTTCTGTTAGGATCTAAAAAAATCAGCGCCTATTAACAGGCTCATTTAAAAAAAATATGTGTGTAAATTTGGCGAAAATAGTTAAATTTTTGGTATTTTTGGCACAATTTATTCGAAAGATCAATCGATGTACAGAAATTTGATGGAAGGAGGTTCCATCAATTCTTTTAAATTGAAGAATAAGAAGAGAAAATCTCAAAATTTTATTAAAATGTTTCCATAACATAAAATGAAGAGGCAATTGGAAATAATTATTTGAAAATTTAGGTGATTTGTACGGAGGACTGAGCAGCTACGCTGGAGGATTTAGTAGCTACGGTGGACACGAGCTGTTTGGCGGCCACAGTGGAGGACTCGAGCTCATTGGTGACTACGGTCACGGCCACGGCCACGATCACCACAGCTACGTCAAGGGAATCACCATCACCAAGGAAGTCGCAGTGCCTTACCCAGTGCACATCGAGAAGAAAGTGCCATACCCGGTGAAGGTTCCGGTTGACAGGCCTTACCCCGTCCACATTCCCAAGCCGTACCCAGTTACTGTCGAGAAACACGTGCCTTACCCAGTGAAGGTGCCTGTTCCAGCGCCTTACCCCGTGACTGTTGAGAAGCACGTGCCTTACCCAGTGAAGGTACCTGTTGACAGGCCGTACCCCGTCCACGTCCCCAAACCATACCCCGTCATTGTCGAGAAGAAAGTTCCAGTTACCGTCGAAAAACACGTTCCTTACCCAGTCAAAGTCCCCGTCGACAGGCCCTACCCTGTCCACGTTCCAGTCGAAAAACTCGTCCCCTACCCCGTCGAGAAGCCAGTGCCTTACCCAGTCAAGGTCCCAGTCGACAGGCCCTACCCTGTCCCTGTACCCAAACCCTACCCCGTAGAGGTCGAGAAACACGTTCCCTACCCCGTCGAGAAGCACGTACCTTACCCTGTCAAGGTCCCCATCAAGGTACCAGTCAAAGTTCCCTACCCAGTCGAAGTCAAGGTACCTTACCCAGTCCATGTTCCCATCCACCACGAACCTGAGCACCACTACGAGCACCACGACCACCACAACTACGGTTACCACCACTAAAAAGGACTGATTGCGAGTGTTTGGATCTCACCGCTCTACAAAAAAAAAACATTTCCCATGGAACTTGTATAAAACTACGTCATTGTGATCTTTTTACCTTAGTTTTTTATTAATTATTATAATATAATATATTTTTTGTACCAAAATCGCTTTACAAGAAATTTATTTAAACACAAAAACCTCTCATCACATTCAACAGTTTCTTCTAGACTAACATTTTTCGAGTTATCAGCAGAGTGGAACAGTCAGGAACATGTCAAAAAGTCAAGGAAGAGTCTCAATATTTCCTCAACTTAAAATGTTGTACTTGTAATCACCATTGGTAATGGTGCTGTAATTCTGTCATGTGTTTGAGAAAAGTTCAGGAAAGCATAACAACTGTATGACTCAGCGTGGCGCCCATAAGGCCACTCAGGGTCCTGCCCCGGCAAAATTTCCCTAAAAAGTTAGATTTTTACCTCAAAGTTGAAAAAATTCACTTCTAAAAGTGTTCTCCCCAAAGTAGAAGAAAATTCCTGGTAGAAAGTTTTTTTCCTCAAAACTCACTGATGATCCATGGAAGCATGGATCTTTTACAAGTGTAAAATTACAAGTAATTATAATGTCAAGGATCCATGGTGAAAATAGAAAGTGGAAGTTGGTCACCAGAAGCTGTCCCCACGACCAGCACCTAGAGCTAGGCCCTAGAGAGATGAAGAAGTAGTAGGGAATCAATAAGTATCCAACAATCGATTGTCTACTCTTGAATTTCCAATTTTTGTGAAAAAAAAAACACGTTGCCAAGGAAACACTGGGGCACAAACCGTTTGGATCCTGGAGTTCCCATGGTTACGTGTTTTTCAAAAGGATTATGTTTTCGATGAAAACATTGTTGGTAATGCTCGACTATCACCGTAGAAAGTCACACTGAAGTGGAAATCATCCCCTCAACTCGTTTTTAGCGCATATCTCCATTTACATTTTTGACTAAAATTGATCCCCGAATATTATTTTATTAACTGGAATGAAGTTGAGGAGTGATTGTTCCCCAGTGGGTCCTCTGTTTGACACAAAAGTATGTAAGTGTTATTCTAGGGTCAAGTTCGTGTATTTTGTCGTTTGGTGCCTCACCAGTTTTGGAGGTTACCCAACGCTCTTTCCGCGCCAATTATCGCCAAATTGCAATTATCACATTTAATGACTTGAAGTCAAAATCACGAAAAAAAAATTGAAAACTAAAATAACTCAGAAACCAACCCTTTAAAAAAAAATGCTAACAGACTTTTTTGTTGCAAATTAGTTGTAGAATTGACTCGTGCAGTATGGCAGGCTTACACCCGTTATACCCCAATTTGATTCTCTAGAAAGAAATCTTTCTTCCACACCTTTTAAGAATTACGTCGACGACATTTTCAAAGTCCCCGCTCTCAAATTCATTTGACGCACCAATATCCGCCTCATTACGCGCTGAAGGATATCTGGAATTCAAATCACCGCGAACTCGGCGGAAATGAACGAGCCGATGCGAAAACCATCGTTCACGCTCCGCCTTTTTCCATAGTCTGAATTTTCATAGACTGACGAGGCGCGGAAATCATGTTAATCTTATTAGAAGAAAGCAGTAGTTATTTCTAGGATCAAGAAGAATAATGTTTGTAGGTATTGGTCGTCCCATGACTAAGAGAATTGAAGGACCTTTCCGACAAATTAGGACAAAGGAAAATGAACGATTGGACGAACGAATGACGGATAATGTATACGAATGAATTTTCGAAGATGTGTGGACAATTATTATAATGATTTTCTTCTGTACACTTCATACCACTTTTACATAAGAAATTTAAAGCTGAATACAATTACACCGTACAGCAATGTTTGATATATCATGAATATTCCATCATATGAATATTCCACGAAAACACGTTCTTGGCCCCCCATTTTTGGAAATTGGACCCCTTAGAGTTGCTCATTTTATATTGTTGACAGAGGATTTTCATAACATTTATTTCATACCATGATATTTAACGTGGATTCCGAGTACATCATAAAGTAAAAATGTGCAAATGATAGTAATATCCACTAAAAACCTCGAAAAACACTTTTGTAGACCCTGTTATTTGAAGAAAGGACCCCCTAAAGTTCTCTATTCTTTATGTAGGAAATTTTTTGCTGATTCCAAATATACCAAATAGTTATATGTTTAACGTAATTATTTTCCCCAAAAACCTCATAAAAACAGTTTTTGGACCATATTTAATTATAAAAAATCAAATGTAAATTTGCTCACGAGTCTACCCAGCGGAAACGCTGTTTTCACTTTTCAAGATCGAAAAAAGAAATTTTCTCGAAAATCAAAATTTCTACTCGCGTGTTAGTGCTTTCCTGAACAATTTTGGTTCCTTGTCTGACTGTCGGTCTATCATGAAATCCTTGTAACGGGCAAATCGGGGCAAATCTTTACGAAATTATTGTCTGATTTTGATGAAATCTTCAGGAGTTGTGCGGGCTTGTGTGTGGGTGGCCCCTTATGAAAATTATTGCCCCTGGACATGTAACAGAAAACTAACAAAAAACCTTATAACAGGCATAACGTCAACATTTTCCTCCCGACTTTGATGGCATTTTCAGGGATTGTATAAGTTACGGTGTAGACGGTCCCCTATGAGGGTAGTGCAAGGTATTTAGAGATTAGCTACTAGAAGTCGGATCATGCATTCAACCGAGCTATAGATACGAGAAAGCTATGTGCCACATCCACGTGACAAACGTTTTATTTTCATATGAAATTATTTTGCAGGAAATTTTTAGCTGTACCAAATAGTCTTATAATGTGAACATACTAATTTCCACCAACAACCAAAAAAAGTTCTTGAAAAAAAAAAAATAAATAAAAATAAAGCCCAAAAATTTGATTTTTGAGGTTTTGGGTGGAATCAAGTTTACTCGGAACCATCGTTAAATTTCCTATTAAAAAAAAATTAAAAAATTAAAAAAACTGTCAATTTAAGGAGGTTTGATTTCTACAAATATGGTGCTAAAACGAGTTTCTGAGGTTTTTGGTGGAAATTAAATTGGGCCCAATTTCTTTTTGTCAGCGAAATATTGCATGAATGTAATGTTGATTTCGACCTAGTAATTTGGAAAATATTTAGTAAATTTAGAATTTTTTTTTGACTTTTTCCCGAATTGAGGAGTTTGATTCCAATAGTTATAAATAGTTATAGTTACAATAGTCATATCCATTTTGGTCAAATGTAAGAAAAACGCGAAAAACCATAGCGACCTGAAAAACGTGCTGTAATCCAATAAAACTTTTATAAATTTCTAAATTATAATAGGTAAATATTTTTGGAAAAAAAGTAGTTCAAAGTTTAAAATAATTTTGAACGAGATTTGAAATGTCAGATTTATGGATAGGTATAGTACTTTTTTTAACCAAACGAAGTGGATATAGTACTTTTTGGAATCGAACGAAGTGGACTAAGTAGTTTTTGAAACAAAATGGACAAGAGACCGCCATTGTGCTGGATATAGTACATTTTGAAATGAAACGGAATATCCACCTTCGTTTTTCAAGGGAATAGATTATCTTTTGCTCCAAAACGATCGCATTTTTGTGAAGAACTGCCCCCCTAAAACCCTGGGAAAAGTTAATTTCCATGAAAATGGTCTTTAGTACCTTTTGGAATCAAACTCCTCAATTTGGGGTTGTAGAGTATCGGCTTTGTAGAGATGTGCTATAATCAATTCTAATGTTGAAAAATGGTCTACCAACAGCTGAACAGGATTTCAATCCACAACAAAGAGTCTATTTTTCTACACTCAGCTGAGCATTTTGACTGATTTTTGTCACAAGTGCTTCATCATCTCGCCATTAGGTAAGATAAACCTGTCATTAGTGACATTAAAACGAATATCACAGTCAGAACACTGTAGGGAATCAAAGGTTGGACACCACAAAGCTCCTAACTGCAAGTGATAATTGTTTTAATTCATGTGATACCTTTTCTAAAGACGATAAGTAACATGATTTAAATCAATCAAAATTTACAGTGTAATTTGCAGAAAAAAATTGACTCATTAATTTCATAACTGAAGCCTTTCACACAAATTCAAAAGAGGAGTTTTACTTTGAGCCGCTTGTGCTGCTATGAGAAAACAGAAGCTGAGATGATACAGGAAAACTATTAGCGTCGTCTCTCCTCCTTACAGCCATAAAAACGACATTACAGTTGAGTTGCCCTGTGTACGCATAATATTCCATCATTTTTGGGGGCGTAATACTGGTCAACCGATGTGGAGCCGGAGATAGTGGGAAATGAAAAAAATGATTCTATTGCCACACGGTATTACTTCCTGGCAGACGAGCCGAGGCCCCTATTGTTCTGCAACGGTTTCCCGTCAGCTATGATTTCTTAGTCGCCACAAACTATCGGATGTTAGTCAACATGTGGTGGTATTTCGCGATCTATTTATGAAAGTTAGTTATCAACTAATGGCCGATATTATTTCGACCTGAGAAATCCCATTCGAGGGACATAAGTGAATGAGCAAATTTTCTATGTTTCCATTTTTTACTTCAAAAACCTTCAGTCACTTCAAAGGTTTGAAAAGTAGGGATTGAAATGTTCAAAACCGCCCTAGCTCAACTTTCAATATAAAGGTATTGTTTTTCCATAAATTTAAAATAGTATTTAATTTTTAGAATCGAATGAGACCACCCAGAGCTCTGTAGGACCGACCCCATTTACTCCCATAGAGGATAAAAAAATTAATTTATTTTAAATATAATTAATCTCGCAAAATTTATATTTATAAATTTAATAAAAATGAATAAAACGTTCCATTTCCAAAAGAGAGCTATATATTTATGGAATGAAAGATTAATATCATATAATTACCTTATTTCCTTCAGGAAAGTAAGGAAGTTAGGACGCATTATTAAAGAAGAAACACAAGAATCGCAAATGAGTGATCACTGACGAAAATAGGCCCAATATCCTTTCAAACCCGATCTTCCTTCATTCTTCGAATAAAGTTTCATGTTATCAGTAACTGATGACACAACTGTTGTGCTTCTTTAGCAGCCAAGAATAAAATTTTCGTACTTTTGGTAAGCGATTGATTTTGATTGATTAATAATAAACCGTTGTGTATTAATTTGCAGCGTTTGTAGAAACCATTTGATTTTGTAGGATTTCTTTACTACACTTTTCAAAAAAAAAAAAAAGGTTGAAAAAATGGACTCCAAAATCAAAATTTTCACTCGCGTTTTACGTTTCAGACCTTTCTGAACAATTTTGGTTCCGTGTCTGTCTGTCTGCCTTGCCACAGCCATAACTTCTACATTTCGTATTCGATTTTGATTAAAATTTCAGGGATTGTTCAGATTGGCGTGTAGATGGTCTCCAATGAAAATCATCTCCCTCAGGCTGATAGTAGTTGCTGCGCATGCTCAAACGTGAATTCCTTGTACCAGCTATAACTTCCACATTTTTTCTATCCGATTTCGGTGAAATTTTCAGGGATTATGCGGATTAGGTTGTAGATGATCCCCGATCAAAATGAAGGCGTCAGAATTGACAGTAGCCTCTGCGCATGTGCAACCGTAAAATCCTTGTAACAGCCATAACACTTACATTTTTCATCCGAATTAGATGAAATTTTCTAAGATTGTTCAGATTGATGTGTAGATGGTCCCCTACGAATTCATCTCCCCCATACTAATAGTAGTTGCTGCGCATTCAAACGTGAATTACTTGTAATAGCCATAACTTCTACATTTTCATCCGATTTTGACGAAATTTGTCAGGATTGTTCAGATTAGCGTGTAGATGGTTCCCTATGAGGGTAGTGGAAGGTACTTAGAAATTGATGTTTTGAGATTAACTACTATGCATCGGATCATCTATACAATCGGGTTATGGATACGAGGAAGCTATGCGCCACCCCCCCTTGTTTTTTTTTTCAGACTCTTTTGGATGTTCGAGGGAGCTCTTGTTTCGCAAGAGTCGTACGACAGTCGATTATTACGATAAATTATGTTTATGTAGGAGTTTGTAGGTAGGTACCGAAATCGTAATAAATCTTGATTCCAATTCGGCTACTCTAACCCGAGATTGAGATCAGCCCGAATGGAGTTGTAGGAAGAAGCGAGTGCCCTGAGTGCCTCTCCTACCTCTGTATCCCTTCTACTATGCGGCTCAACCGCCATGTGCGGGGGATTTCATTTGCATCGAAGCCGATCCAGTTCTCTCGATTAGGTATCAGAGCAGGTGAGGCAGGTAGAGGCGGCATATCTAACTACACGACTGTTTTCATTCTGAAGCCTGTATAAATTGGCTGTGGTGCAAGCTCGAGTGACCCCTTGGCGCAACTGGGTCGAAGTTACGTCATATAGGCGCTTCTCAGTCCGTCTTCCACCTCCCTCATATACCTACTCCGTACCCGCTTATTTGGGGTTTGAACAGGCGTCATACTAATAGTGAGTAAGCAACTTATAATCCGCCACCCGAAAAAATCTGTCTTTAAAGGAGCTTTCGCTTGAATCAGTCCCTGTGTGCTCTGGCTTTCTCATTATTCTACACACTACATGAGCGTATTTCACCAGATTCGTGAAGCAATTCAAAATAACTTTCAATAGATGTCTCCTCACTTCTTAAGGTATTGTTGTTGAGAATAGGAGTCCATCCATTCTTATTCATTCTTAAAGTCATGGTCAAACAAATACGAAGACCAACACCGTGGTGTGCCCAGTGTCACCGTTTCATTTTTTCGAAGAATGTACCGCTGAAGCAAACTTCGTTAGACCGGAGGTGGTGTTCTGTAACGTTTTGGCGACTTCCAAAAACCAGAAGGAAAAGGTCTCACAATTTCGCGTTATGAGACAATTTTTTAAATGTTAGAAAACCTTGCATTGAGTTGACGCAATGGTCGACACTACGATTGGTAGACTTGTACCTAATCAAGGTATTTAAATGCACATATTGATTAAGAATACCCAAGTACATGAAAAGGGGACAAATGTGCAAAAAGTGATGCTGTCCCGATAAATCCTGTTAATTGAGTGTAGATAGATGGTGGGGGTGTCTGCTGTCCATCCATCACAGTCTTCTTCTGCAGGCACCTAAAACTCCTAGTGGGCGATGATCGATAGTCGAGACAGACTCCCCGAATATTCTTGTATCTGTCGAGTTAATACCGCTAAAGAAAAACTATCGGACGACGTATTTAGTATAAAAAAAACCTAAGTATAATAATTTTATTGAATTCGCAATGTTTGGCATCAATTGTTCGAAGGAGTAAAAATGCTATGAGTGGAATCAACTCGGGGAACCGGAATTTCACAGAAAGCAGTTTACGACCCCATACTCGAGGCAAAGGAAATCGTAGTTAGGTACTGTAGGAGAGGCAAAATAAATAATGGATGGTACATCAACTGTCGTGGGCAAGGAAGGGATAATTGATCTAATCTACTCACTTGATTCGATTCCTAACAATAGACAGCTAGGCTTCCCCATCTAAAATTAATAATTGAATTTAGTTTGAATTCGATGGGCTTCCATTCTTTGTTTACTAATGTTATGACAAAATTCTGCAAATTATGACACAGCTGTTCATTATTTTGTTGTATGGATCACACACATACTAAGGACTTCTTCATTGGTCGATACACTCGTAAACTATCAGCCCAGTAACATTCATCTGATTTCACATAATCTTTTCTAGGCAACATATTGACGTTCTTCAAGAAGAAATGTTCAAATAAGCAATTTTTGAACCAGCTAATCCTACTTTTATTTTACATATTTTCACATATTTCGCTATAATTACCTACATATTTACAATCATTTGACTGATTAAACCACATATTTTTTCATTCTGAGCAATTTTTCATAATTTTGAGGAAGAGTCCTTCGTTTGAAAGATGATAATTTGTAGGGAGAGCACAGATTGTTGACATAGCTGAGAATCACGGATCAAGGGCTATGAACTACAGTCAAGGCCCCACACCATCACCATTTCCACCCTGTGATTTACAGTTGGGCTGACATCGATAGGAGTGTGTGAGAATCACGTGAATTTTCATTAAACTACTGTTGTGACACGTCCTTTTCATTACGATCTTTCTTGGTTTGATTCCTTGGTTTTTCTTAATTAATTTTTGGTTTGGGGTAGGATTTTTGATGTTGAAAAAAAAACCTCGAAGATTTATCTCAAACAGACAATTGATCGGTAAATATCTGCGCGGAGGGTGGTTGGCCATACGTCCTATTGTGGATATTTTCAAAGGGTCTGAAATCTCCGGTGGTTGTGCTCCCTCCTTCACCATCAACGACATCACCGCCTTCAAGAACGCACCGATAACTTCTGTGGATGTTGAATGGTCGTGAAGTAGGTATAAGGCGATTTTTCGTCCAAATCGTCGTCACTTCACTTTTGAACACTTGAAGCTCCATGTCGTGGCGAATAATTTCAAATAGTGAATTTCACATTTCTCCCTTCTTTTTCAACAAAACAATTTTTTCTTTTTTAGAACAACTGCTCGTTTTGAGCTATTAAACATTTTTGAAAATATTTTAACATTTTTACATATTTACCGCAAATTATACGAAAATAAATACATATGTATATTAAATATTTTGCATTTTTAAATAAATAAAAATCCGATCTTTCCCCATCATCAATAATATCGTGGTAGGTTAACAATCAAATTTATTTTGTGAGAAAATATCTACCCACTGGTAGCATAATTATTCGAGAGTTGTACCTCCATAACGGAAATTGGTTCTCAGCTTATAAATATCAATTGAGTGACAGGAATAACTGGAAAAAACTCAGCATCCTACTGCATTCTAGAGAGAGAATGCAACGGCCGGTGAGAGCTTCGAGAGAGCATTGAAAAAAGTCCTTATCTTGGCGGAACTTTATAACGTTAATGATTTCGGTTTATTATTTTCAATAATAAGCCTTTGGAATCGAGCAAGAAAAAAAAAATTTTAACCCCCCCTCAAAATTTGATGTTTTACGTTTCAAGGTACGTAGAATCCGAAAATCGAATAAAAAAATTTCCGTCCGTCCGCCGTACGCCGTACGCCGTCCGCCGTACGCGGCACTTTTCTTAGCAACACTGGACCGATTTGGTTCAAATTTGGTATATGGGCTCCATTTGGGGTCTAGTTGTGCCGCGAAGCTTTTGGTTGATGTAGGTCACTTCTAAGGGGTGAAAATTAAGGGTTGAAATTTTCAAGAGTGCCCTAGCTCGAAAACTCTCGAAATAAAGGTATCGTTTTTTCACAAATTTTAAATAGTACAGAATTTTTAAAAATTTTTGAGACCACCCGGAGCTCTGTAGGACAAACCGCTCGGTCCCTACGAGTATTTGAAGGTTTTCCTTCGATAAAACAGAATCATGAGTGTGAATCGCAAAAGAGGTCTAATCGCCGTTCAAATTTTATCTGACTAAAATGCGATCGCTGTTCATTTCTTCGATTTGTATACAGTTTTGCCTTCTGCGTAACCAGTAATCAAATTTCCATATCAAGCTTTCTATTTTTCGAATCGAGTGTGAAGCGTTTAGTTCTTTCTAATAAACTTGATTGTGAAGGTGTGAAGCCATTATAGTGTGGTAGGTAGTACCTACCAATAGGTAGGTGTGGTAGGTAAAAAAAAATTGGTAGGTAAAACAATGTTTGTAGGTAAAAAACGCTGCAAATCATTGCTCACTGATCAGATCACTGATCAGCTGAGTGAGCTCCGAAGCCATTTTCAATCCTATTGAATGGAAGTGCTCTTCCAGGCGTCTCCAGCATTCGAGGATATCTTCTTCACTCCTCACATCACTGATCAGCTGAGTGAGCTCCAAACCCATTTTCAATCCTATTGAATGGAGGTGCTCTTCCAGGCGTCTCCAGCATTCGAGGAGATCTTCTTCACTCCTCACATCACTGATCAGCTGAGTGAGCTCGAAAGCCATTTTCAATCCTATTGAATGGAAGTGCTCTTCCAGGCGTCTCCAGCATTCGAGGAGATCTTCGGCTTCGGCTACGATAGGAGCGTCAAGCGTCGAGAGTCGAGCGTCAAGCAAAGAGGGGTGGCTACAGTACGAGCGGAAGAATCCCAAAAACATCATCCTTCTTCTACCTGCCACTCAAGCCAAGGAAAATGAGACCGAGATGAAGTGAAAGGATTGAATATGCAACTTTTGCTCCTTGCACTAAGTGACAATTCAGCTGTTTCAAAAAGTTCTTTACTGATAAACCGTGTGTGTAGAAGTTTTGAAGTTCACCCTATTACTTAATGTGCTTAGGAATTGAGATGGAGAGTACTACAAACTTTTTCACAAACTCGAAGAAGTCCCGAAAAGATTTTTCGAATTCACCAGAATGTCCATTGTTGCTGCTATTTTATCGTTCTTGTTTTGGTTTATTATTTCCAATAATGAACCTTTGGAATCGACGAAGAAAAAAAATTTCACCCCTCCCTCAAAATTAGTTGGTTTACGTTTCAGGGTACCTAGAATCCAAAAACGCTGCAAATTATTACACAAAGATATATTATATTTCTATATAGATCACTCGTCAGCAAAGAACACGGCTTTGCCATTGTTACCACCAACCAACTTGAAGAAAAACTTCAATCGTATTTCGGTCAGCTTTAATTTGAACGGAGATTAGGCTTCTTTTGCGATTCACACTCGTGTTTCTGATTTATCGTACGTCCAACCCTTAAATTCTCGTAGGGAGCGAACGGTTTGTCCTACAAAGCTCCGCGTGGTCTCAAAAAATTTTAAAAATTCTCTAGAATCTTAAATTGAAGGAAAAACAATACGTTTATATGAAAATGTTTTGAGTTAGGGCGTTTTCAAAATTTCAAAATTCATTTTTCGACCCTTAGAAGTGACCTACATCAACCAAAATCTTCGGGGCACAACTAGACCCCAAATGGAGCCTACTTACCAAATTGCATCAAAATCGGTCAATGCTAACATTAGATAAAGAAGTGGACAGGGAACGTTAGAAGCTGAGCGTCAAACGAAAATATTACTCGGGATTGAGCGTCGAGCGTTGACCATTTTTCCGACGACGCTTACCTCTCCCACCGTAGCCACCCTTACCTGAACAAGGGTAAACTATTTTTAGAGCGTCGATACCTGACCCTTTTCGCTCGCTCGACGCTCCTATCGTAGCCGCGGCCTTCTTCACTCTTCTGATCACTGATCAGCTGAGTGAGCTCCGAAGCCATTTTCAATCCTATTGAACGCAGGAGCTGAAATTTGAGAGGGAAGGTCAAGGGAGAATACAGATGGTGGTAGGTACTATTGATGGAGAACCAGTGATCTATACAGAAGGATGATCTATACAGAAAATAATAAACCTTTGAGCAATGATTTGCAGCGTTTGTATATATATTTGCCTTGTTTTTAAAGATAAGTTGGTGCTAGTTTTAGGATTCTTATAATATTGTGTTGAATCTGTTGTAGTTTTTTCTGATATTGAACATTTTGTTATATTTATTCATTTATTTTTATATTTACTTATATTTAAATAAAGATTTTTATTATCTAGTTATTAAAAAAAATAAATAAATAAATTGACGATTGTAATACCATAACTTCGGTTCTACAATAAAAGAAATATCTTGACTTGAAGAAGAGTGAACAGAACTATTCAATGATGATCAATCGACTCGAGGTAGGCCACTTTCATAACTGGTTAATTTCTCGTTCAACCATCAAGTAATAAGGAGAACGAGCGTTTGGTATTACAAAGCTCTGATTGGTCTCACCTTGTATAAAATTGAACATAAATATCTTAAATTATTAAAAAAAAAAAAATACGTCAAAATAGGGCGTTTTAAAACTTTCAAACCCAATTTTTCACCCCTTAGATTTTGAAAGTAACCTAAAGTTTAGGAGAGATACTTGGTAACCAATATCAACCTCAGTCTTGCCAAGGCTGGGTAAGAAATGTGATGAGCTACCGAGGTCCTACCTGATCCCCTTCGTAAAGTACCAGTTGAGAAAGAGTTGGACATAAAAGGACTGCCCACTGACTCCCTGGGATTGAACCTCATCCTCAAAGGTGCCTTTAGTCCCATTCCTCAGAATCCTGAATCTTAAATGTTTTTTCATGACAATTTTTCTTATTTGTTAAGAACAATCAACATAAGGAGATATATTATGTTATAATAACTAGATTACAAGTTCATTTCGTAATAAGTTTTAATTTAATTATTGTATTTTAGTAGGTAAAGAATCCTGTTGATGAGATAGAAATCTCCTAACGGGACCTCGCACTACGGACTAAATTTGTTTAGATTAGGTTTTTGGATTCTATACACCGTGAAATTTATAACATAAAATTTTAATAATTAGGAGTGGGGGACGAAAGTTTTTTCTTCGATTCCAAAAATGTATTATTAACCCCAATCAGTCCATGGTATCACTATTGTCACCGAAAACATCTCAGGAGTTCCATAGGTGTCCTCAAGTGTCACCGGAGTAACCAAAATTAAATTGCAATTTTAAATTTTAATGGACAGCAGAATTTTTTTGTGGGTTATTGGAATTCTCAAAATAGAGTTATGACAAAAAATTTCAAGAAAATCGATAACAAATTTTTCTAAATTTTTGTCACATAATATTTTGACTTCTAATAAAATACAAAAAATAGTTCAAAAGATTCAACTCTGTCCATTTATTTTTAAAGTTAAATTTAAATCCAGTCAATCTGGTGACTCCTTTGGACAGCTGAGGAAATTCAAAGATGTTTTCGGTGACACTAGTGACACCATGGTCCAATTAGGGTTAAATAATATACAGGGTGTAACTCGAGTGGATCACGACCTTTCTTCCAAGTGTTCTACAACTAATTTCCGACAAAAAGCGCCTCTTAACATTTTTTGGCAACCCCACTCTCTTTGCCTTTTTTTTCACTTTGCATTTTTTTCTCGTGTTTTTGATCTTTGCTCAATAAATCTATAATAACTCCCCCAATTCAAGAGTTAGCTCAAATCTAAAAAAATCCGTTGGAAAGAGCGTTAAATTTGGAATTTTTTTAAAAGCCCAATAACATTTTTTTCAAGTGGAGTTGAGATGTGCAAACGACGTATGAAAAGCAAAACTCGTCAAAATCTTGAAATCGCTTGTTTTTTCAGTCGCCTGGTAACCATATCAATTTTTGACGCAGAATTGTGAAACTTCCCTAAAAAGTGCTCCAAAATCTCAGCTTTCCAACGGTGTAATCAAAAAATATTTTACAATCGAATTTAAGGGAGAAATTTTTGTTTGAACGCGGAAAAACGTGCATCTTTCTCAATGAATTTCGACGGTTAGACCGGAGGACTCAGTGCTTCGGAGGAGCCGCGGCGGTGAAAACCCCGGAGTCCTCCCGGATTTTTCAGATTTGAGCTAACTCTTGAATTGAGGGAGTTGTGGTAGATTTATTGAGCAAAGGTCAAAAACACGAAAAAAAAAGTCTGCCAAGTGGGTGTGGCAAATAGCTTCCTCGTATCCATAACCCGATTATATAGATGATCCGATGCATAGTAGTTAATCTCAAAACACTAATCTCTAAGTACCTTTCACTACCCTCATAGGGGACCATCTACACGCTAATCTGAACAATCCTAGAAAATTTCATCAAATTCGGATGAAAAATGTAGATGTTATGGCTGTTTCAAGGATTTTACGTTTGCGCATGCGCAGAGGCTTCTGTAAATTTCAAGGCCTTGATTTTCATTGAGAACCATCTACAACCTAATCCGCGTAATCCCTAAAAACATCATCGAAATTGGGTAGAAAATGTGGAAGTTATGGGTGTTATGAGGAATTCACGTTTGCGCATGCGCAGCGGCTACTATCAGTCCGGGGGTGATGATCGTCATTGGGGATCATCTACAACTCAATTCGCATAATCCCTGAAAATTTCATCGAAATCGGGTAGAAAGTGTGGAAGTTATGGCTGTTATGGGGAATTCACGTTTACGCATGCGCTGTCGCTTCTATCAGTCCGAGGATGATGATCTTCATAGGGAACCGTATACACACTAACCCGCACAATCCCTGAAAATTTCATAGAAATCGGACAATAACTTCGTATAGTTATGCGCGTTACAAGGAATTCATGACAGACACACAGACACGGAACCAAAATTGTTCAGAAAGGTCTGAAACGCAAAACGCGAGTGAAAATTTTGATTTTGGAGAATTTTTTTTTCGTCCTTGAAAAGTAAAAACAGAGCTCCCGCTACCTCGGTAGACTCGGAAGCAATTTCAAAGTGAAAAAAAGGCATTCTGAGTGGGGATACAAAAAAATGAACACACAAAAAAAAGACACTTTTTGTTGGAAATTAGTTGTAGAACAGGTGGGAAAAAGGTAATGAACCACTCGTGTTACACCCTGTATATTAAACCAAAAACGTGTTTTTTGCAACGCAAAAGAAAACGTTACAAGGTTTTCTACAAAGTATTGTTCAGAATCAGAGCAATTGTAAAAAAATAATTAAAAAGTTTTGGCCATACTGTAGTGTAAGTAGTAGGCTTAACTATGTTTTCGTCGAGTTAGGGCTAGCTAAGGAAGGACCGAGCAAGTGCGCGAGGAACTGGCCACCGCGTGACTGCGAGTATTCAAATGAAACGACTCGAGTTTCCTGGAGGACGATCCTCTTCAGTGAATCCAATTACTCAAGACAAAGAAGGAAGAAGAAGACACTACCGAGTGAAAGCAGTCTCTCATTCACTCGAGTGATATGCTGCTCATCCCATGTTTGTTTACAGTTGATATTGATGAGCACTGATAAAGAATTTAAATCAATCACTCGAATTCAAGGGATAACACTTCCGAATGACCCGATAAAAATTATTGGACTCGAGGAATTTGCTGCAAAATATTGCATAACGGTTTATTATTTTCCCATCGTAACCATTTGGATATTTTTCATATACCTGAGCTGGCCACTACATCGTTCAGAAAATTGACGTAAACCTTTTTTTTTGTAATTGTTTATTTTGTTCAAGACTATTACACAACAGGAATATACCTTATTGACAAAGTGTTCATACTCTCATTCTTATACTATTATCTACAAGCACGGTTGAGATAATTTATTATCTAAATATTCTTAAGTAAAACAATTGAAAGGTTGCACAGTTAACTGTTGTACTATATATTGGCAATGTCGATAATGTGACGTGGGCGAGTTAATCGTCTGGTTTCCGGAGCTTGGAATCCCTCTTCAATCAAGGGGTTGTAGTGGTCCGTGTTTCGTTGTACGAAAGAGTTGCAGTACTGATTCAGAACGTCGATTGGAGGTTGTAATTGGAGGTCGTTGTATATGGTTTCATTTCTCACGAAAAGAGGGGCTCGTACTATCCGGAGTTGTAGGATTTTATGCTGTTGTTGCTCTATTCTCTTGAACTCTGATCTGGAGCAGGTTCCCCAAACTACCAGGGCGTACGTCCAAATGGGTCGGATAAGGGTTTTGTACATTATTAACTTATTTTGTATGGACAGATGGGGGCTATCAAGGAAGGATCTCAGCTGATTAACTCTGTATCGAACTTTCACAATTAATTCGGTTATGTGATCGTGGAACGTTAGTGTTTTGTCTAAAATCACTCCAAGATATTTGTGAGACGTCTTGTTCGAAATTAACTGTCCTTTATATTGTAGAGCAGGAGCATTGAACTTTCTCTTGTATGTATATGTTACGATGCTAGACTTTTGACTATTTATTTTTACCCTCCATTTGGTGCACCATTGTCCCAAAGTATCGATCATTTCGCACATCCGGAGTAAGACTGGTATAAGTCAAAAAACCCAACTGATGGGAAATCGCATTTAAAGATTTTCGACTTCTTTGTTGTTCTATAACAGTCATCTGAACGAATTTTTTTAATATCTCAAGGGTCTACGGCACTCATATACTATTTAACTATCATGTGCTATACCAAAATTGCTTCGTTACCTCTTCATTTGCGACCAGCATGCTTAAATTGATCAAATTCCTATGATGTACCACTATTACCCCAAGAAATGGTGGAACATCTCAAAATAAACCAGAGTTGTAATTCTAAAAGTGGAACCAATACATGACCTTTCGGATCAAAAGTGGTACATCTCATATTATACCAACGTTACAACATGCAGACCAAAGAGAAATTCCATTTTGTTTTGGAGAAATACTGGTGCATCTCAAAATAAACCAGTATTGCAATGTAATTGTAATTTAAAACTAGATCAACCACTCTAATTATTGTTGGATCAAAAGCGGTACATCTGATATATACCAGTATTACACATACCTTGAGTTCATCACACTTCGGCGTCTGGCGCATAACTGAAGTGATCCAGTCTTGCTCCGACGCCATGGTAGAAGAATGGCTCAGAACCATACTGGTTTATCTGCTCTCTAGCGGCCAATAACTAAGTTATCGTTAAACCCGTTCTACCCCCGTGTAGAGCTCGACGAGAGCTATCTGGTGGAATATATAACTCAAAACCGCCAATTTCGGACTTATACCAGTCTTACTCCGGATGTGCGATTTGTTGGAGGTTGTAGTTTGCAACTTCTGACTCTTCGTGAGATACAGAGTATACCAAATAGTCAGCATATATACCACAGAACCCTTCGTTGATCTCATGAGGTATGTCACTCGTGTATATGGAATATAATCGAGTAAACCTACACAACAAATCTACAAGCGTAGATTGGCAAACACGTTACTTAGTCATGATTAATCCAAACTCCTACTTATCCAAATCACGCTTGCATACATAAATCTCTCGGCAAATTTGTTTTATCCATGGTGGTGGGGTTTTTTTTAACACAGAATGTGTTTTTGCGATGACCTACCGAAGAAAAATCGTCACGAAAAAGCGACAGAAAAAATCGTTACGCGAATTTTATAATGATATTCACGTGCAACCAAGCCATGGAATGCTGGGTCAATGTGGTCACGTGCAACCAAGTCAATGGAGAATGCTGAAGGCGCCTGAGTGGTCACTGGTCAGCTGAGTGAGCTCCAAGGCCATTTTCTCTCCTGTCGAACGCAGGAACCTGAAATTTTAGAGGGCGGGTCAATGGAGAATGCTGAAGGCGCCTGAGTGGTCACTGATCAGCTGAGTGAGCTCCAAGGCCATGTTCTCTCCTGTTGAACGCAGGAACCTGAAATTTGAGAGGGCGGGTCAATGGAGAATGCTGAAGGCGCCTGAGTGGTCACTGGTCAGCTGAGTGAGCTCCAAGGCCATGTTCTCTCCTGTTGAACGCAGGAACCTGAAATTTGAGAGGGCGGGTCAATGGAGAATGCTGAAGGCGCCTGAGTGGTCACTGGTCAGCTGAGTGAGCTCCAAGGCCATTTTCTCTCCTGTTGAACGCAGGAAGCTGAAATTTGAGAGGGCGGGTCAATGGAGAATGCTGAAGGCGCCTGAGTGGTCACTGATCAGCTGAGTGAGCTCCAAGGCCATTTTCTCTCCTGTTGAACGCAGGAACCTGAAATTTTAGAGGGCGGGTCAATGGAGAATGCTGAAGGCGCCTGAATGGTCACTGATCAGCTGAGTGAGCTCCAAGGCCATTTTCTCTCCTGTTGAACGCAGGAACCTGAAATTTTAGAGGGCGGGTGAATGGAGAATGCTGAAGGCGCCTGAGTGGTCACTGATCAGCTGAGTGAGCTCCAAGGCCATTTTCTCTCCTGTTGAACGCAGGAACCTGAAATTTTAGAGGGCGGGTGAATGGAGAATGCTGAAGGCGCCTGAGTGGTCACTGATCAGCTGAGTGAGCTCCAAGGCCATTTTCTCTCCTGTTGAACGCAGGAACCTGAAATTTTAGAGGGCGGGTGAATGGAGAATGCTGAAGGCGCCTGAGTGGTCACTGATCAGCTGAGTGAGCTCCAAGGCCATTTTCTCTCCTGTTGAACGCAGGAACCTGAAATTTTAGAGGGCGGGTGAATGGAGAATGCTGAAGGCGCCTGAGTGGTCACTGATCAGCTGAGTGAGCTCCAAGGCCATTTTCTCTCCTGTTGAACGCAGGAACCTGAAATTTTAGAGGGCGGGTCAATGGAGAATGCTGAAGGCGCCTGAGTGGTCACTGATCAGCTGAGTGAGCTCCAAGGCCATTTTCTCTCCTGTTGAACGCAGGAAGCTGAAATTTGAGAGGGCGGGTCAATGGAGAATGCTGAAGGCGTCACTGATCAGCTGAGTGAGCTCCAAGGCCATCGAATCGTTAATCAATCGTTGAAAGTCGTTCAGAAAACAATTAATTTACGTGTTCATTATTTAAATGTTTCAAGGTTTTCTGATGTCGTGGAAGGTTAGACTTATCAACCAATGAGTTACAAACGCTACATAACGTTTTTGGCCTACATTTAATATCTACTCCCCCACTTACATTTTCTTTATTTTCTTTTGAAGGAATGGTGGTTTGTTTTGTATGAGCTTTACTCCTAAGGTGCGTGGGATATCCTGCTTTGTGGATGCGCACATTTATAGGGTTTTAGACCAAATTAAATGTCTAACAATTATTTATTTTATTATTGCCAAGGACTCCACATTTATTATTGTTGTTTTTTATTCAACGGATGACTAGCATCGCAAAAACACATTCTGTGTTCCTATGATTTCATACAGAGTATGGAAAAAGAAATAAACCGGGGGGTGCAGGGGGGCGGAGCCTCCCGCCGAGGCGCAAAGCGCCGAGTTTTATTGAATAATTCCTTTGTTTCAATCCTTCAATGAGAATCCAAGTGTAAATGGTATAGACAAATAGGTACCTACTGGAAGCACAAGAACAGTGTTCTTCACGATATCTATAAGGCAAGAGATCAATGTTTCCTATATTAGAAGACTTCTCAACTAGGTACTCCATGAAAGTGTCTCACATTTGCCATGTTAATATTTCATTTTAGGTAGGCCTAGAATCCTAATTGAAGGTAAAATACATTACCGGAAAATTGACATAATTATAGGTTGTTTTCTTCAAAAACTTTTCTAACCGCCAACTCATACAGTCCTCGAAAATATTATCGAATTCGGATGGAAAAAGAAGAAATTATGGCTGTTACAAGGAATTCACGTTTACGCCTGCGCAGCGGCTTCTATCGATCCGGGAGCAATGATTTTCATAGGGGACCATCTACACCTCAATCGGCACAACCCCTAAAAATGTCATCGAAATCGTACAATGATATCAAATATTTTGTATTGTTTGCTACAATAAACTTCAACTTCGCAAGGTTTTAGCAAATTTTCAAAGAAAATGAAGCTATTGCAATGTCCTCAACATTTTTAGAACGATTTATGATTTTTTCACAGAAATCCGTTTCGGAACGTTCTGAAACGATCCCTGAAGTTTTTCCAAAAATCATATGTAAATATATGTGTGTCATTCCGCACGAAAACTTGGGTAATTGTTTAGCAAACATTTTTTTAGTTTTCGCCAAAATGTTAGTAACAACAAACAAAAGGACGAGTTCGTTAGCCAAAAATTTTGGACAACCCAAAGTGGTCCACATTTCATACATTATTTAATAACGTATTATTACATAACACAGGGAACTAAAAGACAGAGTGGATTTATCTCATTTGGGATAGATTTCAGTAACCTTAACATAGGTTAACATTATAAAAAGTCGAATTCCAGTTTGCCTTCATCTCAAAAATTGTGATGTTTCTTGCACCTGCTACTTTTTAGGACGTCCCACAGTAAGACTTGGGCGTCCTTATGCGATCGATCTGGGGTGAAGTTGGACAACACTCATCAGAAAAAAAAAAATAACCACACAGTAATCCGTTTTAGACCATTTTGAATCCAAATCCGCGAAAAAAACCATAAGTGTATGTCTGTGTGTGTGTGTGTATATATGTGTGTGTGTAGGTGTGTGTGTGTGTGTGTGTGTGACAAAATCTTGTGTCGTCTGCACAGCCCTTAGTTCTCAACCGATTTTCCTGGTTCTTTTTTTGTTCGACGCGGAAAACTATCTAGTTGTGCACTATGTCGCCGGAATTTCGAATTTTGCCTTTTAAGGGGGGGAAAGGGGGGGTTAATGCTCAAAAAACGTGCGTTTTCGGGCATAATCTTGTGTCGTCTGCCCAGGCCTTAGTTCTCAACCGATTTTCCTGGTTCTTTTCTTCTTCGACGCGAAAAACTATCTAGTTGTGCACTACGGCGTTGGAGTTTTGAATTTTGCTTTTTAAGGGGGGGAAAGGGGGGGTTAACGCTTAAAAAACGTGCGTTTGCGGGGGTAATCTTGTAAAATCTGCCCAGGCCTCAATTTCCAACCGATTTGCGTGTTCCTTTTTTTGTTTGACTCAAATAACTTCCGAGTTGTACATGATTTTACCAGAGTACCAAAATTTGCAAGGGGAGGGAATGGGTGGGGGTATAATATTCACAAAATATCCAATTTATCAATATTTCTGTTCCTTTACTGCTTACTAATTGTACCCAACCTTTGAAATTGAGGAAAAATTCTCATTATACCTCTGGATTTTCATGAATTATTCTCTGTGCCACCATGGAACTAATAGTGGTGCCACCATGGTGCCAGGACACCATAAACCGCATATTTCGTGGGTTTTTTTTTTGTGTTTCACCTTGAATACGGACGTTAACCTCGACGGACTGCCTATTAAAACTAATAGATGAAACTTCAATGTTAAGACGTATTTCCGCTTTGGTGCCAGACTGGCACCATTGGTGAGTGGAAGGGGGGGGGGGGGAGGTGAACTCGAATTCGCATGTTGGGTATCGTAGATCATGGATTTTAAAATGCTCTTCAGATTCGAGACTCCCACGCCGCTAGAAATGTTATGGTGGATAATGGTGGGGGGGTCACTATTTCTTGTCTAAAGTAATAAATAAATTACATCGAGTGAAACAGTTTTATCGCTTACCAACTGGTTTTGTTTTACCTTGAATACAGATATGAACCTCGACGAAACTGCATACTAAAACTATTAGTTGAAAGTTCAATGTTATGACGTATTTCCGCTTTGGTGCCAGCCCGGCACCATTGGTGTGGCGGGGGGGGGGGGGGGGGTGAACTCGAATTCGCATGTTGGGTATCGTAGATCATGGATTTCAAAATGATCTTCAGATTCGAGGCTCCCATGCCGCTAGAAATGTTTTAGTGGATAATGGTGAGGGGGGGGGGGTCACTATTTCTTATCTAAAATAATAAATAAATTACATCGAGTGAAACAGTTTTATCGCTTACCAGCTGGTTAAACTTATCTAATGCTTATCCAATGGAACGTCCCCTGGAATGCATGCATTACTAAACAATATGTTTTCCAATTTTACGATATTACTTATTTTTTGTAATACTTTTTTGTATTTTCTGTAAGTGTTAAATAAACAATTTCACGCAAATTTCATGTTTTCATCTTTGTTTCAAGGTGCCCCAAGCCCTGTTTCATGGTACCCCAGGGCATGGGGCACAATGAAACAAAACTTTTTTTTTTTAAATGGCCACAAAAATTGACTGGTTTTTTATTTAATAAATGACACTCAAAACATATAGCTTAGATGTGTAGGTAACAAAAAAAATTGATAGGATCACAAAACAAAATTAGGGTGAGAGCTGGAGGCAAAAACAATTTTTGTTTCATTGTGCCCCACCCTCCCCTACATATTTATATATACAATGAAAACGTGCGTATATTTGTTGTACCCAGAAATGCAGTAACCATGTGGGTGAATATGGACTCCTCACATCTTCAAAGCATACCCAGTGAATACAGTATGTTGGTATGGTAAGTATACTGAAAATCGAAAAAAACCTACAATAGCCGTGTGTGTACTCTATGAGTTCGTGGAGACGAGTAGAACGTGAATATGGACTCCTAACATCTTCAAGTATACCCAGTGAATACAGTATGTTGGTATGGTATACTGAAAATCGAAAAAACCAACAATAGCCGTGTGTGTACTCTATGAGTTCGTGGAGACGAGTAGAACGTGAATATGGACTCCTAACATCTTCAAGTATACCCAGTGCATACAGTATGTTGGTATGGTATACTGATAATCGACAAAAAAAACCAACAATAGCCGTGTGTGTACTCTATGAGTTTGTGGAGACGAGTAGAACGTGAATATGGACTCCTAACATCTTCAAGTATACCCAGTGAATACAGTATGTTGGTATGGTATACTAAAAATCGAGAAAAACAAGAATCGTGAAAAAAAAAGTTCTAAAAGAAATTGCAACACCATTGATCCTTTTCTTAACCATTCCTTTAACTGAATGATTACTTTTAAAATTCGCTCATTAATTCATGCTGCATGAATGGACTTTTGCTTTTACATAAACTTACTTATTCTGTCAAACGGAACGCTGCTTTGGGCTTCAAATTACCGATTGTGAAACACCCAGGTTTTCACGTTTAAGAACGAATCTCAATGGTTGAGAATCAGAACCAAATTACCGTGAGTCATTATTATACATCGAGAGTTTCCAATTATCAAGAGTCGACTGGACATTTTTACGTTTCCTCGATCAGTGGATGACTCTACGATTACGTTAAATGTGGTCTCACCTCTTACTTCATTCATTCAACGATCGCAGGTCGCGTCACGACTTCCCAGCACTGACGCCCAAAAGCTAATAATGTGATCTGACTCCCCGTTATCCTCAGCTATCTTCTTCCCTGTAATTAGACTGCCTAATATTCTGAGGCTGCAACCGTTATGCATTAATAACGGAGGTAATGAAGGTGAATATACTCATACGTAATCTGCTAATTTTCTATCCATCTCTATCCAAGAGTCGGTCAATTCTGGATGCAGCTTAGCCACTAAAGTTGAGTGGAACTGGACTCCTACTTGTGAGAAAGTGAGGTTTGTGTGTATACCTGCAAGGGGAGTCATCTAGTGTCAAATGACAAGCCACACAATTTTTTATCAAAATCGAACTTCTACCCTAAAACTCTTTTGATTTCTTATTTGATCTCTATTCAACGAGTATGTTCATATAAAATACGAGAACGTATTTTATAAAGACAATGTAACGCTTTCCCATTTTCACCGGAACTCCGATGGCGATCAGTTTCATGATGGATCAACCGAAATGGCGTTAGATTAAATTATTTTTATACTTCGTGGTCTTTGATTATTTTGAGTTGGAGTAAGTTTTTCGATGACAACTTGCGATGTATGCTACGAGGATTTCACGCGTGCTTGCTGGCATCTGATAGTACGATCACAAGGAAATCAAAGAGAATATCACGGGAAAAATTGACGGTCGGAAGATTTCCGCAAGCGACGAAGCTACAAATTTATTCGGGAACGACAAATTTCATTAAATTTACATAGATCGCAACCAGAAATTTTAGGTGGAAAAAATTTTGGAGAGTTTATTTTGGTGTTTATCTATGTTTTTGGTGGTTTTGAACACGATTCTGATGTTTCCAAACTAAATTTTCTGCGGGAAATTGCCTTATCCCGAGGATATACCTACAATTTTTTCAACTTTTTTAAAAATACAAATTATTTATTCATTATTGTAATGAAGTGAGAAGCCAAGTTATTTTCCGTTATTAGGATTTGCGGACAAACAAGAACAAATTATTGACTATCACAATAAGAATTAAACATTTTCAAGGACTTTTTTCAACTTCGAGTGAAAACAATGCTTATCTAGCGAATTTTCGAATTTTGCAATAGACTCAAAATGTTTAACATGGACTTTTTTGAATTTTTTATTCATTGAAATTCATATTGGAACATTTAACCCTCGGGAACCGGCAGGTCTTGGACGAAGCAATCAACCTGCGGGCGGTACTCCATCCGCCCTCACGCAATTTACTCGTCAACGGACGATAACCTATTCTATTCAGTGTTTTGGGGCCAATTAAAATATACCACGCTAATCATCATTAGAAAATCAATGAAATTATAACTTTTGCTTAATTTTTTTCTCTAGATTAGTTCCGCAGAAAAATCACAAAACAGAATCTGATTTCAAGTAACTTGAATTTTCGGTGTGATTGATTTTTGCGGTTCTCAATGGAGTTTATTACTCTGAAATAAAATACTGAAATATGGTCCCGTTCTTTTCTGATGAAAATGTCACGGATATGAAAGAGACATTCTTGAATGATATGTAGGTATGTGGTACCTAATGAAAAAAAAAAAAAAAAAATATCATGGATAGCATCTTTGATATTCTTCAAAATAGGTATGAGCAAAAACTTCAAAATCTTTAACAAAGACAGTTTTTATGTAAACTGAAACGAATAAAATCACTCGCGTAAACTGAAAGCTGAATTATTATTTGCAATTCACTGTTTAGAGAAGATCTTCTTCCCTACGAGCTTCACTCATTATTGACTTTTTGACGATCACACAATAATCTACGGGCGGCATAAAGTACCGCTAAGCGTCCCTTTCATTTCACGTGACCGAAAACAACTAATATCAGTGAAAGAAAAATCGGCGCGTTCGGGTTTGGGTGGTCAGGTAATTGATGGAAAGATACCTAGGGCCAACCTACCGGAAACGATGTGTTTTAGTGAATTACTGAAATTTTTAGAGAGTAGCGGCATGGAGTGCCGCCCCGCAGGTGCCCGAGGGTTAAACGTTACCTGAAGTTTTCGATTTTTTTGTTGAAAGTTTTTCGGAAATACAAGTTTCTTAGCCAGAAATTTTAGACAAAACAATGGAGTCAAAAAGGTGAGTTTTTTGTGTGGAAACTATCTTCTTGATCAAAGTAATATTTTGGTACATTCGGAAACATTTCAAAATATCTGATTTCACAAATCAGAAATCGTCCAAAAATTGTAAATGTTAAAAAAATTTACATATTTATGTCATAAAAACCATCGTTCATTGTACCCAAGAATGCAATAGCCGATTGGGTACTCAACGAGTTTGTGAAGTAGAGCATGAATATGGAATACTAAATTTTTCAAACAAACTCCGTGATTACGGTATGGTAGGTAGTATGGTATACTGACTAAGGAAAAAAAAAATCAAAAAATGAAGTGTGGGTATGTGGGTACTCTACGAGTTAAGGGTCACGAGGAGAGTATTTTATGGAAGTTTTTAAAGTCAAAAAATGGAAACTACGAAAATTTTCTCATTCACTCATGCTGCCCGAATGGGATTTTTGCTTCCTTAATTAGCGACGTTCTATCATAATTATGTAGTGGAAAATTCATATTTATTCCTATGTGGTAGGTTCCTACCTACTGTACGACCTGACTTGTCTGTTTGCCTGTATGCTACCTTGTGCAAAGTGCAGTTCAACAGTCTAGTCGGTCTATACTCGTAATTATCGCGTCAACTGAAAGAAACCATCAATCACTTTTAAGAAAATTGGGCTTCGCATATTATGAACTGCATTACCATACTCACCTCCTGCACTAGAGTTTACTGAGAGTCCATCTTGTGAAACTCTGATTGCGCATGCGCTCTCTAAAAGAGGCAATTAACATCGGTAAGCAGTATGACAGGTTCACCAGACGTCCCGTTGTCACGTCTGCTCACAAGCGTCAAAAACAGCAACTAAATTTTAGCGGCTATTACTCCCTGTCTAATATTACTTTCAAATAAGTAAGGTTTTTTAAACAATAAAAGTTCTTTGTTGCTTCCAATCACTTTAATTTGCTCCCATCCCAAACAACCCTCTGGTTTTCTTTGTCAATCCAACAGTGAGAGAAAATGGTCATTTTGTTGGTTATCAGCAGTAGTGGCTACTTGTGCTTTACACAGGAATCTTGTCCTCTTACTGTTGGATTAACAATGACAACCAGAAGTTTGTAGAAAGCTCTCCGCAAATAATAGTGATTGGACGAAACAAGGGACTTTTAAAATTAAGAAAACCCTCTTATTTGTCTATCTAATATTTGAAACGTTAAGTGCCCTTCGAACATTAAGAATCCATAAGCCAAGTGAGTTTTTTATTGACCAGTCCTCATTTGGACTCCAGTACTCCCAGGATTGAGTGCTATTGTGCGATAATTGAGGCTGTTTTTATGATGAGGCGAAAGAGCTAAATTTGTTAATAAATTCTACATTATTAGTCTTCCAGTATCTCAGTGATGTAAATAATGAAGTTTCTTTCATTAAGCAATGATTATTTGGCAGAATATTAACATGAAGATGGGTTCCTGGAGAGGTTGGTGAAAAGAACATCCACATGAATAGAATATTAATGGCGACAGGAAAATACAATTGGTCCAACCAATGGTGGAAGAAGCAGATGAAAATATTATTTACCACCGTTACCTTCTACGAGGTTCTTGCAACCCCTTCCAGGTTATTTGGTATAATGTTAACATGAAGGAAAATTACTGGAAAGATTTATGGAAACAACTTCTCCAAGAAGAGAGCATTCGAGGTGACAGGAAAATACAATTGGTCTAATCAATGGAAGAACTAGATAAGAAGATTCTTCACAATCCGTTTCCTTCTCAGTGGTTCTTGTTTTAGAGTAAATACCACTTATATAAGTAGGTTAGTATGTAACCTCGGGCTTGAGTAAGGCAAAAATCACTTACTTGATGTAGGGGATGTTGGCTGGCACGTGGTATTTGGAACCTGGATCGAAGTCGTTCTCAGATCGCAGTACAGGTGGTTTGATCCCTCCATATTTTTCCCTGGGGACATTAATATTAATATTAATAGAAATAGGGCGCTGTCATGACAGTACGTAATTTCATACTTGAACAACTATTTCAGTAACACCGTCTAACAAATTCCGGTAAAGAGACTGAGATTCCATAATTTCATCAAGTACTATTTCTGTGTACAGTAAAGGATAGATTCAATGAATTTTGTTGCAAGTTTTAGCAAAATTTACACCAAAATGCCATTCAATGTGATGACTTTCAGGTAGGGTTTTTTTTAGGTAGGGAACATGAAATGAGCCCATTATGTTCCCATTTTGGTGGGCTTTGGATCAGAAAGTGGCACCAAATGAGAGAATCGCCTTCTTTTGACGAAATCCTGTAGGCCAGTGGCAAATTTGGAGAATCTGATGGCTTGGAGCTGAGGTCAGGAACCAATGAGAGAATTTATTTGACAAGGAGTAGAAACTCGTGTGAATTTTTAAACGTGAATAATCACGTCAATCCAAAGATTTAACTAAAGGTTTAGTACCTTCAGCATACGATACACTTCTATTTTATCTTCTCTAAAAACCTTCCTTAGTCGTCCTTTTCTCCTTTCTCACCACTTCTATAATTTACTTGATTTTACTGATGATGATGAGGCTGAATATACATTTTGATTTCTTATTAGCAAATTGTTATTGTCATAACCTTACTCAATTTCCTATTTGAGAGGTTTCCCAAGCTTCGGCTAGATTGTAATCTTCCTTGTTTATTACAATTATCATTTACTCAAAATTAATTTTAAAATTTCCAAAGTAGGTAGTTAATCAGAAGTTTAACCACAGACTGGTGGACTTAAGCACCCCATACACTATACGATTTGTCTGCAGGCCGTCGCCTCAACAGGCGAACGTCCGGCCAAAATCGTAGAGCAACATACACTATCAGTCAACCGCCTGCAGGCTGACGAAAGATGAAGTCCTCGCTTGCACACACACTATGCGTCCAGGGCCTGCAGGCGGACTGCCAGCCGCGAGTAGTGGACTGCAGGCGGCCCAAGCAGTTGGACGGCAGGCCAACAACTGATAAAGGAGCCCTCTTGAGATCGTGGACTGACAGTCCCATGCCTGTCGTCGATCTCACGTCCGATCCTCGCCTGCCACACACCTTCAGTTTTCAGGGAGTGCAGTCCATGGCCTTCAGATTTAACTGATAATGTATGGGTAACCACGATCTAGGCCTCACGCCGGCCTGCAGACAAATCGTATAGTGTATGGGCGCCTTAAGCCACCTTAAGGCGCCTCAAGGCTAAGCGTAAAACACCCAACATACTAATGTCTAAGTTTGCTGCAGCCCATGTTCTGCGCAAATCAGCTGTGCATCAATGTTAATGACTTGGGTTAACAGTTTTCACGGGCAATATTTTATGGTTTATTTATATCATTTTTAATACAATTTAACTGGAGGGGATTTGAAACATTGAATTTTGATGAAACTTGAGGTAGTTTTGGGTTATGGAGCTTCTGGTCAGTATGGGGCTCCATCTTATGAAATTCACCATCAAGCATCAGTTATAGGTAAATATAAAGTAGATTTAGCAAATAAATTTCTAGCTAAATGCGCTCTACTAACCGGTAGTCCCACCAGTGACAGTTGTACCGATCTTTGGGGACCGTCCCTTGGAAGATGTCCCACCGCCACGAGTCCAGGGCGAGGGAGAAGGCGAGGAAGGGCAGCTTGTCCAAAGCCATCGAGTAGAGATAGTTGATGTTGTGCGGGGTGTCGTCGTTTGAGTTGAACACCAATCCAAGGGTCGACAGATGTTTTGGGGAACCCGCGCAAAGAGCGACTGCGTCACTCACAGCCTCATGGAACCCTAAAAGAAGAGATAAGGTGGCCAATCAATAATTATGTTGATTAAGTAAGTTACTACTACTTAGCATTACTATAAATAATACCAAGTATACAGGGTGTCCAAGTAACTACGCTCCCCCCACTTGTTTTCTCTAATAGTGTAAGAAAAAAAATCGGATTAACGCTATTCCTCATAATTTTTTGCGTAGAATCCAAAAATGACAAAATTGCGCAGTGCGCAATCGCGCAACCATGCGCAATCATGATCAACTTTGTTTTTTCAAATAAGAACCCCCATTTTTTATTGCAGATTCGGATTCTACGTCAAATTTTATGAACATTTTACTTCGACTACTTTTTTTTTCAGACGCGCGCAGCCCGCTCAGCGAGCGCTCAAAGATGCACAACCCAGAGATTGCGCCAAAGTTGAGATGAAGGTAAACCTCAAGTGCGGCACAATTCTTAGCACTGTTTTTCTACGCTGAATCGCGTGGTGATATCCCTTTCTTGATTTCATTTCATTTCACCGTATCTACAGCCGAAAAAGTCACTTTTTGAGGAGGAAATCATCGATTTTCTTATAAAGGATAATAAATCATCCTGATAAAATGTAAAAAAATTGAAATTTTAAAATTGTAAAATAGCGAGAAACTTCTACATAATTATCACAAAATTTTGCAAAATAATTTTCAGTTTTCTAAAACATGATTGGATGAACAATGATTGAAACAATTAAGCGATAAACTCTTAAATTAACTCTAATAAAACTCTTAATATATTAAGAACTCTTAAATAAACTCTTAATAAATAATTACTCTTAATGTAAACTGTGTTGTCTACCTGCACAAAGGAGTAATAATTCGAGAAAAAAAATCAATACTCAGAAAAGATTCCACGGAAAATCGATGATTTCCTCCTCAAAAAGTGGCTTTTTCGGCTGTAGATACGGTAAAATGAAATCAAATCATGAAAGGGATATCACCACGCGATTCAGCGTAGAAAAACAGTGCTAAGAATTGTGCCGCACTCGAGGTTTACCTTCATCTCAACTTTGGCGCAATCTCTGGGTTGCGCATCTTTGAGCGCTCGCTGAGCGGGCTGCGCGCGTCTGAAAAAAAAGTTGTCGAAGTAAAATGTTCATAAAATTTGACGTAGAATCCGAATCTGCAATAAAAAATGGGGGTTCTTATTTGAAAAAACAAAGTTGATCATGATTGCGCATGGTTGCGCGATTGCGCACTGCGCAATTTTGTCATTTTTGGATTCTACGCAAAAAATTATGAAGAATAGCTTTAGTCCGATTTTTTTCTTACACTATTAGAGAAAATAAGTGGGGGGAGCGTAGTTACTTGGACACCCTGTATTACTATTGCATAGTGTTGATAAATATTTTAAAGAAAGTTGAAGAAACTATGTTTCTTAAATAATACTAACAGGTGGTGTTTATAGTTATTGGTAAATCCGGTGAAAATGTATCTTCATTCCAAATTTTTGTGCTATACTCATCTATTTTGAGACTGAAAATGAGTTACAAATATTAGAATGGGGGGGGGGGGATCACGATTTCAAAGTTTACTGTTATGGACCACGACGGAAAAATTTATTGTTTGTACAAATAAAATAAAATGAAGATTTATGTGTAATTTATGTAATGAGTGCAAAAATACAACCAAGTTATAATTAATATCATTGTTGCAAAACTTTCAAACACCCAAATGATGTTATAAGAAATTGTTTTTCGTACATTTTCAATCGAGGAGCCTTCTAAACATGATGCGCCGTTCGAACTCGACAAGACTAAAAAATAGACCAGCACAACACAAACGTCTTGTGGGTACTGTATAACCAAAAAAGTCCACGCCGACACCGGCGGCCGAACTCTTGTGGTGAAGCCACCCTACTCACTCCAGAGGATAAATCGATCTTGATTTACAATGCTGATAATAAGATATTTATATTCTTTGGAAAGAATTTGTAATATTATTTTTGATATAATTTCTATAAGACAGAAACTAGATTGGACACCACTTACCAGGATTTGCTCCATCTCTGAAGACTTTGGGCCTGTTTCTGTACTCCAGGAAGTACTGGATGTGGGTCATCTCGTGATGAACAGTCATCAGGTCTTTCATGTTCACTCGTGTACACATTTTGATCCTGCAGAAATTGTAAGAATAATACAATTATTGATCAAGTATTAATAATGTCCATAATATTTAGAGAGCCCCAGTAGTTTTGATGAACAGAATTGGCTGAACATGAGTATAATTGGAGTAAAACATCCACAACAGCACCTTTGCGTTAGTACAACCCAATTTGCATAATTTGAGTGATCGAAATTTCTGGGACAGTTACTCTAAATCAATGAAGCAGTTTCCCTCTGATTGGAAATCTGTTACAGCCCAAGTAGTCACCATATTTGGACCCCAACCAACGTATTTGGCCTAGTTTCTCCGCCCATTGGGTCCAAAGACATGCATTATATTATTCGTCCTGAGGATCAGTTACACCTCTACCGACAATGGAGATGATGTTGCTTTTTATTCTCTGCACAATAATTAAATTTTATCTTATTTATAATGCAAAATTGTAATGGCTTCTTACTTCGATTGAGAACATCTTTTGATGTTTAAAAAGTAATTCAAGTATGTAGTTACCTAATCTATCGATCAATAAAACTCTTTTACAATTCTTCTTAATCCAGATGAAAATTATGTAAATACATAGAATTCAAAAAGTTGACATGAAAATCAAATTACTGAATTTCTACATTGATTTATGAATTACAAAACTTTTGAAAATATTTGGCATGTTATGTAAAGGACATAATTAATAAAGGTTTGGAATCCATTTGATAAATGCGGAATGGGGGGTGCGCCTGATTTTTTAAAAATTTTTATTCGAAAGTAGACCTCATTTTGAGAATTTTGACACCTGTCTTTCTCTTTTTGGATGAGTAGATCTTTTTGAATGATTTTTCAAAGATTCGAATGTTTATGTCGTCACGTGCCCCTCCCGCTTGGGCGGGACCCCCCAGCCCACTGTGACGTCATAAACATTAGAAACTTGGAAAAATCATAGAAAAAGGTTGTCTCGCGCTAGGAGGTCGCAGTTGGTGTCAAAATTCTCAGAATGAGGTCTAGTTTAGATAAAATCTAGTTTAGATATAAAATAACAATTTTTAACAGTTTTCCCGACCCATGCGCACACCCCATTCTATTCTAACTGTTTTATACAATTTGGAGAATATAAAAACTATATAATGACTACGTGCCTGTAATCACGGCCATTGCAGAAGTCCCAAGCGGACGGCTGACAAATGACGGACCTCTCTGGCGGCTCTTCGAGGAGGGAATGAGCCCAGAAGTCTGACGGCATGCCGCTCAAGTTGAGACTGAGGAAGAACTCTTCAGCAAGACGAAACATCGTCAGCGGTGTGTAGCCCTGAAAGCCGAAATTAATCGAGTAATGGTACGAGTTTACGCAGCAACTTGTACAACCCAAGTTCAAAGGAGCATGAATGGTAATTATGGTATAGGGATATAGGTACTACATGGAAGATACTTATCCAATCGTCATAATTCGTATGATCATGATGATTGATGCTCGCACCCGAAAAATTCTTTCCTATTATCAATACTACTAATCTACTCGTAATTTGCTTATGAACCTTTACATACATATTCACTAAGTTAACTAATATAACAAACATTAAATTTAATTTACATTTCTGAAAACTATAAGAATTGAACCAGCAATAAAATGGATATTGGATGAATGCGAACCTGCTGCAGCATTTGAGGGGTGACGTCCGAGAAAGTTTTGCCAGGATAAGGTATCGTCACGTCGAGTATATTACCCCACGACTGTGCCCACATATTTCCTGTAAAATTTAAATTTCAAAGACAAAATCGTTAGGTCGGTAGTGTTAGTAAAAATAGCAACTTATCAAGGGTATAAGTGTCAACACTTTCTTTTTGTCTAAGTTTTTGATATAGCGGAAAAAGTATCGTAAATAAGGTACAAATAAATTCTTATGGAATGCGAACTTGGGATGGAAGGAGATGAGATTTATGCCTCTAATTATTATAATGTTATGCCTCAAAGAAGCTCCACAAGATGTCCTCTGAAGGTCAGAGCAATCCGAGAGCGACGCCTTGGTAGGAACAACATTGCCTAGATTAAAGAAGATGAATGAAGGCATCTTAAATACAGTCAATTTTTAAAATGACAGACGTGTATACCAAACACACTATTTTGAATTATATTACTTAAACAAAGAACATCTTGTTTCTATAGTAGGTATTTTTTTTTCAAACGTCACCGATAGAAATAATTTCGACAGGACAGGAGAAAGCTTCTACTCATTTTAATGTTGTTAACCCCAGTAGTGCACACTTTCGCAGCCTTTAAAGATATCGATACCACAAAGGAGCACAAAGGAGCTATGTCCAAAAACGGAGTTTTGAGAAAAACGCAAAAGAAATTATCACCAATGCACAATTCCTATAACAATGGCTTACACTAAACTCTCTAATTTCCTCAATAAATTTTCAAGCTATTATCGTCTAGAAAACTCAATAATAGTTTTGTTGAATTTGAGTTTTTCCGAAATTAAAAAAGAAAAAAAAAAGTAGGTGTGGCACATAGCTTCCTCGTATCCATAACCCGATTATATAGATGATCCGATGCATAGTAGTTAATCTCAAAACACCAATCTCTAAGTACCTTTCACTACCCTCATAGGGGACCATCTGCACGCTAATCTGGACAATCCTAGAAAATTTTATCAAATTCGGATGAAAAATGTAAATGTTATGGCTGTTACAAGGATTTTAAGTATGCGAATGCGCAGAGGCTTCTGTGAATTTTAAGGCCTTGATTTTCATTGAGGACCATCTACAACCTAATCCGCGTAATCCCTGAGAATTTCATCGAAATCGGGTAGAAAATGTGGATGTTATGGCCGTTACAAGGAAATTCACGTTTGCGCATGCGCAGCGGCTACTATCAGTCCGAAGGTGATGATTTTCATAGGGGACCATCTAAATACTGATCTGTAGCATCCCTGAAAATTTCATTGAATTCGGATGGAAAATGTAGAAGTTATGGCCGTTACAAGGAATTCACGTTTGCGCATGCGCAGTCGCTTCTATTAGTCCGAGGATCATGATTTTCATAGGGGATCGTCTACACACTAATCCGCACAATCCCTGAAAATTTCATTGAAATCGGACAATAACTTCGTATAGTTATGCCCGTTACAAGGAATTCATGACAGACAGACAGACAGACAGACAGACAGACAGACAGACAGACACACAGACACAAAGACACACAGACACGGAACCAAAATTGTTCAGAAAGGTCTAAAACGCAAAATGCGAGTGAAAATTTTGATTTTGGAGAACTTTTTTTTTTCGTCCTTGAAAAGTGAAAACAAAGCTTCCGCTACCTTGGTAGACTCGGAAGCAAAATGTGGAAGGTGGATGGATATAGCGCCTTTGTGCTTTAAGGTATCGATATGATCTTGAAAATATGAAGATCTTCCTGCACCTTTGCCACTCAAAAAGTTAAGCTAACCACCACACAATGACTTATCGCTATTTATTTTTACCCCTCCTCCTTTTTTTACCTCCTTGGCTGGTAGCCATTTTAAAAGTCATCACCCCTTCCAATAATCATCGATTTTGTATTTCTAAGGTGGAAAGGAAGACGATTTCTTTAAGTTATCCAGTTTTTTTTAAATTTTTTAAATTTATTATTATTATTATTATTATTTTTTATGGAATCAAAATCCAGTTGTTTTAAACCAAGGATGGAACCTCTTCCTAATGAACGCCCTACTGATCACAGGTTGATACGAGTCTCATTCGATATAATTTTAAAATACCATAAATTCTTCCGTCCATCAAACCAGATCATGATGAGGAAGAAAACCCGGCTCAGAGCTGCATTAGTACCTAACGACTGAACGCCTAAACGACTAAACGCCTCATAGTCCATCGATGATCTCTTTAGATCACTACACACCTTTCTAGTAAGGAATACGACAGTAAATATGAATGGGACAAGAATAAAGAAGAATGAACATGTGCGGTTAGGTGAAAATCTCCAGAGAAATAACAAGAACACTCACAAAAGCGCCTGCCTTCGAAAAACCTAACTACTTGCTCTCCTGATGATCCGTCTCATGACACCTAGTCTGCTGAATTTCAATTTAGCGTTTGACCACACAATTTTCCATTTGTACACGTACAAAATAACGAACTACGTAACTAAATTACCCAGTATGTGTGCTGGCAGAGGTGCCTCTCTGCTGATCTTCTCCGGTCCATACAGATCCCTCAGCTTCCTCCTGACGTAAGCGTGGAGCTGCTCGTACAGCGGGCGCACCTCTTCCCAGGCCTCCTCCACGTCCAGCCGAAAGTTGTAGGACTCGTAAGGGAATGCGAGATACTCCGCATAATCCGTGAAATCTGATTTAAACAATAAAATACTAATGAGATAAACAGCAATAATAAATTCTATTGTGTTTTAAAAGAATTTGGAGGCTATTTTATCGGAAAATTTTTCGACTAAACTCACTAAAGATCAACTGTTCCACGCTGGTAGAAACTTCAAAAGTGGTCTCGATTTAAATCCGGAACTTTTAGATTGCTACACTTTAAGAAAATTACTCGACCGAACTAAGGAATACCAGTTTCATGTTTGGAACTTCAAAAATAGTAGATTTCAATCTGGAAATTCTATAAGAAAATTGATCGATCAAACTCACTAAGGAACACCTTTTCCATGATTAAATAAATTATAATGACTAATTATTGATGACTACTTCGAAAGTAGTCTAGATTTAAATCCCAACATGCTGATCATTTTGAAAAACGGAGCACGGGAAATCGATCAAACAGTTGAGCTTTAGAAAAAGAGCAAATTAAATCTTAACTAAATATAAAACTAAATTTTCAACTTACACGCTTAACCCTAACGCAATCAAATTAAAAGGCGGACGATTCATGCTCGGAATTGAGGGTAAGTAATGTTGTACTTTCCCAGCGATAGAGCGGGTAGCGTCTACAAAATATCTGGGCTGGGTGTGTATCGACCAGTATAATATACTTATACCTATATACTTATATACTTATTTTTTATACTTCAAATGGGAGGAGCATCTAGGACAACTTTCCTCACGGTTAAGGATGTTGATATAGGTATGTATTTGCAAGATTGAGAGGTTGTCTTAAACCTGATACACTCAAGGCTGTTTATTTTGCACTGGTCCAATCGATTTTACAATATGGAATTGTAGGCTGGGGATCTGCTAAAAAAAACCTCTGTGTTTCTCGAGCGCAGAAAGCCATCCTGCGTGTTATGGACCGCAAACCAGTCAGGGCACATACGGTTCCTATTCTCAAAAAATGAGAGATAAGTACAATTGATCAGCTATTCATAAAGTCATCTATTCTAAAAATTAAAACATAAAATAAAATAATTTTGATCAACTATGATAGGGAAACACGATCCAAAGCTGAGCTTATGTGCATGATCCCTAAAGGAAATACCACTTTTTTCCTAAGTGAACATTTTTATACTGGGGTTAAATACTTCAAATTACTTCCGAAGGATGTGAAAAATGTGAGGCATCGATCTAATTGGAAATCGGTTATATTGAAATACCTGCTCGCTGAAAGCGTAGACAGATTATAGGTAATTTTTGTTCTCTTATTTTTGGGTATCTGTTTACGTAACTTCTTTTCAACTCATGTTTAAAGTATTTTGTTCTAGGTAAATTTAAAATAAGTAAAATTTCGAACAGATTGTCCACTTATGTCGTCGCCTACAGCTACATTTAAGTACTATTGCTTTGTAATAATTGTTCACGAATCAACAGCATATTTATCTTGATTTTCAATGACTCCTCTCCCTGTGCACGGTTCGCCATACAGGGAGAGTAATTTTCCAGTTATTTTAATTTCATAATAATATTCTATGTAACAAGTAACTACCTATTAGAAGTAGGAAATTATTTTGTATTATATTGTCATAGAAATAAACATATATAAAAAAGCTCATACAGAGTTAGGTTTATAAGATGTAGGAGAATTTGGAAGTATCCCGCTTCATTTTCCCCTGATAAGTTAAGCAATTATGAATTCCTGTAGCGTAGTAGCTGCACATCAAGTCTGAGTTGAATAAACAACAACTTTGCAAATTGGTTGAAAATTGACAGCCGAAAACCGCATTACACATTATGCAGACGTACACTTAATTGATGTTTCCTATTCATGTTTCTGGCTTTATTGATATTAGGATTCAGAAATTGTAATAATAAAGATACTAGAAATAAGTCTATTAGCAAATTAATAAATCAAATTACCTATAAATATACTTCACTTGCGGTGATTGAATGGAGAAAATGGTAGGTGATTTTTTTATTCTGCAATCTATTTGAGTGAATGCATAACTGCTACAAGATCGATCGGTGATTCTCAACGAATGTATAAAGGTAGCCTGTATGATATGGTGTATTGTATGAGCCAAGTTTTATAAAACGAAACCATGTTTTTTTCGCACATTGAAAGGGATTTGAAGAAATCATTCATGTGGGCCCAGTTCCTCTTTATCTTCCCCTACAAATGTGATCGGAGAGTTCTAGTTTTAGATAAATTCCTAGCATGTGGTTATGGATTCATGGTCTTCTTGGCGGTAGCTTTTCCCACTCTAAACGTTTACATTTTGGTGAAAGATGGAGTCGGGGACATAGTGAAGTACTCACAATTAGTAATATTCACGGGATCGGTGTGGAGTATTGTGTTGATTCCGGTACTCCAAAGTTCTAATTTGAAGTCCGTTGTTGACGACCTGATTGGGATGGAACGAGACCTGTGCAGGTTGGGATTGAGCGCGGAGCCCAAAAGATCGACGCGTTTCTCCATCATGGCTGCGCTCAGCATTGCTGCTGCCGCGACGTACGAACTGGCGGTCGCCAAAGAAGACGAGAGCATTCTGGGAATGATCCGAAGGACTGGGAACTACCTCAGGCTGAGCGTTATAGTCGCAGAAGGACATCTGACGATGGGATTCATTTTGGTAGCAGGTATAGATTTTGATTTACTTCAAAAAGCCTGAAAATATACAATCTGCACGACCGCTCGCTTTGCTTGCTCATTGTAGGGTGTAAAGATCACTGGACTTGTTCATCCGATTGGTTTTGACTAGTAGATAGTGGATTGAAGGTTCTCTTTCACACTATCCTAGCAGTTCGGCAAAAAAGATCCGAGCCAAGTATCCCAAGAGTCAAAAGACACATAAATAACTGATCACACGATCTAAGATGAATAAATAGTTAACAATTTAGGAAAAAAAATAATATAAAAACGTCTGCCCCGATTGTTAATTTCAAAACATCTCAAAAGCGGCTAGTATCAGTCCAGAGGTGATGATTTTGATAGGGGACCATCTACAACATAATCCGCACAATCCTTGAAAATGTCATCAAAATCGGATGAAAAGTGTAGACGTTATGGCTGTGGCAAGGATTTCATGACAGACAGACACACAGACGGACAGTCACGGAACCAAAATTGTTCGGAAAGGTCTGAAACGTAAAACGCGAGTGGAAATTTTAATTTTGGAGAACATTTTTTTTCCAACCTTGAAAAGTGAAAAAAAAGCTTCCGCTCTCTTGGTAGACTCGGAAGCAAAATTAATATTGCAATTAAAGATGGAAAGCTATTTAGAATAGAAATTTAAGTACCTATGTGAATTCACTTAGAAAATTAGTCTTCTATAAATTCTATTTATTTTAAGAACCTTCAAATCATCAGAATGGAATGTTTTACAAAATACTCAAATGAAAAATGCCAAATTGTTTTTTCCGTGGTTACAGGTCATGTCTTCACGCTTCTCAACGCTTCTTCTCTCGGCCCAACTCAAATCACCGCCTACAAAATCGATGCATTGACCGACCTGCACTCAAGAACGGTCGATGTCTGTCGTCGAATAAACGATATTTTCTCCTCCTACCTCGCTCTGTTGTTCCTGTCAACGCTTTCAACGGTGACGACCAGCTCTTACGGTATTCTTCAGCAACTCAAAAAATACGTCTTCGTCAGAGTTCCGATAGACCTGTTTTGGATGTTAGCCTTGTTCACGCTGACCACCCGACTCATCTACGTTTTTTCCGAAATCGAAAAAGAGGTGAGTTCAGTTTTTCTGGCGGTTCTGAATCACTGTGAGGAGGCCGGATATTGTTATGGTTTGCTCAAGTATGACCTTGCAAGCAATAAAATTAATAATCCCCGATAATCTAAGCAAAGTCTTAGACCAGCTCCTTCATAAAATTGTATGAAACTTTTTGAAAATAACTGACCTGAATGACTGAACCAACGAGGTACATACATACAAACGTGGGCAAAATCTGCGTTTTCACTTGAACCAAAATCACTTAATTTTTGTTGTTCTTTAAAGAAGCGTTCTGTTTTTATTTTCAGGCAGCCAAATTCCGTAACACACTTTGCCATCATCTCGAGAAGGGAGTGGACACCAATTCCATGGCAAGATAATATTCCAACACTCGCATATATAACAATATTAGTTAAACTCTTTCTTATTATGCACCTCTATATTACATAATTATTCACCTGATATTTATGTTACAGGCATTTTTGAATTACAAACTCACAGTGGATCGCCTAACATTTACAGCGAAAGGTTTCGTCGATATTCATCCATCTATTCTTCTGACGGTAGGTAACCAACAACATAGTTGACATCAATAATTTTACATTAAATTTACGAAATTACGATCGATGGTACACGTTACATTACTAATGTAGTGTCAATTTTTTCAGATTCTGTCCTGTGCTGTTACGTATTTGATTATCCTAATTGACTAATAACAATAGCTGATAAATGCAAGTAAGGTCTATCTATTGAAGCTAATTCTCTCAGCACTTATTGCCTTGTAAGTACATGAAAGGTCTTAACCAGACCGATGAACACGTAATTAGATTTGATGATTCGAATTTTTATATCATGATTCACGTTATTCATCCAACTGAAATATACCAGCTTCACGCCATTATATCACTGACCGTAATTATATTTGAGTATCCCATTCAAACGATACCAAAAGTTGTGATATCAATCAGTTGAGGACCAAGGTTCTCTCTGGATCACGCTGAAATCGAACTACCCTGAAGGGAGACGCATATAAAGGGATAGGACAGATGTGGGAGACGAGGCCTCAGGGCTCACTCAGCTGATTGGAGATGCTCCTACAGCCCTGGAGTCCTAAGAAGGCTCGGAGTCAGATTTCAGCGCCGTGGCATTGGACGCAGAGCTCACACCTCTGATGGAACTTAAAACATAATTCATGCCTAATTATTTAATAGCAAGGGTGTATTTCAAATTTCAGTAGCGTGAGTTGAAATTCAAGAAAATTATCCTTGGGGCTCATTTGGCTGCTGTCTCTCTTTACCCCCGTTCTTGACCATTCAGAATAAAATTTCAGCATCGAATATTAGGTAGATGAGATGAAGATTATATGCATATATATTAGGTGAATAAGCCGAGGCTTAATTACAGTTCACCACAAGTCAATGATACAGAAAAACCAAAAAAAAAAAAAAAAAAAAAAAAAAACCAGTGGATGAAAATATTATTGAATCGGGAACGTGTTAATCCTATAAAATGAAATTAATAAAAAATAAATTATAATAATGTTAAGTGAATATATCACAGTCAATATCACGCTGATAGTGCAATTTCATGAGTTCAGAGAATACAAAAGTTTTAAATTCATAGCGGGAGTTGAAAAAAATGACCAAGATGTATTGGCCTTAGAATGACTTCTCTACTTAGGGATGCTCTGTGCCTCATCATTCTTATCCAGCAGTCCCTCAGAGGCTCAGATTCAAATGTCATAGTCAGGTTGATCTCAGGACTCACCCGATTGATATTGGAAGCTCTTTATGTTATCATTCCTACCTAGTGGACCCATGGAGGTTCTTCTGTTTTAAATCTCAACAATGTAGTTTAAATGGAAACAAAAAAATCTGCTGACTAGAGGTACTGTCTGTAGCTTATATAGCTTATTCTCCTTTCTGGCAGTTTCACAGTTGCTTCGTATCAAATATCAGCAGCATTTTTCACAGGTCGAATAGAAAATAGGAAGTGAATATGCCATAGCAGATAAGAGAAGCATCTGCACTCATTCGCTTCATCAATCTTCTTTTTCATGGCAGCTTGAAAGAGGCTCCGTATCAAATTTCAGCGCCACATACCCCCTCTATGCTGTCCTCCTGGTTAACTCTTTTTCTGCTGTAACTAGCTCACAATAAATTCAACAAATAAACAATAAAAGATGTGCTCACTGTTGAGTCGTGCTGCGTAGTTACTCAGATCGATCATTTGATCGAAGAGGTCTCTGATTTTCTGCCCGCTCCTCCGATGCCACTCAATCCACGTGTGTTGAAGTTCATCCCAGTCTCTGCTTCTGGCCATGATTGTCGTCAAATCTGCAGCATGCGAAATTCGTTTTTATGTTGCCATTATTGTTCATTACATAAATATAGGCGTTGAATCTGCATTATAATATACTTAAACAATCCACGATGAGTTTTTGAAAACAATACAGTTGCCGTATGACTTCTAAGTTGAATTTATATGTTTGTTATGATGTAATAAAATATATTACATCATTACATTACTATTTAACAGTAGATTCAAACAACCTAAGAAATGGACACTTTTTTAATTTATGTTTATGGACCTACCTGGGTCGAGCCTGAGGTTACACTTAAGAGGATCGATGTATGAGCACGTAGTGGCGCTGTTGTATACTGCCAACATGTCGTTGATAAGCCGGTTATACTAGAAGAATAGACAAAAATCATTAAAATTATCACAAAAATTAATACAATTTTCAAAAAATGATTGAGATTATCACAAAGGCCATAGACATTTTTTAAAGAACATTTTGGATGTTCAACGATGAGGAAGAAAACGAACGAATAATATTGCTTGAACACTAGAAGTGCTGGAAACGGGGTAGCATGATGTTTGAACTATTTTTGAATAAAGGCACAGTTTTGAGTACGCCATTTTCCGTTCGTTTTATATAAGACATCCTCCGAGTTCCTCACTAATGGCAGTATTCAGACTAGTGAAGTCGTCACGCGATCAAAAGCACGGCAAAGTCGAATATAACCGATCCACACGATTTTTGAAGGATAATTGCAACAAGGTCAGCGTGAGTCCTCAATTGGGAAGATGTCGGGAAGGGACTTATTTCAATTACATGCTTTCTTAAAAGGAAAACGTCTCAATCATTCCTCCTCAAACCTTATCGTTGTTTTATCATAGTTGATTGCACACCGGATAATTTATCCTGGTAAGAAATAGAATAATTGACAGTTGATATTGGTCCATAATGGTCTCTTGTCTAAAGGAAACGATTGTACTGTATTGGCGTCTGGGTTCTGCAACCTTCAATGACTTCTCTGGTAGGCATAGTTTTCCAGCTAAACACTTGTTACGATGTTTTTCCTATTTACTTAAGGCTGGCATACATCTCAGGGAGCATCCACCCACACAATCGGAATCCAATTCAAAATCCGTCTAATCTAAGTTAAGTGGATTCAAATCTACAATTAAATAGGATGAAAAGTTTGGTTGAAATCAGTTAATGTTTTCAGAATGGGTATTGGAATAGTTTCCTAAAGAACTTTTTGGATCAGAATCCCCACAGGGGGAAGTAATTCCCATCATTTGGCAAGTTTCTCTACGACTTCTCTGGGCCAGTATCCCTCTCTATCGGAGAACTGTCCAATCAGGGTAACCAACAGGTTGGGTTTAGTTAAAAACGTTGAATTTGGTATTACCAGAAAGCTAAATTAAAATACTCAAAGTTGAAAAATAATTAGAATGGAAAACGCTGCAAATCATTGCTCAAAGGTTTATTATTTTCTGTATAGATCACTGGTTCTCCATCAATAGCACCTACCACCATCTGTATTCTCCCTTGACCTTCCCTCTCAAATTTCAGCTCCTGCGTTCAATAGGATTGAAAATGGCTTCGGAGCTCACTCAGCTGATCAGTGATGTGAGGAGTGAAGAAGAGCTCCTCGAATGCTGGAGATGCCTGGAAGAGCACCTCCATTCAATAGGATTGAAAATGGCTTTGGAGCTCACTCAGCTGATCAGTGATGTGAGGAGTGAAGAAGATATCCTCGAATGCTGGAGACGCCTGGAAGAGCACTTCCATTCAATAGCATTGAAAATGGCTTCGGAGCTCACTCAGCTGATCAGTGATCTGATCAGTGAGCAATGATTTGCAGCGTTTTTTACCTACAAACATTGTTTTTACCTACCAATTTTTTTTTACCTACCAACTATTGGTAGGTACTACCTACCACACTATAATGGCTTCACACCTTCACAATCAAGTTTATTAGAAAGAACTAAACGCTTCACACTCGATTCGCAAAATAGAAAGCTTGATATGGAAATTTGATTACTGGTTACGCAGAAGGCAAAACTGTATACAAATCGAAGAAATGAACAGCGATCGCATTTTAGTCAGATAAAATTTGAACGGCGATTAGACCTCTTTTGCGATTCACACTCATGATTCTGTTTTATCGAAGGAAAACCTTCAAATACTCGTAGGGACCAAACGGTTTGTCCTACAGAGCTCCGGGTGGTCTCAAAAATTTTTAAAAATTCTGTACTATTTAAAATTGGTGAAAAAACGATACCTTTATTTCGAGAGTTTTCGAGCTAGGGCACTCTTGAAAATTTCAACCCTTAATTTTCACCCCTTAGAAGTGACCTACATCAACCAAAAGCTTCGCGGCACAACTAGACCCCAAATGGAGCCCATATACCAAATTTGAACCAAATCGGTCCAGTGTTGCTAAGAAAAGTGCCGCGTACGGCGGACGGCGTACGGCGTACGGCGGACGGACGGAAATTTTTTTATTCGATTTTCGGATTCTACGTACCTTGAAACGTAAAACATCAAATTTTGAGGGGGGGTTAAAATTTTTTTTTTTCTTGCTCGATTCCAAAGGCTTATTATTGAAAATAATAAACCAAAAGTCGAACCAAGCATACTATGTTTCTTGAAAAAAAAACTACGTGTCTATAAGAAAAGTATAAAATAAAAAAGAAAAAAATAAAAAAGAAAAGTGCCACAGAGTCACTCGAGTTGGGTATCTCGGCAAGTGAACTCCATGGTATTACCTCCCTTCCGCTCGGCTCATACTACCTAGTACCTGAATTGATGGTCATTCTATAGGGGCACTTCCTTTCAATCCTCTCTCCCAACTTTCCATGTTCCCTTATCGCCAGGGCCGGAGTAGGCGAATCCTGGGCGTCCTCCCCATTGAAATTTCATTTATTTATTTATTTTTATCGTGTGTCCACGTTACCTTTAAGGGGATTTCAAAAAATATTTGTTCAAGTCAATACTTACCTTAAAAAAAAGTTTGTGAAATGAACAATGGCAACGAGAAGGACTCACCCTGTCGAGTTGATCTCTGGGCAGAGCAGCGATTCCGATGACTTGAAGTTGCCTCAAAGCTCTCCAAAGGTTGACATCTCTGACACGCTCTTGTGGTATTTTACACACCACGTCCCTCACCCTGGCTTGAGCCTCAGTGTAGACCAACTGTCCTTCCAACTGTAACAAAACGAGATTGATGCATCAATGAAAACGTCGAATGATTTCAAGAATTTAAGATGCGCACAATTCCTATAAAGCAGTGCTAAATATCACCACTATACGTCTACTCGTAGGTACTGTAGACCCCTCATAACATAATTCTATATAATTTTGGAGAGCTTTTGAAACATCACTAATCAATTCAAATCATAATTGGCGAAGGCTTCAGAGGATTAACATTATTTTGTTTGAGTGAATGGGAAACCATTTGATAGGGGCCCGAAAAGATAAGTGGATTCCCTGATTGAATGCCGGCCCTGAATACTGGTCGGTAAACCCCTAAGCCCACGTAGAATCTTAGCCGACTAAGTGGCAGTGTGACTTCGCACCTCATCTCTGTTCACCAGTTTTGCTTACCAGTACCTATCCTTTACCTGAGTCCTCCCTGTCCATCAAACCCTTTTCATGCTTTCTTATTCGTTCCTTAAATTTCCAACCAATTTTACAGTATAAGCCTACATGCACATGTACAGTTTATAATGTCCCTTTCAATCAAAGAGAGCTTCAAGATTATTGCCATTCTAAACCCAACTTTGATCTTAGAATCCTATTCAATATTTTCCCATAACAAGGAATAGGTAAGTACTAATCCATAATTTCTTTGCTAACACAACTACTCCAACTTAATTGGTACCTCTTTTCCAAAGAATCCATATTCCATATGTAATCTAAGAGAGATCCTATGCTTTTAATTAAAAAATCCTTTTGGTAATATATCGGTATGGTCTCTGTTCATCATGGGCAGGAATATCAGGTCAATATATAAATTCATTATGTATGAACTTGAGGATAAAGTAACGAAGTGTGATGTAAGTTGTAATGCACTGTGTCCTTTGAATGTTGAAGATTTAGTATTCTGTTCCGCGGTTGCATGACTCGGAAAGATGAACTGCACTGTTTTGTCAAATTAAACCGTGATTCACTCAAATTACATCCATCGAGAGCGTTCAAGTAATACGAGGTATAAAGGAAACGCTCCACAGACGTCAGCCGGAAGAGAGCCAATGTGGGAAATTTTCTCAGTATAAAAATCTCGAGGGTGACCTTGATGAATCACCAGGAAAGGTGATTTCGCACACATCGAAGGATCTTCGTTAATTTATAATTACCGGAATGTTTTCAAGCCTGTAGGCATTATGAGGAATTTGGGATAGGGTGTCGTTGAGTCAACAATGAAAATGCCTGAAATAATGCTAAGGAAGCGGAAATAAGATATACATATATAAATATACATATAATATACACACATAATAATATACATATGAATAAAAGAGAAAACAAAACATGTGTCAGTGATAAGGAAGTTTAAAATTGGAAAATCCATATTGGGCTGAATTTTTCGTAGAAGTATTGTAATTAATTGAGTTGAGATGTCCAGACGTTGTGTGATTTTGGATCAATGATTGAACGAGACGTTGTCAGTCACACATAGTTTTATTTCGTATTACTACAGGGGACCGGTTTCGGACGTTATGCCATCATCAGCCTTGGGAGAAAATTGACGAATCGCACGTTCGCACTGTGTATGATGTTCGCACTGAATATGTACTGTACAGTACAATTCAATGTAATGTACAATACAATGTAATGCACAGTACATATTCAGTGCGAACATCATACACAGTGCGAACGTGCGATTCGTCAATTTTCTCCCAAGGCTGATGATGGCATAACGTCCGAAACCGGTCCCCTGTAGTAATACGAAATAAAACTATGTGTGACTGACAACGTCTCGTTCAATCATTGTATTGTAATTAGTCTATTTGCTGATTCAAATGGAACCAAGTAAAAGAACATTTCAAGGTTCGTAGGTCTATAAGATCATTAGTTGCAGGAGTCACTACAGAAGTTATAACAACCCGAAAAAACTCTGATTTAATTGAATTTGGTCTATGGTTTCGTATAATTATGTTTATTATAGCTAATCCACGAAACCAATGATTTCATTGAAATCGTATAATGTTTTGTATAGTTATGCTTAAGACAAGGAATTGACCTCTGACAGACATACAAATCAACAATGTGGCGTCAGACAGACGAGGAGCCCAAGTTGTTCAGAAAGCTCTAAAACGCGAAATGGGATTGAAAATGTCAAATTTGGATGATCCCATTTTGGATTATTATTTTCAGTAATGAACCTTTTTTGTTAAGTTGTTTAAAAAGCTGTAAAACGCGAAATGTCATTGAAAATTTCGATTTTGGATGACCCAATTTTTACCACTTGCATGAAAACGAAGCTTCCCTTTATAACTAACTTCTTCCTGTATTGCTTCCGAGTCTACCAAGGTAGCGGAAGCTTTGTTTCCACTTTTCAAGGACGAAAAAAAAAAGTTTTCCAAAATCAAAATTTTCACTCGCGTATTGTGTTTTAGACCTTTCTGAACAATTTTGGTTCCGTGTCTGTGTGTCTGTCTGTCTGTGTGTCTGTTTGTCTGTATGTCTGTCATGAATTCCTTGTAACACGCATAACTGTACAAAGTTATTGTCCGATTTCTATGAAATTTTCAGGGATTGTGCGGGTTGGTGTGCAGACGGTCCCCTATGAAAAACATCATCCTCGGACTGATAGAAGCGACTGCGCATGCGCAAACGTGAATTCCTTGTAACGGCCATAACTTCTACATTATCCATCCGATTTCAATGAAATTTTTAGGGATGTTACAGATTAGTATTTGGATTGTCTCCTATGAAAATCATCACCTTCCGACTGCGCATGGGTGATTCTCACAGAAAGCTCAAACCTAGTGTATCTCGAGGTTTTCTCCATACAAACTAGTCCTGTGGTTGCTTTTTTCTTTCCCCTTGTGTTCATCTCACCACTCCCTGCTATTCTCGCTGAAAAAACTATTTATTTTTGCGGTATGGATGCATTTTTTTGCGTCTTGAAAGACTCAATTCTCATTACCACCGCCTGTAACTATTTTGTTTTACTGATGAAAGTTCTCTCCCAAGCCTTGGGAAATGTCCTTATGTTGAAAAGATTCAGTGAAATTGGAAGCCTACCAACAAATCTCCACAGAAACAGCTTTTTTCTATTTTTAAGTTTACTTGGGGGTTCAACAAGTGATAATGAACTGTGTATCTGAAAAAAGTATCATTACCGCGCCGATATCAAAATTACCCCTCTCTGATCTCAAAAGAGGGAATTTCGCTCAACTGTTGCCATGGACAGTGGTGGCAGCACTTCACGAACCCGGGAAACCATACCCCCCCGCGCGCCCACGCAGTTACTCGGAGGACGGTGAAAAAGAAGGCCACGCGGCAGGTACGTATTTTTATTCCTGTCATTACCACCCTTTTATGGATCTGCTGATATGTTTCCAATTAATTTTTTTGAATCACATGTGCTTCTTCAATCGTTCTTGCCTACGAAAAATGGCGTTGAGTGAAAACTGTAATTATTAAGGATAAGCAATGACAAGCTCTCTAACCTCAAATTCTCATTACCGCACATCCATACCTTTCATTACCACCATTCTATGTTTGTTCGGTGGTAATGATGATATGACCGCGGTAATGAGATAATCACCTTATGCAAGCCTAGTTCTATTGGTTTAATAATTCTTAAAATAATAAACGATTTCGCTCGAACTTTGTATTCACACGTTTCATGATGAGTAGATTTCAAAAATGCAAAGTTGAAAAAATGTCCGTTCGCCGTACCCCGTCCTCGCCACTTTGGGGTCTAGATTTGCTCGAAAAAATCAGAAATTTCGTACAGATGCTCCATTTGAAGTCTAGTTGTGCATATTACCTGGGCATTCCGATAGGTTAACATCCTGGGAAGTTACAGACGAAAATGAGGGTAAAAATTAGCGTTATTCGAGGTTTTTGAGTTCACTGGTCTATGGCGAGTCTTCCCCACGCAATTTTTGACGTATAATCGTCGATGGGACGCGGTCCCCGACCCGTAAAATCACGTTTTAGAGGAGAAATATTGGAAAAATTAGTGTGAAGTGCGGTATTTTTCGATTTTTAGGGAGATTTTTGTTGCTCTGAATTTAGTAGCGTACAATATAGAAGTACCTAGTTAGTTAGTTAGATCTTTGATACCTTCTCAATTTAGGAAGGTAATTACACAATCTTTAAAAATGATTTTAGGTATTTGAATTCTGATATTGTTATCTTCATATTGCCCTAAGCCCTTAGAATAAAAAAATTATTATCTTTCCCTTAGGTAACCCTCAGAGATGACTCACCCTACACTTTACACAGCGGAACAATAATTTTCATACAATTTTTGTATGAAAAAAAGGGAGGCTGGTCGAAGGCGCAGAGAAGAGAGTATGGTCAAGAGTTTCTTAAAAAATATTTGCCTACTTACTATCCTACTTACTATATTAATGAAACAAATCTGTGATGTAATTAAGTTAGTTACGTGACGAATATTAACAAAATTGTCAAGTTAATTAATATAAAGAGTTGAAGATTGATATACATTATGTTGTAGACTGATAAGAGTTTTTTGAATATCATTTGACTGAGTGTTTCAGTTTTTTACAGTTCTTTACTTACTTGGAATACATTGATACTATTCTGATTTTAATTGATTTTAGTTTATTTATTCCCTCCCTATCAATCTATAGAAATAGAGATTTTTCAATATAATCATCTTATCCAACCAACTGGACAAGCTCATTGCTTGAAAGGTAGAAACAGAATTGTGAAACTAATAAGATATTCTCAATACCAACTGCGCTTCTCATTACCATCACTTAGAAAAAAATTAGTTCTCATTACCGCCGCACTAAAAATTTTCAAATTTGAAATTTAATACTAAAAACTGTGAATTCAGCTCTATCTTGCGTTACAAATTCTTCTTTAAGTTCCCAGGAAACTTAATGAATTGTTTTAAACAGAATTGTGAAACTAATACGATATTCTCAATACCAACGACTTAACAAAAATCAAGTTCTCATTACCGCCACACTATAAATTTTCAAAATTTAAATTTGAGACTAAAAACTGTGAATTGAGCTCTGTCTTGCATTACAAATTCTTCTTAACGTTCCCAGGAAACTTCATGAATTTTTTTGAATTTTTTGGAGACGGTTCACTTACTCAAAGTTTGAGCCTGGAAGATTGAGCTTTTTCTGAGAATCACCCGCATGCGCAAACGTGAATTTCCTTGTAAAGGCCATAACTTCCACATTTCCTACTTGATTTCGATGAAATTTTGAGGGATTATGCAGATTGGGTTGTAGATGGTCCTCTATAAAAATCATCACCCCCGGACTGACAGTAGCCACTGCGCATGCGCAAACGTGAATTTCCTCGTAACAGCCATAACTTCCACATTTTCTACCCGATTTTGATGACATTATTAGGGATTATGCGGATTAGGTTGTAGATGGTCCCCAATGAAAATCAAAGCCTTAAAATTTACGGAAGCCTCTGTGCATGCGCATACGTAAAATCCTTGTAACAGCCATAACATTTACATTTTTCATCCGAATTTGATGAAATTTTATAGGATTGACCAGATTAGCGTGTAGATGGTCCCCTATGAGGGTAGTTAAAGGTACTTAAAGATTGGTGTTTTGAGATTAACTACTATGCATCGGATCATCTATATAATCGGGTTATGGATACGAGGAAGCTATGTGCCACACCCACTTGGCAGACTTTTTTTTTCTTGGTCGATTCCAAGGGTTCATTATTGAAAATAATACTTTAAAATAAACCAAAATTTGGCCGTCCGTCCGCCGTACGCGGCACTTTCCCGACTTAGCATTGATCGATTTTGATGAAATTTGGTATGTAGGCTCCATTTGTGTCTAGTTGTGCACCGAAGATTTGGGTTGATGTAGGTCACTTCTAATTATTCAGGTACTATCGATCAATAAGAATTAATCTTAGAGGTATTCGAACATAAGTGCTCAAGGCATTACGATAGAATGCATAGTGAATAAAGTGAAGGCATTAGGCATAGTGATAAAATAGTACGTTCAGGGAGAGCAGACATAAGTGGCGCTTGACCCATTCAGGTGATACCACCTACACAACTGACCTGGTGATAATTGTGAGCCTTCCAACGGTGACAACGACCTCTCACTATCTGCAACCGGTGGGACGGAGCCACGTTAATTTATTCACTGAGTAACTAGAAGAACGTTTTTGCGAGTGTTTCCAATGGTTGAAAAATTGAGTACGGGCAACAATGCAATGAGTGCCTACATGCGATGAAACCTATGCTACTAGTTGCTCATCATTTTCGATGAAATATTAAAGGAAGTTTGGCAGGTCATCAGACGCACCACAATTTTGTTGTCTCCTACAGCTGTAGTATTATTTCCATTTCATCACTGTAGGTTTGACAAGAATTATTTCAAGAGCGTGCAATGTAGTTTTGTCCCAGTTCAATCAAGATTTGAGCTCTGAGAGTACCATTTTGTGAAATGTTCTCACCTTTTCCATAAAAACGGTATTTTTTAGCATTTGAATTAGTACGGGGGACGTCCCATTAGGTGGGGTAACTTTACTTCAATATACCTACGATAATAGATGAGATATTTAGCCGTCCTAACAAGAAAAGTCCGGACCAATAATAATACATATTATTATTTTTTGTGCCAAAGTCCTGATTACACTTATCTTGAGAGCATCGCATACAGTATAAATTAAGGTACGTCGTACGCGTACGGCTGACGGACGGGAAATTGTTCACTAGATTTTTCGATTTTACGTTCTTTGAAACGTAAACCATCAAATTTTGAAGGGTTAAAAATGATTTTCTCGCTTGATTTCAAAGGTTAACTATTAAAAATAATAAACCAAAAAAGCAATTTTTTACAAGTGTAGACTAATTTTTAATATTTTTTTGTTCAATCAACATTGAACAATGAACGAGTATTATTGAGTATTATCGCAAAATGCCAAAAAAAAATTTCAAAGCGATTTTTGAGCACCATTTTCTGAAATTTGACCTCTTGATTTACTCCAAAAAGTCCATTCGTGCAGCATGAATTAAAGAGCAAATTTTCAAATAAATCTTTTTTTTCAGTCTTTGAGGATTGTTTTAGAATGTTCCAAAACGAATTTCAGTGAAGAAATTTTTCGAAAAAGTCCATTCTAAAAATTTTAAGGTCATTGTAATAGCTTCATTTCTTTGAAAATTAGCTAATACGTAAATACTGGAAAAATTCCTGATCATTGATATATTCGCTTCACAATCAAGTTTATTTGGAAGAAGTAAAGAGTTGTGGTTGCATTCATTAGGAAATTTGATTACTGGTTGCTAAGGAAGCGAAACTACAAAGAAAATCAGAAACCAATGAGATTAAAATTTCTTCCTTACAGGGAAAAACAATAGATTGATCATGGATATGTCCATTGTTGTAGGTGTAATTTCAAAATTAAAATGATGAAATGAAATACATAGAAGATATTTACCTAACTTAAACTAATTAACTATTACTAATAACTATTACTTTTTCAATGAATAAACAGAATTTTGAAGAAATAATGTCGAAATAATACTTTATTTGAATAATAATATTATTTTTAATTAAATGATTATATATAGAGATTATATAAATCATTTTTTTAAATGAATTGATGTCATTTTATTTAAATGAATAATCAGAATTTTTTCTTTAAAAATGCTCTCTTATCGCACGTAATATATCGCAGAGACCCTTGCTTCATAGCAGCGCACCTTTTGTTTACTGGTTGCAGCGTTGCATTTTTTGTGGCAAAAAAAGTGTCGCGAAAAATTCCTTTACCCCCAGCCAAAAGACAAAAAACTTTCAAGAATTCGCCTTCTGTACATATGCAATAGCTCAATTTCCTACATTTTGAGCCACACGAACGAATTCCACAAATCAAGTTAGGTATGTCTATGAAAAATAATTAGAAGAATAGAAGATTAGGAGCAAACCTCGCCTCTTGAAGAAATTAATGAGTTACTCCTTGAACGAAGGCGAGTTCACCGCAAAGCTCGTAATATATTCTGAGGAGGGTTCTCTGAATAATATCGTAACTGAGAGACCTTCGCGGTAGTAAATTGTCGGATGCCGAAGTACAATGATGCAGTACCTATTAATGTGCAAAGTGAATCCATGGTGGTAACATAAATTGTAGGTATAACCGGGAAGGATGTGGCAATGGTTCATCATTGTCTCACACTCCTAGCCCAGCCTCGGGAATACCGACGGATGACAAATTGAAGAAGTTTTCTCATCTCATATTCGATTCCAGAATCACACCAAATGTAGTTGAGGTAGAAGTGTTTATCTAAGTTGGATATCCGGCACCCAACTTAGTCATAATCAAGTTAATGAATTATTTTGTAATTAAATATGTCTTGAAGGGAGAGTCAATAAAAGTTAGGTATCAGTTTAAAAAATGTTTACTAGTAAAAATCTTGTAATTTGTCTTAAGAATATTGTAAACACTAAATCACTAAAATACTCTTGGTTAACATTGAACATTCTTCCATGTTAAAGTGGTATATTTTGCCAAATTTCATAATTTTGCTCCCTCATCATCGAAGAAAGGGAGAAGAAGCTCTGAAGAGCAAAAAATATTGGACATACAAATCAAAATGTTTGCTCTGATTTTGCCTTTCAGGGCTTTTTGGAAAAATTTGGATCTGTCTGTGGTCAATCGCATACTACCCGAAATTGATATTGGTTTTTGGGCTCCAATTAAGGCTTAGTTGTGCCCTGATCCTTTTGATTGCTAGTAGTCCACTCTAAGACAGGTACCTACTGTTTTTTCATTAATTTAAAATAGTGAAGATTTTTTAAAAGAATAGAAAATACCTAATTAGAACTCTAGGTCCAACCGTTTGCTTTCTACGTGAATAATTAATATGAGGTCTAATAAAAAATTTAACTAATTAGTGTAATTATCCTCAGAGATCAGTTCACTGGCAGCCACTATTCATGCGCCAACATGGAATCCTTATCAAGGGTTAACTTGTCTCCTACTAGAGCCTCGTGAAAACAGTTGAGTAGTTGGGTCATCCTCTCTTCGTCTCAGTCTAGGTCAATCCCAATGGAGTAGTTATGTCAATCAAATGCTACTAAATTTTTCACCAAATTTAAATTAATGTTCTAAATAAAATTACTTTACTGAGGATACGAATCTGAAAAGTGTACTGAGATTTTCTGCAGATGGGTGATCTATACAGAAGAATATTAAACCATTGTGGAATAATTTGAAGTTTTTTTGTTGTTCAAACTCGAACTGCAACTGAATGGGTCATCTTCAAAATGGGGGATTTTTGTAGTTCTGCAGGATGTCCAAAAAGACCTATGATCGCCTTTCATTAAAAATATGACGACGAAGTTAGGTTGGGGTGCAAGTCGGTGGAAGCTCTTAGTATCTTCAGAGGGAGGAGTTGAGGTGTCCTCCATACGGATGAGAACTCGTCGAGATTTCGTCCCACGGCCGAGTCCTTGACACTCCAGTCCATTGAGGACGTACAGGTTGGTGCCGCGTCTTCGACCACAGATGACCCTCTCATTTTTATTTTTACGAGTATGTTTCGTTAATATGCTTCCTTTGCTGTGGTGATCTAACTCACGTACTTGCTCTGCCGCCATTTTTGGACAAATGCCATTTCTAGTAGAACCAGTTGATTTCAACCACACCCTCTCATCCCTTATATCCTTCCATTTTCACTGGATAATGTAGGGTTATTTTCTTATCTCGGGTTTCTCAAAGTAACAGGAAGTGGTTCCTGTACCTCGAAAAAACCCAAACCACCACCTAACAGAAAAATGTCTGCCAAGTGGGTGTGGCACATAGCTTCCTCGTATCCATAACCCGATTGTATAGATGATCCAATGCATAGTAGTTAATCTCAAATCATCGATCTCTAAGTACCTACCATTATCACAACAATCAATCTACACGTCAATCCGCAAAATCTCTGAATCTCGTTGGAAAATGTAGAAGTCAGGCTGTTACAAGATTTTACGTTTGCACATACGCACAAAATACTTTCGTAATGGGAGCCACGATTTTCGTAGTGGACCATCTCCACGCCAACTCACATAATTCCTGAAAATTTCATCGAAATCAGAAGGGGAATGCAGAAGTTATGACTGTAACTAGGAGATACGTTTTCGCATGCGCAGTGGCTACTAATGATGATTAGTAGTGATGATTTTCATAGGGGACCATCTACACGCCAACCCGCACAATCTCTGAAAATTTCATCGAAATCGGATGAGAACTGTAGAAGTTATAGCTGTGGCAAGGATTTCATGACAGACAGACACGGAGCCAAAATTGTTCAGGAAGGTCTAAAACGTAGAACGCGAGTGGAAATGTTGATTTTGGCGAACATTATTTTCTCAACCTTGAAAAGTGAATACAAAGCTTCCGCCACCTTGGTAGACTCGGAAGAAAAAATTATCAGAGGAGCGTTCGTTATAATTTTTTGCTTGATGGTGGTTTTGGATAATTTCTGTCTGTTCATTCTATTTTTATGAATACTTGCACAATGATGTTTTTATAATCAGGTTAAAATTGCCGATAATGTACATTATTCTTAATATAAGTAAGAAATGCTGTCAATTTTTTTTAAATACATAAATAATGTAAGGCTTTCAGAGGAAATTATTTAATATTTTTGGAATCAGAGTTCAATTTCACAATAACAACCCGCTGTCAAAAATGAAAAAAAAAAAAAAAAAAAAAAAACAACTTAAGGGGGTCAAATTTTCAAAACAGGGGCTCCAAAATTATATGAGAAAATCCAATCTTTACCATAATTACTGTAATAGTACAATTCGGAATCAGGCTGTAATTTCCCATAAGAAGGGTAGAAAAACTATTTCGTAGAAAATTCGCTCTTTTACCTATGTTTCACGAATAATGCTCATTGTTTTGTTTACAAGTTGTTCTTCCTTGCATCATTTTCTAATAGAAAGAGTGTTCAAGTAGTAAGTAAGTGGGTACCAGCTCCTCTCGATATTTTATTCATATGCAGAGAAAATCGGAGATTTCTCAAAAAATGCATTAATTGATTCGAAAATCAAGGATAGAAGGATATGTGTGAAGTTTTACCATAAACACACCTGTCAAATAATCTGTCGTATCTCTAAGCTCATGAAAGTTTTGAGACATTCTAATTCTGAAGTTAATACTTTGACTGTATATTCGAATTCTACATTGCAACGTAGTAGCAAATACTTGAAGAATCATTCACTACAATCCTATTTATATTGCGAACCGCATACCGGTATCAAGAAAATCCCATGTTATGTTGAAATTGACTCGGCATCACCATTCGCGTTCCCAGGGAATTTCATGAAACGGCAATACACAATGTTAACAGAATCAAGTGGGCCAGAATCACTCGATGTAATGTGCGCTGTTATACTGCTATTGCTCTCGGTTGACGCATGCGTCTTGGGAACTACCTTATGGCGTTTTTCACACATCTCTCCCATGAAAGTTCGCAGTCGTTTTCATTGTAAGCTCGATAGTATCTGAGTGGGTGTGTATTAATCAGAGACGTTTTTGTTCTTCAATGTTCAATCTTTTCAGATAAGATAAAGGTCTTGTAAAATGTACTAGGATGGAGTTTGATCCACGAATTACAAGAGTGGTATTGCCGCAGGCGAAATCAGGATTTTCAAAAAATTACATTACCAGGCATATAATTTGAGAGGGTGTTAAGCAGAATTATCACATTCGAGTCGGAACAGTCGAAAATTCAGATTTCTGAACAATTCTGGTTCTGTGTAGGTGTGTACAAGGGAAAACCATCTTTATCTGGCAAATCCAAAGTTCCTGAGGTATTAAGTTTGACATTGTTTGGGTATTTGGAGGGGGTTAGTGCTTATCGTTTACGCAAATTCAGACATTTTGGGGGCTCAAAAGTACAACTATACAGATATCTGATAACCACCTCGCGAATCGGTTGAAAATTGAGTCTTTATCAGCATACTGAAGATTTTGTTGTATTCCTATTTAGTATACACGGTCAACAGACTTGATGTGTCCAACCTTCACGGAATCGATTCTACAACTAATTTCCAACAAAGATTTTCTCGACTTTATATGACTGAAATTACCATAACTACCTTAATTTACCTTGTAAAAACTGTAAGATTAATTTTTTGTTGGAATCAGTTGTAAAATCGATTTTATGAAGGTAAAAAGTGTTCTGACCCCGCAAAATCAACTCACAAACAAACATTTGGCCGTCCGTCCGCCGTACGCGGCACTTTCCTTAGTTCCCAATGACCGATTTTGATGAAATTTGGTGTATGGGCTCCATTTGGGGTCGAGTTGTGCCCAAAAGCTTGTGGTTGATGTAGGTCACTTGTTAGGGTTGGAAAATAAGGGTTGAAATTTTCAAAAGGCCCTAGCTCAAAAAATTTCTATAGAAAGATATAGTTTTTCTTCAATTTAAAATAGTAGTGAAGTTTTTGAATCGAATGAGACCACCCAAAGCTCTGTAGGACCAACCGTTCACTCCCAACGCGAACTTAAGGGTTGAAGTTACGATAAATCAGAAACACGAGTGTGAATTGCAAAAGAGGCTTAATCTCCGTTCAAATTTTAGCTGACCGAAATGCAGGCGAGTGATCTATAGAGAACAATAATCAACCTTAGTATAATACAATTGTAGCGTTTTTCAACTGATTTGGATTCAAAATCTATCAGAGTAGCTGAAGCATTGTTTTCACTTTCTAAGGATCAAGAAAAAATGCTCTCCTAAAGCAAAATTTCCATTCGGTTTTCTTATTTCAGGTCTGCCAGAACAATTTTTTTTTTTTTGCTATTTGTACATGGATTTTTCTCAAATCCTTCTAATGGGCATAACAACTCAGAAATTTCCGGAGTGGTCGAGAGTCTGGATGGTTCCCTTTTGTTCTCACCGTAATTTGATCATTAAATTTGGAAGGCAGACTTCTTTTTCTTTATGAGGATTTTCGGAGAAGAGAGAGCCGTTGTGTTGGGAGGTATTTGAGTTAGTGATAGAAAGCTTGAACTTCCTATTATTTTACCTTCAAGAATTTTTATATTTAATTTTATAAAAGAATATAATTTTTGTGTTCAGTAACCGAGAATTACTTAGTTCTCAAGTAAAAAAAAGTCCAACAGGCAGTTAGTTTCCCAACATGGTTAGTATCCCTGGAGTGATTGTCGTTTTGAAATTGGTCGTTATCAATCGTTTGGTAACAAGGAGTAAGTAAACGTGTCTACACATTGCATACACCGAACAGTCTCTCTTAAGAGGAGTCCATTTCCAAATGAATGTAAGCACTTCCTCCTTCAAGTTTGTCACTTTCAGGCGTCGTGAGTTCCATTTTAGCGCCGCATTACCAGAAGCACTTCGCTCCATTCAAAGACGTTACGAGCAGGGATCTGAGGCACACAGGAGCCTTGTGACGTCTTCCAGCCACATTTGGGTCAACGTTACTAAATATGAAGAAGTAAACATCTGAGGCTACGAGGTCATGTGTAACTTTATTGCCCTGTTTGACGATTCAAACGCACTCCTACCATTTTCAAGGGAGCAACAACATTGTTCACGTCTTGAAATGTACTTAGAATTTCTAGTTATTCAGATCACGTACTTCAATGACTTCGTGAGTCTTCTAATTCAGATGCATCCCCATTGTACAACCAAGGTTTTCTTTTGTGGAGCATATTGTGCAGTTGAGTCTTCGTATTAGGAAATTTATTTACAATCTATTCAAATCATATTAACATCTTGAAATATACAAGGTCTTGCAAGGCAGGAGTAATTCAAATGTCTCGTTTCTCATGAAGCTTGTCTATGCATTTGAATAGGTACCTACTTTAGTTCTTGTGACACAAGGATACAAGTCCTTGTGACACAAGGATACAAGGTGCTTTCAGTACCCATGTTGGGCCTACCAGATCTTCTTTTGTATACATATTTGCCTTGTATTTTGATTAGTTTAATCTTTGTCCCAACCAGGGGAGGTGAGGCAATGGGAAGCCATGAGCGAAATCATCAGGATAAGTTCTGATCTTCCCTTTGGAAGACAGCTGATGACGTCCGCGACGCCAGGAATGACAGTTGGCAAAAATTCAACCTGAAATGGTTGTTTACTTAGAGCCTAAAGAGCATAATTTCCTCAAGAATTTAATGAAAATAGGATATAACTGCTTGTTACCAAGATTTGATAATTATTGTGCCTACTCAGTGCACACTAAAGATCGTTGTAACTTCGGCCCTCAACTACTTGACAAGTTCAAGTGGAATTGAACATGTTGAAGTGTAGAAATGATGATTAAGGATTAAAATTATAATGTTAACTAATAATACAGTTTATATTTCATCTCATAACATGACAAGTCTTCTAACACCGTGTAATAAAGAAGGAATTTGTAGGTTAAATTCTTCATCTTCCCTGCAAATTCATTTTAATGAAAGTTGTGTTTTACACCTTTCCCAGTGCGAAGGAAACACTGACGTTCGCTAAACCAAAATTTGTAAGGAAGGTTCCAGCATCACTTCATACAAATTTAGGTTCTCCTTTTTTTCGGTGAAAATGCCTACCAACATTTTGCATTTCAGAGCAGCCTGAGGAATTTTGCTTACGTGTAGGTCTGTCTGTGGTGGAATCTCTATCTCAAGTATACGAAATTTATTAATTATAAATTAAATGTATTAATACGAAATTTAGGCCTGATTTTGATGCATTTTGTACAGTTGTGAGGTTTGCAGGCTGCCCCTTAGCGATGCGTGGTGCGTGATTTTCCCTAAACATGAATATCTCACGAACAAATGTTGAAATCTCATGAACAAAAGCGAGGAAGCTATATTGCCCACCCAACTCGGAAGACGACTCTTCTACCAAAAGTGAAGACAGTGTTACCGCTACTTCAGGTATGTTCTCAAGTAATAACCATCAAAAGCTCGCTTTTTTGGTAGTTTCATGCATATGAGACTTTCAGATGGAAAAATGGATTGACATTATAATTCCACCGTGCTGCCAGTGGCTATCGTTTGTAACTAATGATGATGGATCTGAGAATGTGCAAATCAAAAGGACCTTGCAGCGGGTAGTTTGGCGACTCTGGTTCAGACTTCAGTTGGGTTTCCATTGTGATTGTCCTCATGAGCTCGTCGCCGATGTTTCCCATCATCCAATGTCAAAGAACTCCTCTGGCGCAACGGCCCAACCCCTCCACCAGGGGATGGGTATGATGCTACTTCGAATCGGTGGCTATCCAATTATTCCTGTGACTCCTTATCGATAATTATGATCGTAGCCGAAAATTCCAACGAGCAATGCCTGTTGGACCTTTCGAATTTCGTCAATGATGCGCCCTCTTGGTACCGAACAAATAGAGAAACTAACTGAACAGCTTTGGTTTTGATGATTTTCGTTCTGACTCCACCGTGGTAATGGGATTTGCGTTATTGCTTTTGGGATGTGAGAAAACTGTGTTTCAAGAAGCAAATTAATTCATTAATTTAATTATTTTTTAAATTAAATTAAATTTTGTATGCAAATATTTGAGAAAGAATGAAGTTATTGCAATGGCCTCATATTGTTTCGTACCATACCTTTTTGGTTTATTATTTTCAATAATGAACCTTTGGAATCGACCAAGAAAAAAAAAATTTTAACACCCCCTCAAAATTTGATGGTTTACGTTTCAAGGTACGTAGAATCCAAAAATCGAATAAAAATTTGGCCGTCCGTCCGCCGTACGCCGTACGCGGCACTTTTGCCACTTAGCATTGACCGATTTTGATGAAATTTGGTATGTAGGCTCCATTTGGGGTCTAGTTTTTAGAAGTAATTTGGAAGTTTGGTTGACTGCAAATTTCAGTTCCAGGAGCTGAATAGACGGCCGAAACGTTGTGAGTTTAGTCGTCAGAACCTCGAAATAATTTCTATAATACTCACTCGATGGTCGAAAACTTAGTATACATTATGCGTCACTCCTTGAGCTAGTACGTACTAAACCACTTGAAACTGGAACCAAAATGTTCACAATAATTTTTAAAAAGTAACAGTTTGTGGGCCAACATGTTGAAACAACGCTGAGGAGCCTATTTTCGAAATATGGTGTTTTGGGAGTAAAATTATACCAGAAAAAAACCAGGAATAAGTCAAAAAGAATATTCCTCTTGGATGTCACATGCTGGCTTTCAGGTACACTAAGTGTAACTTTGGGAACGACCAAACATTTTAGGTTGGTTTCATAGGGTTAATATCGGGATTTGATAGAGCAACTCGTCGATAAATTGAGTGATTAAGCTACCCCGCTCCTAATTTCACATTAGAGAATGATTAGTAAAATTCAATGAAAAGTCAAGTGTTACAGAATTTTGTTGGACTGTGGTAGTCAGTCAAATTTGTACTGCTTACAAATTTGACTGATTGTCCAACAAAATTCAGCTTGTTACAATATTGTCCCATCTGGTTTTGTGATGCGTACAATTGTGGTGGTGAGTCTAGTAGGAGCGAATTCACAAGTTGACATAGAACAGTTCTACAGTCGAATAGTTACAATTCTCACCCTGTAATTCATCGTCGTAATGTAACATCGAATGCATATTTTGGGGCCTTTGTCAGCATCCTTGTGTGGAATCGGAAACAATATGTTTATCATGTATGATATGATATTATGATGATATTTATTATGTATAATAAGATATTATCATGTAATCCAAAACTCACTAGGTACTTCTTGTTTCCGGTTGGGAATGAAAAGTGTCTTGAATAACCAACAAAAATTGGTTTAATGAGAAGTTCCCGATATTTTTTTTTTCCTGAGCAGGACTATTCTTAATATTCAAAGCTTTGAATCTTTAACCAGACTGATTTTTTATATCTGTCTTTTTTTATCTTCAAGATATTTCAAGAAAAGTCATGGACTGAGCAAGTAGGTAGTTCGTACTTTCTACTCTTCTGTTCTCGTCAATGATGGACTGGATTGACAATCAAGTTTTTAACCAAAGTATGGATTAAAATTGCATTCCAGTGTTAAGTAGGCAACCCAAGTGACGTCAAACTGCGCAAATTCGCAGATTGGATGTCTAACATGTTTTGGGCACAGGGGAAAAGCAGCCTCAGTTCACTTTGTTTAGATTTCGACCTGATGATGTCATCTTGTGGCTTTCGATGAGTAATATTACGCTAAAACGGTCTCAGTCCGGTTAAATTTGTGACAACAGAATGGAGGAATAGAGCAAAACAGCCGGAAAATTAACCAACTCCGATAAAATACACTGATGTGGTTCGTCTATCACTTGTGGGTCCGATATTTCCTTTTCAATGCCCATAAACATCGCTTCTATTAGATTACCGATGATCTGGCAAACTCCCAATGAGGATCGAACCCAATAAGATACGAAACGGTACGATTAATTTAATGCTCTTGACCGTGTATTCAAGGCCGACTGGGTCAGAGGAACTCCTGAAGAGGGAAAATATTCTCCCACGCCTCAGGCAAAGACTAAATATAACATCAGATCGCGGGTGTTGCAAACGTGATTGACTATCGCAATTATAATTATTACGATATTAACATCAATGAGAAGTTCTATCAGCCAACAGCTTCTTCACGGGTGGATCTTAAGAGTTTTCCCACGATCTGAGTCGCCACTACGGCGTGTCCTAGTCGCGTAATCGCATAATAGCATAGGGTGCGGCAGTTTTAAACTATTAGGTTCTCTAGACTACAGAATACGTGTCTTCTTTGTCAGAAATGGATCGACGACAAAGAATCATACGTAACCTAATCATTTTGCCTATAACAACAACCTTGGTGCCCACAACGTTCTTCTCTGGTTCGTTTTTTCCTATTCTCTATGGGTGCACCTTGATGCGTTCCCATTAATTCGACTAATGGACCTACAAGATCGATCTTCATCAACCAATGACTGATCGGTGATTGATAGATTTCAACGACCACGCCCGCACGAGTTATTGTTGTCTAAGAAGAGTTCTGAGGTTATTGGAACTCCAGGAAACGCCTTCGCAATGTTATCGTTTTTCGAACGGTCAATTTTTGACACCAACGAATTTCGTAATTAATGAACTAAAGATAGTACCGATGATATTGTGCAGGTTGTTGTGGCTTTGTAACTATTTTTACTCGTCTCAACCCACCTAAGAGACAAATACACAGTTGTGGGTGGTCTCATTCGATTCTAAAATTCAATTCTATTTTAAATTCGTAAAAAAACGCTGCAAATCATTGCTCAAAGGTTTATTATTTTCAGTATAGATCACCCTTCTGTATAGATCACTGCTGTATAGCACCTACCACCATCTGTATTCTCCCTTGACCTTCCCTCTCAAATTTCAGCTTCCTGCGTTCAATAGGATTGAAAATGACTTCGGAGCTCACTCAGCTGATCAGTGATCTGAAGAGTGAAGAAGATCTCCTCGAATGCTGAAGACGCCTGGAAGAGCACTTCCGTTCAATAGGATTGAAAATGGCTTCAGAGCTCACTCAGCTGATCAGTGATCTGAAGAGTGAAGAAGATCTCCTCGAATGCTGAAGACGCCTGTAAGAGCACTTCCATTCAATAGGATTGAAAATGGCTTTGGAGCTCACTCAGCTGATCAGTGATATGAGGAGTGAAGAAGATTTCCTCGAATGCTGGAGACGCCTGGAAGAGCACTTCCGTTCAATAGGATTGAAAATGGCTTCAGAGCTCACTCAGCTGATCAGTGATCTGAAGAGTGAAGAAGATCTCCTCGAATGCTGAAGACGCCTGGAAGAGCACTTCCATTCAATAGGATTGAAAATGGCTTTGGAGCTCACTCAGCTGATCAGTGATATGAGGAGTGAAGAAGATTTCCTCGAATGCTGGAGACGCCTGGAAGAGCACTTCCGTTCAATAGGATTGAAAATAGCTTCAGAGCTCACTCAGCTGATCAGTGATCTGAAGAGTGAAGAAGCCAATGATTTGCAGCGCTTTTACCCACCGACATTTTTTTTTACCTACCAACTTTGTTTTACCTACCAGCTAGGTACTACCTACCACACCATACTGGCTTCACACCTTCACAATCAAGTTTATTAGAAAGAACTAAACGCTTCACACTCGATTGGAAAAATAGAAAGCTTCATATGGAAATTTGATTACAGGTTACGCAGAAGGCAAAACTGTATACAAATCGAAGAAATGAACAGCGATCGCATTTTAGTCCGATAAAATTTGAATGGAGATTAGACCTCTTTTGCGATTCACACTCATGATTCTGTTTTATCGAAGGAAAACCTTCAAGTACTCGTAGGGACCGAACAATTTGTCCTACAGAGCTCCGGGTGGTCTCAAAAATTTTTAAAAATTCAATACTATTTAAAATTGGTAAAAAAACGATACCTTTATTTCGAGAGTTTTCGAGCTAGGGCACTCTTGAAAATTTCATCCCTTAATTTTCACCCCTTAGAAGTGACCTACATCAACCAAAAGTTTCGCGGCACAACTAGACCCCAAATGGAGCCCATATACCAAATTTGAACCAAATCGGTCCAGTGTTGCTAAGAAAAGTGCCGCGTACGGCGTACGGCGTACGGCGTACGGCGGACGGACGGAAATTTTTTTATTCGATTTTCGTATTCTACGTACCTTGAAACGTAAAACATCAAATTTTGAGGGGGGGTTAAAATTTTTTTTTCTTGCTCGATTCCAAAGGCTTATTATTGAAAATAATAAACCAAAAACAATACTTTTATACCAACAGTTTTTGAGCTAGGCCGTTTTGAAAATATCAATCCTTCTTTTCCCCCTTTGAAGTGACTGACAAAGAACCAAAAGCTTGGCGGCACAACTAGACCCCAAATGGAACCGATATATCGACAAAATTTCATAAAAATCGGTCCATGGTAACTAAGGAAAGTGCTACATTACATACAACGGGAGAAATGTTTTTAAAACCCAAGTTTGATAATATCAAACAAACATATTATGTTTATGCGTGAAAAACTGTATTTTTGGTGCAATGAAAATTGATTTTTTGTGATATAATAAAGGGAATAATAAACGTAATGCCAGAAATTGTCATAAAAATCGAGCCTTTGATTCATATAGCTATGCAGGGGTGTACGATGTTATCCTGCTTATTCCCCGGTATTATTGATGATAAGAGTAAAGTTATGAAATTTAAAGGAAATCGCAAATGCTCACAAAGATTCAACCCAAAACCAAAAAAAGAAAATATTTTTGAAGACCCAATTAGAACAATATATTTTGAGAATTAATGATAATCATCTGGAGGACCAAATGGGTGCTTCTGCCGGTATTAAATTTCATACGAGTGACAATGATGTTATGTCCACCGAAATACAAAATTTGGATATTTGGTCTTGTTTGATCTTATTAGTCTATGTCTGTAGGAAAAGTGCAACGCAACGGAGTTTGGAACGTACATTGGGGAGTCCTCCGTTCGTTGTTAAATAGGGAACATGACTTCAAGCTCCCTCCTAGCTATCACAGTCCATTCTCTCACCTCTCCGAACTAGGATGAGATGATATCAAGGAACTTGATGAACAAATGAATAATACTAGTTGTACCTACTGTGATTTGGTGAAACGTTGGTGACTTGAAACTGAGAGGTTGCAGAAAAGTTTAAAAAAAAGAACGTTTCTACAACCTAGATATTAGTAAGTCACTAACATTTTACCAAACAACAGTACGTACAATCACGTATCATTCATTCAGTACGTACGTATCATTCATTTGTTCATCAAGAGTAACCCTAATAAACATTGGAAGTTCATTTCAACACTAAATAAATAGGTGATAATCATGCTCTCAAATACATGCGTAACGTCACTCATCAGTAACGTTCTTTACTCCCTTTATGTGACTGTTTACTGAAACAATGCCATGAGAAAAATGGGAGTTTTTAGAACTACTGAAATTATCGTCCCGAACATTATAGACGGTGTCAGTGGCCTGTCGTTCAGTCACCTTCGGAAAATGATCTTGTAGGTAAGTACCTAACTACTGACACTGCGAGAGTCAAATAAACATTCATCACAGAGCTGGGCAAGTTGAACCTATTGAAGAAAGCCAAATATGCACAGTTGCGCAAAATAGCCATCACCCAAAAAATAAGTCCGTAACGGGTGGAATAGGGATAATTGAGTACTAACATTTTTAAAACATTCCCTAAAGGTGCGATTTCCCTGGCGCGTCTGCGGCGGGCGGCCGCGGCTCGCGACCAGACGCTCCCCACTGCTTCAGTGTTTTTAGATGGAACCGATTTCCCTGGCACGGCCGCGGCCGGCGGCTCGTCTCGGCGGCTACATGGCCCATTCTGGGCGGCTACATGACAGCCGCCGCGGCTGCGACCCGACTGGTCTAGTGAGCAGTCCAGCCGCGCTGCCTTCGCGACCAAGGTATGCAAACCCGCAATGTTTCAACATTTTACTGTGAGTTACAGTATTGAGCCTGGTGTGTGTGGCAAATTCAAACTCACAAGAAGATCAGTACCAAACGAACATTTTCTCTTCTCATAAATACAACCCTCTGAAAAGAGAGACAATGTCTCTGTCTATATTTATGTGCAACATCCACTTAGTAGACTTTTCAGGTGTGAAAATTTCACTGCGACCCTGGTAAATAAGTGGTCAAATCAAATTTGCCCATTTTACAGGGGAGCATTATTAAAATTTGAACCTTCAACTAAAATCCGGATTTTGTCGTAGAAGGTTGAAATTTCGAATGAATGATGTAGTCATTCATTCCAAATTTCAACTTTCTACGACAAAATGATGTAGTCATTCATTCCAAATTTCAACTTTCTACGACAAAATCCGGATTTTAGGTGAAAGATCAAATTTTAATAATGCTCCCCTGTAAAATGGGCAAATCTGAATTGACCACTTATTCACCGGGGTCACAGAAATAATAGGTAGTTATATACATTTCTTAATGTATAAACATGACATGTTTATACATTAAGAAATGTATATACCTACCTATTATTTCACACCTGAAAAGTCCACTAAATGGATGTTGCACATAAATATGAGGAGTTTGATTCCAGAAGGTACTAACGACCATTTCTATCGATATTGAGTTAACACTTGCCCAGAGTTTGGGGGGGGGGGGAGTTCTTCGCAAAAATGCTATCGTTTTGAAGCAAGTGATAATTTATTCCCTTGAAACACGCGGGTGAATATTCCGTTTAGTTTCAAAAGGTACTGTATCCAACACAATGGCGGTCTCTTATCCGTTTTGTTTCAAAAAGTGCTTTATCCACTTCGTATGTTTTTAAAAAGTACTATATCTACTTCTTTTGATTCCAAAAAGTACTAAACGCCACGTTTTGCTAAAAGTACTATATTCATAAACCTGATATTTCAAATCTCGTTCAAAATTATTTTAAACTTTGAACTAATTTACCTTTCTTTCCAAAAATATTTATTATAATTTAGAAATATATAAAGAATAACATCATTGGTTTACAGCACGTTTTTCGGGTCGTTATGGTTTTATTGTTTCTCACGTTTGACCAAAATGGATATAGTACCTACCTTATAAAATCAAACTCCTCATATCTACTTCGCATCCATAACCCGATTGTTATAGATGATCCGATGCATAATATTTATTCTCAAAATTCAATCATTTAAATTTATAGGGAACCAACCAGAGTTTCAACCCCACAATCCCTGAAAGTACCATCGAAATCGAACGGAAACTGTGGACCATAATATGGTCCATCCAACGATCACATTATGATAGTTATTTTTCACCATCTAGTGTCCTGAACCCACGATTCCTGAAAATGTCATCGAATTCGGATGGATAATGTGAATTTGGAAAGTAACTACACAGTCTATTATTTGAAGTTCAACAGAAAGAACGATCTGAAAAGTTGTTCTTGCCAAAAACATGGTTGAGTGAGGCTTCCTATCCATCAACAATAGTTCCGCCTCTGCCAGTGAATGGGCAACAACAATAATCTCGCGCAACATTATCGAAACTGGTGGGGGGGACGACCGCGCCGCGCCGCGCCGCTGAGAAAACGTTGTTCTACAGCGCGACGCGGCGCTGCGCGGCCGGCGGCTGAGTAGGTACATGACAAAATCGCCAGCCGCCGGCCGCCCGCCGCAGACGCGCTAGGGAAATCGCACCTTAAGCGTAAAGTGTGATAATGCGGTTTGCTAAGAATACAAAAAAAAACAACAATTAAATTGTTGTAAAAACGCTGCAAATCATTGCTCAATGGTTTATTATTTTCTGTATAGATCACCCTTCTGTATAGATCACTGGTTCTCCATCAATAGCACCTACCACCATCTGTATTCTCCCTTGACCTTCCCTCTCAAATTTCAGCTCCTGCGTTCAATTGGATTGAAAATGGCTTCGGAGCTCACTCAGCAGATCAGTGCTCTGAGGAGTGAAGAAGATCTCCTCGAATACTGGAGACGCCTGGAAGAGCACTTCCATTCAATAGGATTGAAAATGAGTTCGGAGCTCACTCAGCTGATCAGTGATCTGAGGAGTGAGGAAGATCTCCTCGAATGCTGGAGACGCCTGGAAGAGCACTTCCATTCAATAGGATTGAAAATGGCTTTGGAGCTCACTCAGCTGATCAGTGATCTGAGGAGTGAGGAAGAACTCCTCGAATGCTGGAGACGCCTGGAAGAGCACTTCCATTCAATAGGATTGAAAATGGCTTTGGAGCTCACTCAGCTGATCAGTGATGTGAGGAATGAAGAAGATCTTCTCGAATGCTGGAGACGCCTGGAAGAGCACTTCCATTCAATAGGATTGAAAATGGGTTTGGAGCTCACTTAGCTGATCAGTGATGTGAGGAGTGAAGAAGATCTCCTCGAATGCTGGTGACGCCTGGAAGAGCACTTCCATTCAATAGCATTGAAAATTGCTTCGGAGCTCACTCAGCTGATCAGTGATCTGATCAGTGAGCAATGATTTGCAGCTTTTTTTACCTACCAACATTTTTTTACCTACCAACATTTTTTTACCTACCAACTTTTTTTTACCTACCAACTATTGGTAGGTACTACCTACCACACCATACTGGCTTCACACCTTCACAATCAATTTTATCAGAAAGAACTAAACGCTTCACACTCGATTCGAAAAATAGAAAGCTTGATATGGAAATTTGATTACTGGTTACGCAGAAGGCAAAACTGTATACAAATCGAAGAAATGAACAGCGATCGCATTTTAGTCCGATAAAATTTGAATGGAGATTAGACCTCTTTTGCGATTCACACTCATGATTCTGTTTTATCGAAGGAAAACCTTCAAGTACTCGTAGGGACCGAACGGTTTGTCCTACAGAGCTCCGGGTGGTCTCAAAAATTTTTAAAAATTCAATACTATTTAAAATTGGTGAAAAAACGATACCTTTATTTCGAGAGTTTTCGAGCTAGGGCACTCTTGAAAATTTCAACCCTTAATATTCACCCCTTAGAAGTGACCTACATCAACCAAAAGCTTCGCGGCACAACTAGACCCCAAATGGAGCCCATATACCAAATTTGAACCAAATCGGTCCAGTGTTGCTAAGAAAAGTGCCGCGTACGGCGTACGGCGTACGGCGTACGGCGTACGGCGGACGGACGGAAATTTTTTTATTCGATTTTCGTATTCTACGTACCTTGAAACGTAAAACATCAAATTTTGAGGGGGGGTTAAAATTTTTTTTTTCTTGCTCGATTCCAAAGGCTTATTATTGAAAATAATAAACCAAAAAACAGCAATACAAATTTTGTATGCGGCAAATAAAATAGGTATTTTTTGAACTTTTTGGCGTAACAATTGTCTTTTGATGGTATGGCATATGCGAGATCTGCTTGGAATTTCCAATAAGAATTTCAACCTCATAAAGTAGGTAAAAAATTATTCAAGTCAAAATTGGCAGAAAATAAATTGGACTATTTCGTTAAAAATTCGCTCATTTGCTCATGCTGCATAAATGCGATTTTTCTCAAAATTTTCTAATTTGAATTTTTTCTGTCGGAGTCCTTGTACAAAACTATACAAGGTTTAGGTCCGAAATTTGTGTAACCTATGTGGGTTACAGATTGTCCCTTATGAATTTCTTCGCCATGGAAACAATAGAACCATCTGGTCTCGCGCAAACTTTCAAATCTCAAAAAAGTACATCTTAGAAATGTCGAGTCCATTGCAATAGCTTAATTTGCTTTGAAAATTCGCTAAAACACCCGATTTTACCTCACAACCATCTCTGGTTACCACAGTTGCTTCTAGTAAGCAAACATCTTCATCACGCTAAATTCTGATCTTCCCTTAGGAAGACAGATGACGTCCACGGCGCCAGAAATGGCAGTCGGACGAAAATTCAACCTGAAATGACTGTTCACTTTACTTTACATCTTTATAATGTTCGAAGGAAAATTCATGCCAAAATCACGCAACTAAGGAAATGTTACTCTGTCAGATTTCCACCAACAAAAATCGTTCTTCAGTTTTGGAAAGCTCTTTTTTCATTAATTTGACTAGCAGCTATTTAAAAGAATTTTTTGACTCCACCCACAGTTCAGTGGGGCCAACTGTTCGCCTAATGATGATAATTAATAAGCTAATTAGTGTGTTCATGAAGTTTTTCATCAATTTAAGATAGGGTTCAATTTCTAGAAACGAATGATATTACCCCTGTATAAACGGTAGACAGCCAGTATAATATACTGGCTGTCTACCGTTTATACAGGGGTAATATCATTCGTTTCTAGAAATTGAACCCTATCTTAAACTTAAATTGATCTTAATATTATTAGGAATTGACTTTAGTGACTTTTCAAATGACATTAAATAAATGTAGGAATCTGAAATCAGAAAGAATTCGTTCAAAATCTTGTGAATTGACCAGAATCTCACACAAAATTTTCCCAATCAACAAAACAAGCCAAATCCCCATATATTTGTACGCATAATCCCTGAAAATTTCATCGAAATCGGGTAGAAAAAGTGGAAGTTATGGCCGTTACTAGGAAATTCACGTTTGCGCATGCGCAGTGGCTACTATCATTCCGAAGGTAAAGATTTTCATAGGGGACCATCTAAATACTAACCTGTAACATTCCTGAAAATTTCATTGAAATCGGATGGAAAATGTAGAAGTTATGGCCGTTACAAGGAATTCACGTTTGCGCATGCGCAGTCGCTTCTATCAGTCCGAGGTTGATGATTTTCATAGGGGACCGTCTACACACCAACCCGCACAATCCCTGAAAATTTCATCGAAATCGGACAATAACTTCGTATAGTTATGCGCGTTACAAGGAATTCATGACAGACAGACAGACAGACAGACAGACACACAGACACACAGACACTGAACAAAAATTGTTCAGAAAGGTCTAAAACGTAAAACGCGAGTGAAAATTTTGATTTTGGAGAACTTTTTTTTCGTCCTTGAGAAGTGAAAACAAAGCTTCCGCTACCTTGGTAGACTCGGAAGCAAAAAACGTCTGCCAAGTGGGTGTGGCACATAGCTTCCTCGTATCCATGACCCGATTGTATAGATGATCCGATGCATAGTAGTTAATCTCAAAACATCAAAACAAGTTAATCTGTAACATCCCTGAAAATTTCATTGAAATCGGATGGAAAATGTAGAAGTTATGGCCGTTAGAAGGAATTCACGTCTGCGCATGCGCAGTCGCTTCCATCAGTCCGAGGATGATGATTTTCATAGGGCACCATCTAAATACTAATCTGTAACATCCCCCATATATACAAATACAAACATCAGCTGGTTTGACTAGATCTTATATCTTGATTTCCATCAAGAGTTTGATGCGTCTCTGTAGCTTTTCATGCTCACTGGAGGTTGATTGTTTGGTAGGAAATTTCGGGTTAAATAAATTGTAGTAGGCAGGGACTCAGGGTCAGTGATCATAAGAGGATGATTATGTATAAGACACATTTTAGACCGTTGTGTAATTAGTTGCTGCGTGTTAAATTCTATTACAGAAAAGCAGTGTGGAAGATTCCTCGTGCCCTGACCACCAGCTTCGCGGTACTCGCCCAAGGTTCATCAACTCACACATGTTTCGCAACCTCAAGGTGTGGGAAATTTTACACCGACGAAAGGGCATCAGAGCAATTAACGCTTCTTTTACCTTCCGATGGGCGGCCGTCAAACCGCTTTTCTCGCCCCCTTCTCGGAAGTGTTCATTTTTCCGTAGGAATATCAAGGACCAAGAAAGTCTCGATAAGGAAGAAAGCATGACCGTCTGTAAAATTGTTTGTGGCACCTAGCCTCCTCGTTTGTAAAACATGAGAGTAAAAATGACCCGATCATTATAAATCTGGCTGAAACGGAATTGTTGGGGAACCATCGAGGGCCCATTTCTCACATTTATATAAAATTCTGATTGGAATCGATTGCAAATTTAGGAATTTATGCGAATTCCACGGATTTGACGTTTGCTCAAGCGCAGTAGTGAAGTAGGTGTCCCGAAAGCAATCAGCTATTGCTCAGGAAACGGTTCTAGGTACAACTAATTTGGATAACTTTTCCTCTTTAGAACTTTTTTACTCCGTTTAAAATGCCACTTTTTTTCACTTTGAATTTTTTTTCGTCATTTCGGCCTTGCGGCACTAAAATGGTCATAACTCCCTCATTGATGCCACCATTCAAATCAGCGTTTAAAATCACATAAAATTAGATAACACCCCCTTGAAATCATAAAAACCGACATAAGACGAAAAAACACTCAGTTTTTGGTGAAATAACGAGTTTTCTCGCATTCAAACATAATTTTTCCCCTTAAATTTCCACGTAATCCTAAAGGTAGATACCTAAACGCCTAAATCATTACAAAACTATCCGTTCAAAAAGCAGATAGGTACTTCATGTTATGAATAAGTCCACGCAACCGAAGAGTGTTAATAATAGTAACCAATGTACCTAGTTACCGGTACATAATGATTCTTGCTGTCGAGTTACCGAATTTGCTTATCGATCTCGCGTTACAATTTTTGATCCGAAAAGTGGGTTGGATAAAAAAAAACACATTGGAAAAGTTAGTTCAAATTAGTACCTAGTAAAATCGAGTCCTGATATATTGCTGATTGGTTTCGAGGAATCCTGCAGAGCAATATTTGCTTTATCATCGAGGTGAAGTCAGGATTAAATAAACTGATATTTTTGCATATGGACGATCTGATCATTTATTCCACTATTTTCGTGGATATTTGGGTTGAGTTGATAAAAAATGAACTCCCAGTTGAAAAATAAAAAAGCTCTGATACTCAAGTTATTGTTTAGCAAAACCTGGGAACAAAAGCCAAAGAAAATAAATAAAGGTGTTTATTCTTCGTTATAAACAGCCATAACAGGCCTATAGTCCTAGTCTGCTACGCAGCTCTTGTATGGTGAACCAGGTGGCTTTGAAAGACTCTCAACATACCTAGTCCTAAGGCAAGCTTGTTTGGAAATTACTGGTAGCCCTACTGCCCTACTGCAGCAATGAAGGTACTTTTGGACCTCTCGCCGTTGCATACACGTGTATTTGCGGGGGCTGCAGGATTGCTGCAGCTGGGATTCACAATGACTGGATCCACCGTCAGAAACCACAGAATTCTGCACCGAGCTCCGGACTGTTGAACACTAATGGATCTTTCTTGCGCGGAAGATCTGGTACAGGCTTAAAGGACCCTCAGCCAGTCTGATCAAGTCTTAGGATGAATGCCAATCTCTTAGACAGATTTTCATGCAATTCGTCTCCATGCTGAAGAAATGCTGAATAAGCATCGCAACAGTGTCAAAGAGTAGATTTTATCAGATCCATAAAGTCGCTGCTTCATAAGTTCAAAGTTGGTCTGAGAATGCCTGAATACCCTTAAAACTGCGGCCCAGAGCAATCAGATCACTCTTCTCTGGTTTCCCGTACATGGCATCTAAAATTGAGCGCCACACCACGAGTACTTACCTATCTACGCAATGGGAGCACAATTGCCTCAAACTTATGAAAGACCAACTTCGAATTAAAAACTCTAATTGAAATATTGACATTTGATGAACATACTAAAATAAGTTAAGAGTTTTATCGCTTGAAACTACTCACAGCTTGAAGCTGCGTTGCCTCGTTGATGTTGGTTTCGAAGGCCCACTGAGCGTCCACGTTGGCAGTACACTGTTCCGAGAGAAGACTGTCAACTTGGTAGAGGAGGTTCCGGATTTCCTTGTCCGGAATGAAGTCCGTCCGGACTTCCGGGGGAGTTCCGTCTCTATCCTGGTTCAACACTCTGTCTTCCGGACGGACGCGTTCCGGATACCGCGATGGATCGAAATATCTGAAAATGTGAACAAAAAAGATCGAGAAACAGCGGCGTTGGGCGAATCAAAGAAAATATTGGAAGATTGTCGAGACCTTTGCCAAATAACTCCTCAGAAGACCCCGATTTGTTTTTAAACCAGTACCTACTAATACCTATTTGAAATTTGTAAAAACCTGATGCCCATACAGAACCAAAAAAACCAGACAATTAACACAAACCGCTTCAAAACTGGCTGAGATACGTGCGTAAAACGATTCAAAATATTACAAAATGGTTTATTACGTTTCTGTATAGATTATCCATATAGATGAATAGCACCTAGCTACCATATTATCGCACACGGTTTCCAATCAAGTTAATTTTAACAGTAAGAGCCTACAATAACATCTATAGATGTTATATAGGGTGCCTTCATTATGAGATATGGTTCTTGATTGCTAAGGAAGCACACACAAGATTTGGTCCAGTTCAGAAAGTAATAATGCATTCTAGCAAGCGAACTGTGAATTAGAACTTCCCAATGATGACCGCAAGATTCGCGGCGAGTCGCTTCCATTTTATGATTAAATTCTCAATCAACGTCCTACAAAGATCGGACGGTAGATCCTACAGAGCTCTGGATGGTCTAAACATTGAACGCGATCTCAATTCGATGAAAATACGTAAGTAAATGTTCGTTTGAGATTCACAGTCGTGTTTCTAATTTCTTACGTTTTCAACAAAGCTCTTAGTGGTCTCATTCCATTCTAAAAACTCAATACTGATCTAAATTTATAAACCAACAATACTTGTCTACCTTAGTTTTTGAGCTACCGCGTTTTGAAATGTTCAATTTTCAATTCAATTTTGGTTTATTATTTTCAATAATAAGCCTAATACGCCGTACGCGGCACTTTTCTTAGCAACACTGGACCGATTTGGTTCAAATTTGGTAAATGGCCTCCATTTGGGGTCTAGTTGTGCCGCAAAGCTTTTGGTTGATGTAGGTCACTTCTAAGGGGTGAAAATTAAGGGTTGAAATTTTCAAGAGTGCCCTACTCCAAAACTCTCGGAATAAAGGTCTCGTTTTTTTACCAATTTTAAATAGTATTGAATTTTTAAAAATTTTTGAGACCACCCGGAGCTCTGTAGGACAAACCGTTCGGTCCCTACGAGTACTTGAAGGTTTTCCTTCGATAAAACAGAATCATGAGTGTGAATCGCAAAAGAGGTCTAATCTCCATTCAAATTTTATCGGACTAAATTGCGATCGCTGTTCATTTCTTCGATTTGTATACAGTTTTGCCTTTTGCGTAACCAGTAATCAAATTTCCATATGAAGCTTTCTATTTTTCCAATCGAATGTGAAGCGTTTAGTTCTTTCTAATAAACTTGATTGTGAAGGTGTGAAGCCAGTATGGTGTGGTAGGTAGTACCTAGCTGGTAGGTAAAAAAAGGTTGGTAGGTAAAAAAAATGTTGGTGGGTAAAAAACGCTGCAAATCATTGCTCAAAGGCTTCTTCACTCTTCAGATCACTGATCAGCTGAGTGAGTTCCGAAGCCATTTTCAATCCTATTGAATGGAAGTGCTCTTCCAGGCGTCTCCAGCATTCGAGGAGATCTTCTTCACTCCTCAGATCACTGATCAGCTGAGTGAGCTCCAAAACCATTTTTACTCCTATTGAATGGAAGTGCTCTTCCAGGCGTCTCCAGCATTCGAGGAGATCTTCTTCACTCTTCAGATCACTGATCAGCTGAGTGAGATCCGAAGTCATTTTCAATCCTATTGAACGCAGGAAGCTGAAATTTGAGAGGGAAGGTCAAGGGAAAATACAGATGGTGGTAGGTGCTATTGATGGAGAACCAGTGATCTATACAGAAGGGTGATCTATACAGAAAATAATAAACCTTTGAGCAATGATTTGCAGCGTTTTTTCGGAATGCCAGAGTGACATTTTTTCCTGTTTTGACTGCGTCCTCAATAGTCTTCCTTCTGGGTGAGGAAGCTTTAATGCTCTCCTCACTTGGCAGACGTATTTTTCTTGACTTGATGCCAGAACAAAAAGTGAAGTTCAAGTAAGTTATTCTAGTGTAGGAGAATATGAAGTCAAAGTAAGGAAAATGGTTCGTTCAAATGTAGGACACAGAAAAATGTAAAGGATAGTTGGAAAACAAGACGCGACATTTCTTATACTGATTCAAATAGTAGCTGAAATTGAATCAAATACCTCGTAACTAAAATTGAGCCAATTCAACTCGTAATTAAAATTAAGCCAATTCCACATGTAACTAAAAATGAACCAAATTAACTCAACTCGTAACTAAAATTGAATCAAACTAACTCGTAACTAATGTTATTCATTCAGAAATAATCTCGTAACTAAAATTGAATCAAATAAAGTAGTAACAAAATTAGAGCCAATTTATCTAGGTAATAATTAAGATTAAACCAATTCAACTCGTGACTTAAATTTAATCAAATAAATTCGTAATTAAAATTAGGCCAGTTAACTAAAATTGTCATTACATGAAAGAAACTGAGATCCCCTTCGAGGTTTAAGGTATTTTGAAGCCTGTAAAAATTTGATTCTGTCTTAAAAAACCCTGACTGTGTGGACGACATTTTTATATTCTACTTATTTTTTGACTCCTAATTGAGTACCTAAATTTGTGAACTTCTTATGCTGATTCAACTCGTAGCTAAAATTGAATCAAATTCCTCTTAACTGAAATAGACCCAATTTAACCCATAATTAAAATTGAACCAATTCAACTCGTAACCAAAAATGAACCAAATTAACTCAACTCGTAACTAAAATTGAATCAAATCAACTCGTAACTAATATTATTGAATCAAACAAAGTCGTAACTAAAATTGAATAAAATAAACTAGTAACTGAAATTGAATAAAATATACTAGTAACTGAAATTAAGCCAATTCAACTCGTGACTGAAATTGATTAAAATTAATTCGTAATAAAAATTAGTCCAACTCTACGCGTAACTAAAATTCAATCAAATAAACTAGTAACTACAATTCAATCAAATAAACTCGTAACCAAAATTGTCATTTCATGATAGAAACTAAGATTCCATTCAAGGTTTAAGGTATTTTGAAGCCTGTCAAAAATTTGATTCTGTCCTAAAAAACCCTGACGGCGTGGACAACATTTTATATTTTATTAATTTATTGACTTCTAATTGAGTATCTACCTATATTGAAATGCTTTTTTGGTGTAATAATTACTCATTCTATTAATTCTCTATTTCTATCTTATTCTCTCTCAATATTAAGAGACAAAATGGAAGGTTTTTGAAATTATTATGACTAGATCATTCATATTAAATATGAATGATCTAGTCAATAATTTCAAAAACCGTACATTTTGTAACACATAAATTTTATGTTAACGATTAGTATTTTAGTATTTTTTAGTATATTTTAGTATTTTTTTGCGCTGAATCACGTGGTGATGTTAGTTTCTTGATTTTACTGCATTTTTATCAAATTATCGACGAAAAATGAACTTTTTAAAAATGAAAATTGCATTTTTACTCATTAGGCATCTTCTGTGCCCATCCGTTAACTTCATCCTTGTTAAAAAATTGAAATTTATGTTTTGACATTAAAAAAAAAAACTCCGATTGCACGTAATTTATTGCAGTATTCTAGAGAACCTTACTTCATAGCTACCGATATGTAGCTATGATTTTGTTTACCGGTTGCAGCGCTGCATTTTTTGTGATAAAAAAAAGTGCCGCGAAAAATTCCTTGACCCCCAGCCAAAAAACATATCCATGTTAAAACGATTGTTTATCACACTGGACTCTTCACTAGTAATTTCACCAGGACTCTGTATTTGTAATTTCTCGTGAAAAACCCGTCCTGTCTACTTGAAAATCTTTTTTCGATTATCTTGGAAAAAAGTTTTTAGTAGACAGGGTGGTTTTGCCCCTAAAAAATGCAATTTTCCTTTTAAAAAAGTTTATTTTTCGTCGATAATTTGATAAAAATGCAGTAAAATCAAGAAACTAACATCACCACGTGATTCAGCGTAAAAAAATACTAAAATGTCATGTATCACACTTAGGGTTGCGCGCAACGAAAAAAATCGGTTGAGGGGTGAAATGTTCATGAAATTTCACGTAGAATCCGAATCTGCAATAAAAAATGGGGGTTCTCATTTGAGAAAACGAAGTTGGTGTGCGTTGCGCACGATTGCGCACCGTGATCATATTTGAGATCCTTGGGAAAAATCATGAAGATTCAAAAAAAACTTTTTGTTTTTACCACTACCTGGACGATTTTAGCAGGGGGGGGAACGTTTTCGGGAACACCCTGTATAATCTTCAATAATTTAAATTTTAAACATTTTTTAAACCAAATTTTAGATTTTTTAACCAAATCTAAAGTTTTCAAAACAAATCCAAAATTGTCCAAACCAAATTCAAGATGTTCCAAAAAAAACATATATTTTTTAAAGCAAATTCAAGATATTCCAAAGCAAGCTCCAAAGTTTCTAAACCAAATTCAAGATTTTCTAAAGCGAATTCAAAATTTTTTCAAACCAAATTCGAAAGTTTGCATAACAAATTCAAGATTTTTTTCAAACCAAATTTAAGATTGTTTTTGAACCGAATTACACTTTTGTAGAAAGTTTAAAGGACAATTTCAGTGTGAACATAACTGATGTTTCTATCAGTGATCGTCACCCAAAAACTCAGTACTTACATGTCCTAATTTAAATTCTATAATGAAAGAATCCAAGAATTCCTTTAGTACGTCCATTCCTTCTTTGCGCGCAACTCTTCCAAATGCCTGTTGAGAACTATCGATAAATTGTTCTGCTTTTCTCTTCTAACGGGTTCAGGGCCTAGTTTGTATAAAATTCATTTTTATTGGTTTGGAAAATCTTGAATTTGGTACAGAAGTCTTGATCTTAGTTTGGAAAATCTTGAATTTGACTTTGAAATGCTAATAATAGGTTGATAATAATAATGCTAAATAGGTTGAATACTATCAATGTATTGTTCTGCTTCTCTCTTCCAACGAGTTCAAGGTTTGTGCAAAATTTACATTCCTTGATTTGGAAAATCTTGAATTTGGTATGGCATATCTTGAATTCAGTTTGGAATATCTTGACTTTGGTTTGGGAAATCTCAAATTTGTTATGGCAAATCATGAATTCGGTTCGGAAAATCTTGAATTTAGTTTGAAATATCTTGAATTTGCTTTAAAATATTTAGTTATAGGGGTAATTTAATAAAACTCACTTGGGATTTTGAGTTTCGACGAAGCGATTCAGAAGATCTTCGTTCTGTCGCGAATTGACGTCGCGCGGTCGCGGAGTCTCCGGCACCGCGTACTTCCTAGGGTCCCGCTCGACGTACCTGTACGGATCGAGGTACGTCGAGTCCGGTGGACCGTCCCCGGGGACCCCCTGAGACCCGCAGCAGCCGAGCGAAGGGCTTGCGGCCACCACCGCGAGCATCAGCAGCAACATTCGATCCGCTCAATAAAAACTTCTGTTTTAAAAAACTTAATTTGAATACCTATTAAAAATTCATCAATCGAGAACTTAAAAAATTTACTTGAAAATCAAAAATTACGCGTGAAATTCAAATCTCGACTTTACTCTTGAAATCCGCTTTATGACTTCAAGTGTGGATTTGAGACGTCTGCTTAGTTTCACGAAGCCGACTACGACCAAGTCCGTGCTTCGGGGGCCCTCGAAGCCGCGATAGAGGGGGTCCCCCGATAACCGGGAAGGGGACCCCTATTGTTTACCATGTGAACTTCTCCAAGTCGCGGCCTTTCCTGTAATTACTATCATCGCTTTTGTCTTCAACAGCTTTTTTCGGTAGTTTATTTCCAATACAGGGATTTCTCTATTATAGCTACCAAGAACTAGAAAAAAATACCGTAGAACCTATATTTAAAAAAAATTAAGCACGAATCCGTGAAGAATTTCCAAAAGTAGGTCTACATTTAGAAATTCTTTATGAATCGTTAATTGAAAAAAATGAATTCAACATGTATAGCATTTCCAATTAAAATTGAAAATTTTACAAACCAAATTCAATACTTTTTATACCAAAATCAAGATTTTTCATGCCAAATTCAAGATTTTTCTAACCAAATTCCGAATTTTCAAATTCAAATACAAGATGTTTTAAACAAAGTCACGATTTTCCAAACCAAGGAATGTTAATTGTGTTGAACTCGTTAGACGAGAAAAGCAGAATAATACATCGATAGTTTTCAACCTATTTAGCATTATTATTATTATCAATCAATTATTAGCATTTCAAAGTCAAATTCAAGATTTTAGCATGGAACATGCTTCAGCCATCACCTAACTGTGCAAAACCGTGACGATACCGTGGAACGAAAGTAGCGCGGGATTTTGTAATGATTTTCACTTACAATCGACCCGTTTCTAGGGAAATGTATCGCCGTTAGTTTTCATCCCACGAAAATCGTTGTCACTCGTAGAAAAGCCCTCAATTTATGTGTAAATTATATACTGCCAAAACAGCTGTAAATATGGACGAAGCTGAGATATACCTCTGATTTAAAAGAACTGTAAACAACATTCAGTTGTCACCAACTTCGATTTAGCGAATTTTTATTTGTGTACCTAGCTGGCATCGTTTTTACCAAGAAGTAATCAGAGGATATTGTACGATCTCGTAAAATAGTCTTTTAGTTGCGATGTGTTCTTCGACGTTTTAGATGTTTTCGATTTTTTAATAATAACAGAACAATAGAACAAAAATAGTAGTGAAATAGTAACTAATTAAAAATGACTAACATTGAGGTTTTGTAACATCTGGAAGGTTTGGATATGCTACAGTATTCTACGATGCATTCGATTTAATTGGAGAGTTTCGCTTGAATTTATAATTGAATCGCTTAATTAAATTTAATCTGATTGTTGAAAGGGCGTAACTCTGATTGGGTGTCCAAAAGGTTGAACAAATTGAATCACTTCAACTAGTAACTAAAATTGAATCATATTAACTCGTAACAAGTCAATTCAGCTCGTACTTGAAAAAAAAAACATATTGTTTAGTAATGCATGCATTCCAGGGGACGTCCCATTGGATAAGCATTAGATCAGTTTAACCAGTTGGTAAGCTATAAAACTGTTTCACTCGATGTAATTTACTTATTGCTTTAGGCAAGAAATAGTGATTCCCCCCCACCTTTATCCACCATAACATTTCTAGCGGCATGGGAGCCTCGAATCTGAAGAGCATTTTAAAATCCGTGATCTACGATACCCAACATGCGATTTCGAGTTCATCCCCCCCTCCCCATCACCGCCACCAATGGTGCCAGTCTGGCACCAAAGCAGAAATACTCGTAACATTGAACTTTCATCTATTAGTTTTAGTAGGCAGTCCGTCGAAGTTCACATCTGTATTCAAGGTGAAACACGATAAAAACCCACGAAATATGTGGTTTATGGTGTCCTGGCGCCATGGTGGCACCACTATAAGTTCCATGGTGGCACAGAGAATAATTCATGAAAATCCGGAGGTACAATGAGAATTTTTCCTCAATTTCAAAGGTTGGGTAAAATTAGTAAGCAGTAACGGAACCAAAATGTTGAAAAACCGGATATTTCGTGAATATAATCCCCCCACTCGCCCCCTCCCCTTGCAAATTTCGGTACTCTGGTGAAATCATGTACAACTCGGAAGTTATTTGAGTCAAACAAAAAAAAGAAACACACAAATCGGTTGGAAATTGAGGCCTGAGCAGAGTTTACAAGATTACGCCCGCAAACGCACGTTTTTTAAGCATTAACCCCCCCCTTTCCCCCCCTTAAAAAGCAAAATTCGAAATTCCGACGCCGTAGTGCACAAGTAAATAGTTTTCCGCGTCGAAGAAAAAACGAACCACGAAAATCGGTTGAGAACTAAGGCCTGGGTAGACGACACAAGATTATGCCCAAAAACGCACGTTTTTTGAGCATTAACCCCCCCTTTCCCCCCCTTAAAAGGCAAAATTCGAAATTCCGGCGACGTAGTGCACAACTAGATAGTTTTCCGCGTCGAACAAAAAAAGAACCACGAAAATCGGTTGAGAACTAAGGCCTGTGCAGACGACACAAGATTTTGTCACACACACACACACACACACACCTATACACACACACACACACACACACACAGACATACACCTATGGTTTTTTTTCACGAATTTGGATTCAGAATGGTCTAAAACGGATTACTGTGTGGGTATTTTTTTTTTCTGTTGAGTGTTGTCCAACTTCACCCCAGATCGATCGCATAAGGACGCCCAAGTCTTACTGTGGGACGTCCTAAAAATTAGCATAAAGCGTAATTCAATTAGATTAATACAAATTGTAACTCAAATTAAGTCAATTCAAATGATCAAACATCGAATAATTTCAATGAAATGATCGAAAATCGAATAGTTAATGGAAATGGCCTGTTTAATGCGGTTGATAAAGAATTCGTCAGCTTGTTGATCATAAGGTTGCCGTTGTTGTCATTTTTTGCTCGGGACAACGGTGCCAAGTAACAGTGTGAAAATTAGAATTAGAACTCAGTGAAATCAATTTATTTTAACCTCCCATGAGGATGCTACAAAGGCCGTTTGGCGCATGATAGTGTTAAGACCGTATCATTACAAATTTGCTTACACTCCTAAATTGCAAGCAGAAAGACTAAAGGTGGTACATTCATCAGTCAAAAGCTTTAATTGTGAAAGTAGATCAAAAATTTTGGGATGGCAGATTCCAATTCACCAATTCAACCTAAGTTATATTTGAGTAATATTGATAGACATTGCGTCAGTGGGTTCGTAATAGAGCTCAAGAAAATGTAATTTCTTGGAAATCTAAGAAGCAGCAAATTGGTTTCAGAAGATATTGAGAGGCTGAATGTAGTAACGTCTCTATGTTTATCAGAATGCATTTTCTAAAAAGTAACTAGGTAATGTTTCATTCCTTTAAATTGAAAATTGGTAGATTGCTTTAATTCGAAGACAATCAGTCTGCTTTTAATAGGGCTGAGTTGAAAACAAACGCTCTAACCACATAGACATACCTAGTGCACCATTTCTTTGCCGACATGGCCGCTTCTGGTAATTTATGTGCCTACCTACTGGTCAGCAAAAAATGCTGATACCTTAACTAAAAGGTTGCCTATTTCAAAATTTGAGCATTTTAGAACGTTATTAGGCGTTGTAGAATATTGAGTTTTTATGTTATTCCAGGATACGCCTTTTGTTGAATGTACTACTTTGTTTTTAAAGAATTATTTCTTGCGAATATTTGGTAGGAATCAGGTTTTTTTGTAATTTTTAGTTTTTAAAAACATGTATTCTACCATTCTGGGAGGGGGTGTTGGCGTTGTAATTTGAATAGGTATGGCGCAATACCATCATCAGCTGTTTAACATCAACTGACTGCTACCTGTTCTCCCCTTTCCATTCTCTAATCAGTTCGACATGTTTGAATGTGAACACCAGCTTGCCTTAATGAAATTATTGTACGGAATTATCCAAACAATCCTGAAGTTCAGTTTGAATCCCGGTGCTTTAAAAAAAAAAAGTAAAAACCAGGAGGCACCAGCGACTGGTCAGAATGAGAAGACATAATTAGTAGAGCTGTATAGGCGAGACCGACGACGAAACCGATTACAAACCTCACGAAAAACCCAGAAATAAACTGTGAAAACAGATAGATGCCGACCTTATCGTAGAGGGCACTCCAAGAATCACTTGACAGCGGCCGAGGGAGTCACCATAAGTGATTTTTGTCATTACCTGTTATGGCACCTCTACAGCATTATTTATAGTGTCAAACATAGGATATCAGAGAGTCAACGGGATTAACGTTATCTGCTTTTTCTTCCAAACACGAACCTTTAAAAATCGTTTCATTCGAGTGTTCGGAAATGGTGCGTGACACTGGGTGGACTCGTTTTGAACATTTTTAGTAGACGAAAATATTCGCATATTTACGTTCGGTACCGTGAAGTGAAATTTATAAGACGTGTGAAATATCGAGCTCAAGATGTCGTACACGATGGCAAATTCGTATCTTCACTTCCTTCCGGCGGCAATTTTCTTAGCTTTGCCAACGACGTTTGTAATAACGTGAGTGTGGATTTAGTAGAGATTTCATAGGAAACTGGATAAGCGAGGGTTCAAGGACACCCTGTATATTTCTACATACAAATTTAACATTCAATTCTACTTGGTAGGTAGGAACTTGCTGAACCTCAAGATGATAAGGATAACTCTTATCTACTGTATGTAAAGCGCTCGAATCTGCGCGAAACTACTCGAAGCCATAATAATATTACTATGCCATAATATAAATATATTATATTTATATCCGCCTGTTTCCGATGTACTGTTCACTCATAAACAATAAACTCACGTATCGAAGGCAAAATGACCATGAACCGCACTGCCAGCTCGTGTTTGGCCCGAAATAGGGGTTGAATGGCACTTTAATCGGAATTTCTATCAACAAAACCCTCAAGAGCAAAGAACAATTCAAAACCCTAAACTCGGGCGTAAACAATGTCACAAAACTGATTATAAAATTTCAAGTAAAACCTACAGGGATCTAATTATACATACAATAATAAATCCCACCCTAGAATTTCAAGGTATAATTTACAATAATAAATCCCACCCTAGAATTTCAAGGTATAATTATTAATAACAATTTATTATGCGACGCGAGAGGGAATAAAAAAAAACCATAGTGTAATAATTTGCACGGTTTTAATAGACAAACTATATTCCTGTAGGTACTTAGAATTTTCACGAGAACGAAAAATTCCTATTTTTATCCCTATCCGGCTGTTTCAGGGTTTTTTTTTACAGTAAAAATTCAGAATCTACACAAAAACGCTTGCATACGAGTCTGCAACGCATTGGGACATTTTCATGTCTTTACCTATGTCAACTACCAACAGTTAATAGGAGAGGTAGGTACCATGTAAAGAGGTAGGTACTACGAAAGAGTGTAGATATATTATGTTACAAATTGACACAATTATTAATATTAAGAGGTAGGTACCTAATTTCAATAAAATAGACGATTCCGGATTAATTATCTTCTACACTCACGATCATTAGTTTGTAAACAAAATATGAGAACAGTTATGCCCATAGCTCCGCTATTCGTATAGTCAATATGTTATGGAGAACATGAAAATGTTCGTTAAATCGAGAGCTTTCCAACGAGTGGTGAACGATTTCTGTGGGTTAAAAAGTGTAGAAAAGGAACAAACCTAACAACGGGGTCGTTGTAAGCGGAAATCATTATAAAGGCACTGTAACACAATTTCGTTACGCAATTTCGTGACAGTTTTTTGTGCTATGTGCCAGGGCAAAGACATGAAAATGTCAAAATGTTACTACCAGAGAAGAGATTCTTCGAGTTTTTCGGTTCACATTGAGAAGAGATTTTAGGCCAAAACCGAACAATTGAAGTGCGTGCATGGTTACCTGCAGGAACTAAGCCCGCTAGGTGTAGCACAGGGCGTTTTTGGTTCAAATCTCTTCTGGTCCTTGACTAGTGGGTACTACAAAAATAAAGTAGTATGAAAGATAATACAATAATTACAATAATAAAATAATAGTAATAATATATAGTAGTAATGAAATGGTATTTGGTAACCGGATGAACCGTTTATTTGGAAATGGGTTGGTAGGTATCTACAAGTCATTCTTCATTCCAAAATTACACAAATTCGATCGTTTTTGGCTAAATGACTGCTTCCGAGTCCACCAAGATAAAGGAAGCGTTGTTTTCACTTTTCAACGTTAAAAAAATGTTCTACGAAATCAAAATTTCCACATTCTTTTTGGACCTTTCTGTACAATTTTGATTTCGTGTCTGCCTCACAGGTCTGTGAACTGGAATCCTTGTAATAGCCATGATTTCTACATTTTTCTTCCGAATTCAATGAAATTTCCAGAGATTGTTCGGGTTGGCGTATAAATGGTCCCTGATGAGGGAAAATTATCAACATTTTACTACTTCGCATGTTCCAAAAATTTTGCCTTGGAGATGATTGTCTTGAAACACACATTAAAAAAACGCTGCAAATTATTACACAATGGTTTATTATTTTTATATAGATCACTCGTCTGCAAAGCCACCTACCATCCAACTTGAAGAAAAACATCGATTGTATTTCGGTCAGCTGAAATTTGAACGGAGATTAGGCCTCTTTTGCGCTTCACACTCGTGTTTCTGATTTATCATACGTAAAACCCTTAAATTCTCGTAGCGAGCGGACGGTTTGTCCTACAGAGCTCCGCGTGGTCTCAAAAAATTCTAAAAATTCTATAGAATCCTAAATTGAAGGAAAAAAACGCTGCAAATTATTACACAATGGTTTATTATTTTTCTATATTGATCACTCGTCTGCAAAGCCACCAACCATCCAACATGAAGAAAAACATCGATCGCATTTCGGTCAGCTTTAATTTGAACGGAGATTAGGCCTCTTATGCGATTCACACTCGTGTTTCTGATTTATCGTACGTCCAAACTTCAAATTCTCGTAGGGAGCGATCGGTTTGTCCTACAAGCTCCGGGTGGTCTCAAAAAAATCTAAAAACTCTATAGAATCTTACATTGAAGGAAAAACAATACCTTTATAACAAAATTTTTTGAGTTAGGGCGTTTTCAAAATTTCAAAATTGATTTTGGGACCCTTAGAAGTGACCTACATCAACCAAAATCTTCGGGGCACAACTGAACCCCAAATGGAGCCTTCATACCAAATTTCATCAAAATCGGTCAATGCTAAGTGGCAAAAGTGCCGCGTACGGCGTAGGCGGACGGACGGCCAAATTTTTATTCGATTTTTGGATTCTATGTACCTTGAAACGTAAACCATCAAATTTTGAGGGGGTGTTAAAAACAATTTTTCTTGGTCGATTCCAAAGGTTCATTATTGAAAATAATAAACCAAAATGCAGATAATGACAACATAAATATTTATTAGAGCTATTCAGGTACAGTGACTAACCTGATTTGTTTAAAATCGATTTTTGCATTAATTGAAAATTATTGACTAATAGGACGCGGTCAAAGAAACGAGCACCTACCAGCATCTAATATTCTAAGCTTTCACAACTTGATCCAATTTCGTTGTTCAATGCTAATTGAACCCGCCTCCATGGAGTGTGATGTGGACAATAGTCTAGTTTCATTGGTAACTAAGTGCCAATTACATAGTTGCCTTACGTAATACCCTTACCTATGTCCTAATCCTGTCATCGTAATTATGTTTCCAAATCAGCAGATTCGCTATGATGTTGTATAAATTTAAATATTCCACTCGTAGGATTTTGATTTTAAAATAAATGAGTAGCTGAGGTGTAAAGGTAGGCACCTAAATTTAACTTCTGGGTTTCACAGTATGAAGGTTGAATGTTTCAGCTTGCTCAGTTTTTGTACGAATTTCAGAAGGTAATGAGAAACGAAAAATAGTGAAACCCACAATGAAATTAATGATATTATAATTTATAACGAAATATTTCATAACGGTAAATTCTTTATAAATAGGTATTTTTGGTCCGTGAAAGAAGACCACGTCTATCATGTGCTGCCGAACATAAGCGAAACGGGGGCTTTGCCCCCAGAAAGCTGCCTATTCAGTATGATGCTAAACCTCACCGCTTTCACAAGTAAGTCGAGAAAATACATACTAATTCTTATTTTCCAATACACACAGAATGACTATACAGGGTGTCTACACTTAACATGTAAATAACAGGTGTTATGACAGTTTTAATGACGTAAGGTTGAAAACGCGGAAAAAACTTCGAAGTAAAAAAGTAGCCATTTTAAGTGGGTTAAGAAAAAAATTGCTACCTAGGAGACTTTTGTTGGAAATACCTTGTAGAATCGAACCCTGAAGTTATGCCCACCTCAAGTGTAGACACCCTGTATATTAACTTTTGTTAAAGTTACAGTGTGAATTTCCGGGCATTCTGAGGCGTAGGCTATGTGTGACTAGGAAGTCAAGGGCAAAACAAACAAAGTAGAAGAATACGCCAGTTTTCATAGGAATGTCTTGTTGAGCAACAATGACCTCTCGCGTTCATACGAAGGTTGTTTCTTTTCATGCAAATTAGAAATAAGCGCGACTGTTCATAAGTTACCTTCCTCAGGAAACTATGCTAGGTGTGGTGTTACGATGCCTTCCTGTTGATGTTAAGGTAAAACTCCAATATTGTGCCTTGATCAAACAAAATATAGGGGTAAGAAGAAAATGAGAGAGGCAGAAATATGAGACATTTCAGACCTTCCTGATCAATATGGTCCCATGTTGTCTATGTGTACCTAGAAACGTGCAAAATTGTTATGATTTGTGAGGATTTTGATTAAAATAAATAGTGTGCGCACATTAAAAAAAAAAATCTTAAAGAAAATGCCTCGAAAAGAAACAAAATTTATCTCCCACACAAAAATAAAGCCCAAAAAATTGGCGGCACAGTAAACTTTCAAACTTTTTGAATACAATTCCTTATTCATGAAATCATTTTAGATTATTATCTCTGGCTTTTCCGAATCAGAGGGTTCTTACAACATGATTCATGTGTTTTCCCCCATTTTGGTTTATTATTTTCAATAATGAACCTTTGGAATCGACCAAGAAATTTTTTTAACCCCCCCCCCCCCTCAAAATTTGTTGGTTTACGTTTCAAGTTACGTAGAATCCGAAAATCGATTAAAATTTAGGCCGTCAGCATTGACCGATTTTGATGAAATTTGGTATACAGGCTCCATTTGGGGTCTAGTTGTGCCCCAAAGATTTTGATTGATGTAGGTCACTTCTAGGAGTTGAAAAATAAGGGTTGAAATGTTGAAAACGCCCTAGCTCAAAAATGTTGATATGAAGGTTTTTTTCCATTAATTTATGATAGTATTGAATTTCTAGAATTTTTGGAGACTACGCGGAGCCCTGTAGGACAAACCGTTCGGTCCCTACGAAAATTTAAGGGTTGGACTTACGATAAATCAGAAATACGAGTGTGAATCGCAAAAGAGGCCGAATCTCCGTTCAAATTTTAGCTGACCGAAATGCGACCGATGTTTTTCTTCATATTGGTTGGTGGTAACAATGGCAAAGCCGTGTTATTTGCAGACGAGTGATCTATATAGAAAAATAATAAACAATTGTGTAATAATTTGCAGCGTTTTTATGATTGCGCACACCCAATTTTATTGATAGAAGCCCCGATGAATTTTATTGAGAGAAGCCTTCTGCGCTTCCGCAAACGTGAAATCCTTGTAACAAGCTAACTTCAATAGTGTCCTCCGATCTCGTTAACATGGTTCGTGATGATTGGGATGCAAATGGTCCCCTATGAATTTCATTGCCTCCGGATTGATATACCAGCGTCTGTGCATCATTATAGTCTAGCTAGACGGTCTCCGATGAGTTTCATTGACCTGAGATTGATCATCCTCTGCTTGTAACAAGCATAACTTCAAGCGTTTTTGGTGAAATTTCCAGGGATAGTGCGGGTTATACTCAAGATTGACCCCTATAAGTTGCATTACAAACGAACTACATTCTTGCCGTAATTAGTTTCTACAACAGTTATAGAAATTTGTATAACTGTAGGATGACCACAAATAGAAGATTGTGTGGGAAAACGTCAGCCAAGTTGGGTGGACAGTATAGCTTCTACGCACATAATTAATGGAAACAAAATCAGAGGTAGAACCACTGATGAATCGCCCATATAAATCACGATTTTCACGATTATGTGAATAATTTTCCTGATGGACAAACTGCAATGCGATTGAGGTTTTCTCAGGCCAAACCACAAACCCCAAAATTTAAGAAAAATCGGGCTTATAGTTATTGAGAAATCGATTGTTGATTAGACCTCTGTCGGTCCATGTGATTTATAGAAGATCTACAAGGAGCTTACCAGTACAAACCCTGAAAAAACCGTGGATAAATTAATATCGAAATCAGGGCGTTACGAGTATTTAGTATACAGGGTGTCTACACTTAAGATGGGCATAACTTCAGGATTCGATTCTACAAGGTATTTCCAATAAAAAATGTCTCCTAGCATTTTTTTCTTAACCCACTCAAGATGCCTTTTTGGTTTATTATTTTCAATAATAAGCCTTTGTAATCGAGCAAGAAAAAAAAAATTTTAACCCCCCCTCAAAATTTGATGTTTTACGTTTCAAGGTACGTAGAATACGAAAAACGAATAAAAAAATTTCCGTCCGTCCGCCGTACGCCGTACGCGGCACTTTTCTTAGCAACACTGGACCGATTTGGTTCAAATTTGGTATATGGGCTCCATTTGGGGTCTAGTTGTGCCGCGAAGCTTTTGGTTGATGTAGGTCACTTCTAAGGGGTGAAAATTAAGGGTTGAAATTTTCAAGAGTGCCCTAGCTCCAAAACTCTCGAAATAAAGGTATCGTTTTTTTACCAATTTTAAATAGCATTGAATTTTTAAAAAATTTTGAGACCACCCGGAGCTCTGTAGGACAAACCGTTCGGTCCCTACGAGTACTTGAAGGTTTTCCTTCGATAAAACAGAATCATGAGTGTGAATCGCAAAAGAGGTCTAATCTCCATTCAAATTTTATCGGACTAAAATGCGATCGCTGTTCATTTCTTCGGTTTGTATACAGTTTTGCCTTTTGCGTAACCAGTAATCAAATTTCCATATGAAGCTTTCTATTTTTCCAATCGAGTGTGAAGCGTTTAGTTCTTTCTAATAAACTTGATTGTGAAGGTGTGAAGCCAGTATGGTGTGGTAGGTAGTACCTAGCTGGTAGGTAAAAAAATGTTGGTAGGTAAAAAAAATGTTGGTGGGTAAAAAACGCTGCAAATCATTGCTCAAAGGCTTCTTCACTCTTCAGATCACTGATCAGCTGAGTGAGCTCCGAAGCCATTTTCAATCCTATTGAATGGAAGTGCTCTTCCAGGCGTCTCCAGCATTCGAGGAGATCTTCTTCACTCCTCAGATCACTGATCAGCTGAGTGAGCTCCAAAGCCATTTTCATTCCTATTGAATGGAAGTGCTCTTCCAGGCGTCTCCAGCATTCGAGGAGATCTTCTTCACTCCACAGATCACTGATCAGCTGAGTGATCTCCGAAGCCATTTTCAATCCTATTGAACGCAGGAAGCTGAAATTTGAGAGGGAAGGGAACCAGTGATCTATACAGAAGGGTGATCTATGCAGAAAATAATAAACCTTTGAGCAATGATTTGCAGCGTTTTCACTTTGAAGTCATTAAAACTGTCATAACTTCGTTATTTACCAAGTAAATTCAATGTATTTGAAGATATTGTAGAAAAGGTACATTATTTTTTCTAGCGCGATCCAAAGGGTCATTATTGAAAATAATAAACCAAAATTGGGGTTCTCATCTGACAAAACGTCATTTATGCTTTGATATAATATTTGCAAAAATGCAGGTAATATCCAACAGTAACGCAAAACTGAGAGGGCCATCGTTTAAAGTGATTTTCTAACAAGCCTTTCTGGTACTCTCTGAATCTCATAGTAGGATCATTTTTGTGAACCATCTTCCCTGTTCAGTAATTTGAAGATGAATATCCCAATCCTGGAAGTTTGAGAAATAGGTAGGTTGGTACTTGAAATGTTATTTATTTATTTTATTTTTTCTCTTTGCAGTGCTATTTTCAGTGTACGTGCGGCACAAAGAAATAGTGGAGGTTTTTCGAGCGAAACGCTTGAGCGAAACCAACCCAAACGCATTTATCCTCAACAAGACGTCGACAATCACGGGAGTCGTCGCCTGCGGTTCGCTCGACGTTTTGGCCAACTTCCAGGAAGCGACAGAAATCGGCTACGTACACCAACTGGCTTCCGTGATCTGCTTTTATGGGTCGGCACTTTATCTGCTACAACAAGTAGGTACCTGATAGGGACCTATGTAAATGGTTACATTACGGTTTATTAATTTTATGTTAGATTAGATGACTAGTTATGATTAAATCACCCATCAGCTTTATTGGTCAGAGTCGTTAAATTTGAATTTGATCGGAGCCGACCCAGATCTGAAAAGGGGAGGGGATAGAGGTGTCTGGACACTCCCAGGTAGGCAAAGATGTGGGTGTCCAGTTCCGAACCCCTCAGGACTGCTTCTCTGAACAAACCTATAAGCTGCTAAAAGGATTTTACGTTTGCCCGTGCGCAGGGGTACTGTCAATTTAGGGGCCATGCTTTTAATGAGAGACCATCTACACGCCAACCCGCACAATCCCTGAAAATTTCAACGAAATCTGATGGGAAATGTAGAAGTTATGGCTATTACAAGGAAATGCGTTTGGGCATGTGCAGCAGCTGCTATCAGTCTGATGGCAACGATTTTCATAGGGGGACATCTCCAATCCAATCCGCATAATCTCTGAAAATGTCATCGAAGTCGATTGGAAAATGTACAAGTATTGCTGTTACAAGGAATTCACCCACCATTGTCGTTTGAACAGTCAACATCCTCAGGAATTAAACCAACTGGAATTAAACCAACTGGAATTAAACCACTGGAATGAAACCAATAAAAATTTAATTCAACTAAGTAGTTTAATTTAATTTAATTAAACCACTGGAATTAAACCAACTTTTCTCCTACATCTCTCCTCCTTTTTCTCAAGACAGAGTAAATTCAATGTCAGTTCAATTTTATCTAGTAATTCAATGTACACAAAGTCAGGTAGAATCATAACAGACGATTTTCGTATCCTTGTAATTTACATTTTCATTAATTTAATGATTTATTATATAGTTATTATGTATTATTTATTTATTATTACTATTTATTATTACATTTATTTTATTTAATATTATTATTATTTATTTTACTATTAATTAGGTAAGATTTTATTTATTAATTTATTATTCATAATTTATTTTATTTTTTATTTATTTACTATTTTTATTAATTTATTTATTATTATTTTATTTATTATTGATTATTAATGATTAGTAATTTATATATTTCCTTGTAAATATATTTTCATATAATTTAATTAAACCACTGGAATTAAACCAACTTTTCTCCTACATCTCTCCTCCTTTTTCTCAAGACAGAGTAAATTCAATGTCAGTTCAATTTTATCTAGTAATTCAATGTACACAAAGTCAGGTAGAATCATAACAGACGATTTTCGTATCCTTGTAATTTACATTTTCATTAATTTAATGATTTATTATATAGTTATTATGTATTATTTATTTATTATTACTATTTATTATTACATTTATTTTATTTAATATTATTATTATTTATTTTACTATTAATTAGGTAAGATTTTATTTATTAATTTATTATTCATAATTTATTTTATTTTTTATTTATTTACTATTTTTATTAATTTATTTATTATTATTTTATTTATTATTGATTATTAATGATTAGTAATTTATATATTTCCTTGTAAATATATTTTCATATAATTTAATTAAACCACTGGAATTAAACCAACTTTTCTCCTACATCTCTCCTCCTTTTTCTCAAGACAGAGTAAATTCAATGTCAGTTCAATTTTATCTAGTAATTCAATGTACACAAAGTCAGGTAGAATCGTAACAGACGATTTTCATATCCTTGTAACCGATGAAACTCTCTTATAACATCAATACTCACTCAACTAATATTAGAATGCACAAAAATCCATAACTAAAGGAAGATAACCCCTGGTGAAAACTAGTCACCAAGTCAGAGTTGCATCATTTTATAATTCGACAACCCATCATGTTTGTGGACTTTGCAGTCGGTACTCTCAGCTTGGATGGTGCCAGAGATCAGCGGTCAGTGGCTGGTGAACGTGAGGTGGTTTTTGGGATGTCTGGCATCATTCGCCGTACTTGGAGACACCGTCTTCACCTCGATTTCCTACATGTACCTCTACTCCCAGGACGACAAATCCCCCAGTAAGTGAGACTTCTTGTTTGTCTTGAAAAACATGATATCTGATATCCAATTACGAAATTTAAAATATCAGCAAATTAGGACTAGGTACTCATTCATCTAAAAAGATATATAGAAAGTAGTAAGGTACTTCATAAACTCCTTATTCAACTAATTCAAAAAGGGGAAATTAATTATTGGGAGAATATTTCCTTGTACCTACGTAAGGAAGTATAAATGGCCAGGTCGAGCTGGGGCGCTCATTCATTCATACTTCTATTCTTGTGCCTAAAGCTTTTCAAACTCATACTAAATAGAATTTGGAAAGGTCTAGGCTAGGAACCTCCTAAACCTATTTAGTACTTTGGTTTAAATATATTGCTATCTGCATCCACCCACCCATTATTCCAGAGTGTTTTTTTCCCCAGTATCAATAAGAATTGATTTCTTCTTCTAAATAAGGCCTCATTTAAAAAAACGCTGCAAATCATTGCTCAGAGGTTTATTATTTTCTGTATAGATCACTCCATCAATAGCACCTACCACCATCTGTATTCTCCCTTGACCTTCCCTCTCAAATTTCAGCTTCCTGCGTTCAATAGGATTGAAAATGGCTTCGGAGCTCACTCAGCTGATCAGTGATCTGAAGAGTGAAGAAGATCTCTTCGAATGCTGGAGACGCCTGGAAGAGTACTTCCATTCAATAGGATTAAAAATGGCTTCGGAGCTCACTCAGCTGATCACTGATCTGAAGAGTGGAGAAGATCTCCTTGAATGCTGGAGACGCCTGGAAGAGCACTTCCATTCAAAAGGATTAAAAATGGCTTCGGAGCTCACTCAGCTGATCAGTGATCTGAAGAGTGAAGAAGATCTCCTCGAATGCTGGCGACGCCTGGAAGAGAACTTCCATTCAATAGGATCAAAAATGGCTTTGGAGCTCACTCAGCTGATCAGTGATCTGAAGAGTGAAGAAGATCTCCTCGAATGCTGGAGACGCCTGGAAGAGAACTTCCATTCAATAGGATCAAAAATGGCTTTGGAGCTCACTCAGCTGATCAGTGATCTGAAGAGTGAAGAAGATCTCTTCGAATGCTGGAGACGCCTGGAAGAGAACTTCCATTCAATAGGATCAAAAATGGCTTCGGAGCTCACTCAGCTGATCAGTGATCTGAAGAGTGAAGAAGCCTTCGAGCAATGATTTGCAGCGTTTTTTACCCACCAACGTCTTTTTTACCTACCAACTTTTTTTTACCTACCAGCTAGGTACTACCTACCACACCATACTGGCTTCACACCTTCACAATCAAGTTTATTAGAAAGAACTAAACGCTTCACACTCGATTCGAAAAATAGATAGCTTCATATAGAAATTTGATTACTGGTTACGCAGAAGGCAAAACTGTATACAAATCGAAGAAATGAACAGCGATCGCATTTTAGTCAGATAAAATTTCAACGGAGATTAGACCTCTTTTGCGATTCACACTCATGATTCTGTTTTATCGAAGGAAAACCTTCAAGTAATCGTCGGGACCGAACGGTTTGTCCTACAGAGCTCCGGGTGGTCTCAAAAATTTTTTTAAATTCAATATTATTTAAAATTGGTGAAAAAACGATACCTTTATTTCGAGAGTTTTCGAGCTAGGGCACTCTTGAAAATTTCAACCCTTAATTTTCACCCCTTAGAAGTGACCTACTTCAACCAAAAGCTTCGCGGCACAACTAGACCCCAAATGGAGCCCATATACCAAATTTGAACCAAATCGGTCCAGTGTTGCTAAGAAAAGTGCCGCGTACGGCGTACGGCGGACGGACGGAAATTTTTTTATTCGATTTTCGTATTCTACGTACCTTGAAACGTAAAACATCAAATTTTGAGGGGGGGTTAAAATTTTTTTTTTCTTGCTCGATTCCAAAGGCTTATTATTGAAAATAATAAACCAAAAGCAATAACTTTTTTTGAATTGTATGACATTATATGACAGGGCACTAAGAGATTAGTAATAACAAAATGTATACTCGTGTTCCAGTTTTCGCTAACAGGACAGCCTACTGGACGCCCGATACGCCAGGATTCGTATGGCACTGCACCAGCTCAGTGACTCAGTACGTCGTGGTCCTCGCATTGGGCGCCTACATCCTCACATTCTGCTGGGACTTCAAGAAAATCACGATTTTCGCCCCAGAAATCGAGGTTGTAGTGTTCTTTAATAATTTCCCCTTTAGGCATTCTATTCCAAGTGAACTTATATGCAATCCTGACCAACAACTGATGTGGTTGTTATTGGAAAATCAAGAGGGGGGTCTCAGTCGGTCGCCGTTCGTTCCTCATTCCGGGTCAGTATTTCACGAAATTGAAGGCGCAAAAACTTTAAAAGTTGTACTTAAATTTGAAATTTTCAAGGATTGTGGGAGAGCGTACCAAACGTATCAAATATGATAGACCTGCTGAATGTTTGAGAGCCTCATTTACACCATTGGTGTATGGGAGATTTCTTGCAGAATTAATGCAAGCATTTGCTGACAAGTGGAGTAAACCTGCATCTCAATAGGATAGGTCCAAATAAAATTTCAGATCAGTTTTCGAGGCTCGAGGTAGACCTTCAGAGGTAACGGTGACTTGTAATCACAGATTAACATAGACAACTTAACAGACAAGAATCCAACAATAAAATGAGCATGGTTTTCAGGTTATAATTGATCAGGATTCACTACCACTAAGATTAGAAGAACATTGGATTTTTCCATGCTAATCATTGAATTAGAAATGATTTTAAAATTTCTTTCTCCAAACAGGAGGAATGAATTGAATTCTTCCTTCATAGCTTATGAGCATTACCTACATTGATGACATGGAAATCAATAATCCACTTTAACAGAGATAACTTGACCGATAAGAACGCTTTTCCAGTTCTCAGCCTAAGCTTTCAGGGCCTAGGAATGAGCCTACAAGATGGCGCATCCCTCCTTCTATTGAGAGATTAGGATTAAGAACAAGTGAGTCACCAGAATTGACTGGTTTCACAGCAAAGCCTGTTGTCTGACCTACGCCATGAATAAATCGTTGGAGTTTGAAAAAAAAAGAGATTCTCTATCATGTTACGATCATCTCCCGGAAATAGATAAGATTGTATCCATGAAAAAGAGATTCACTATCATGTTACGATCATCTACCAGAAATAGATCAGAGACATGAAAAAAGATTCATTATCATGTTACAATTATCTCCAAGAAATAGATCAGACATGAAAAAAAGATTCACTATCATGTTACGATCATCTCCCAGAAATAGGTAAGAGACATGATAGAGACTCTCCAAAATGTCTCATACCTGACCATTGATTGGAACAAACAAGATCGTGAATATTAGCAGGGAGGGTAAATTCGAGTAGGTTTCAGGCAATTCAATCAAATTTGGTTCATCCAAACTTAAGTTATCTATTCATCAATCAAAGTGACATACCAATCATTAATTTGTAAGCATTTTCCTTCTCAGCTACCAGGCACCAAGGTGTCCAAAATAATTAAGCTGTATGTAGTCATTTTCAAGAGTGGAAAAGGAAATGAACCGAAATGATAACGCAAAAATAAGGGAAAACCAATGTATACCAGCAAAATGGAAAAGAAAGACCTCCTCACTCTCTGTTTTGGAGAAAATTATGAATAAAGAAAATATCAAAATAAGAAAATAAACAAATATTGATTCAAAAATAAATAATATAAAAACAATAATGCCAAAATGGCGATCTAACTGACGAAGAATAGAAGAGAAAAAACAGATTGGATAGGAAAGGGAGGAGACTCAGCAGTCATCTTGGGGTGGGAGTGGCAAGACTGTTGCCAACCAAATAGTAGGTACTCACAGTTGATGGATTGTATGATAGCTAACTGCCACACATTCTGTAGGTGATGCCGTTTTTCTGGCACGAAGAATACCAAATTCCAAGTAAGAGATTCACAATCGTGTTCTAATCATATGCGAAAGACAAAGCAGCAAAAAAATAATTCATCTTCAATGTTTGTGAAATAATTTATTTAATATCGTGTAACGAACCAGGATTTCTTGAAAGATCATAGGTGGCACCACCAATCAGACATCTTTGTAAACCTGGCTCTTGCTCGATTGATGATTTTAGGGAGTATAGGTATGAGGCATTTGGATGTTTCAGAAAGCAATAAACTATAAGTAATGCATGTTTTTCTGTTCACAGATGAGGACAGAACCAATTCCAGAACCAGTACAATCTTTAACATTCAAGACTGTGGAATAGACTAACGTTGAATATAAGTTTGTCGTGTTTTATACGAATAATTTATTTACCATTAAATTTAGAGTGCCTAGTTAGAAACCACTACAAGATTGAACTCGAATCGATATAATTTTTAGAGGTGTTTTCAACTTGGATCGAAATTATAACATAGATCCATGTTTGTTACAAAACATATCTACTGGTTTTGTGTGTTTAAGTGTGGTCGTGTTGGAGTCTGATCTTCCCTTTGGAAGACAGCTGATGACAGCCGTGACGCCCGGAATGGCAGTTGGGAAAAAATTCAACCTGAAATGGTGGTTGTGTTGGTGCCACGACGTCATACACCGTACCAGAACATATTTTTTGGTATTTAATGCTAAACTTTAACGGTAATATTCAACGTTCCTTTAAACGATAGAATTCCAACGCCGCCATAGGGAATGTGCTTGTGTCTCGGTACTGTAGGTCTGCCACAGACTTTGCCTCCCTATGGCGCATTCTTCTGGAGAACATAGAACTATTTATCTCTCATCATCAAGCAAATTCCTGCGCATATAATAATTTTTCGGGAATTTCTCCCCTCAGAAGAGACATGATTTCCCTCCTACTACTGCTTGAAATTCGAGCATTTCCGAAATTGAAATTTCGTGGCACTACACAAAGATCAATGTCTCACTGATCCAATTTCCGTGTGAAGGTTTCACCAAGGACGGTTGACTCGATCGTTATAGTTTGCAGATCCGCCGCCTAGGGGGCGCAAAGTTTCTGTGGCAGACCTATGGGCAGACCCACCTTATAGATTTTAAGTGACATGTACTGCACATCGTAAATACGTGGGAGGTTATTTGTTTGAAGAACATGGAATGGAACAAAATTAAAGGCACCATTGAGCGCAATGTATTTAGTCAAGAACTATGTATTTGTGTGGCTTAGTTGGTATAAAAATTGTTTCCAGATAGAATCTCTTTTGATTCTACATTCCTACTAAAGATGGAGATTTGTAGGAAAGTCCAAATTAAATAAGAACGATAAATAACGCCACTAACTCAAAATCTGAATGAGAAAGATCACACAGACTGATCTCTGAAGAAAAATCCAGGAGGAATTGATTCCAGAATCATTTGGTCCAGCTGACTTTGGGGATGTCGAAGTGCTCAGTGAGACTGTCCAGGTGTTTGTTGAATTCCTCCACTCGTTGTTTGTGGGTCATGGACGCCTTTTTCATGATCCTCTCCATCTCCTGAAAAAAACGAATGGTAATGTGATCAACGGAATCACAAAGAAAGATACTTATGTTCCGAAATATAAAAGATAATCATTCAAGAGATCATTTGAAATAAACGAAAATAGAGTCATGCAGCGTATTAATTTCATCGTATTCGTGACGTCATCTAAGTCCCTCTTTAAATGCAAGTATTATAACCAAATCATTTGACCACTCCTACTTCATAAGTTGTTTACTGACGCCAACCGCTTATTCCTCCTTTGTAGTCATCGAATTAATTAGGTACTTAATTTAATTAATTATCTACTTATTAGGTAATTTAATAGGTAATATTTTTATTACCGAAAAAATAAATAATAGTACCTAATAAACAAAAAATAAAAACAATAAAAATACAAAAATATAACAACTGAATTAAATATGAAAAATATTATTACATAATATATTTATTATTATTTCCTTAATGGTTTAAGCAGGTAATATTTATTCGTCCCGTCTCATAGTGTTTCAAATAATATAATGAAAAAAAAAGTCTGCCAAGTGGGTGTGGCACATAGCTTCCTCGTATCCATAACCCGATTATACATATAGATAATCCGACATAGTTGTTAATCTCAAAACACCAATCTCTAAGTACCTTCCACTGCCCTCATAGGGGACCATCTACACGCTAATCTGGACAATCCTAGAAAATGTCATCAAATTCGGATCAAAAATTAAGTGAGTAGATGTATGTGATTGGATAAAAAAAAATACTTAGCCTCGGCTGGGATTCAAACCCGCGACCCCTGGGGGACAGTTGAAGTTACGGTCGTTACAAGTAATTCACGTTTGCGCATGCGCAGTCGCTTCTATCTGTCCGGGGATGATGATTTTCATAGGGGACTATCTACAACCTAATCCACATCATCCCTGAAAATTTCATCGAAATGGGATGGAAAATGTGGAAGTTATGGCCGTTACGAGGAAATTCACGTTTGCGCATGCGCAGTGGCTACTATCGGTCCGAAGGTGGTGATTTTCATAGGGGACCATCTAAATACTAGTCTGTAACATCCCATTGAAATCGGATGGAAAATGTAGATGTTATGGCCGTTACAAGGAATTCACGTTTGCGCATGCGCAGTCGCTTCTATCAGTCCGGGGATGATGATTTTCATAGGGGACCGTCTACACACCAACCCGCACAATCTCTGAAAATTTCATAGAAATCGGACAATAACTTCGTATAGTTATGCGCGTTACAAGGAATTCATGACAGACGGACAGACAGACAGACACGGAACCAAAATTGTTCAGAAAGGTCTAAAACGCAAAACGCGAGTGGAAATTTTGATTTTGGAGAACTTTTTTTTTCGTCCTTGAAAAGTGAAAACAAACTTCCGCTACCTTGGTAGACTCAGAAGCAATAATACCAAACAGATAACAAAAGTGTATACTTTAGTTTATACAAAGTTTATACTTGGACCCATGATAGCTCCTCATTCCTGAGAACTACTTACCACTTTTTCTTGCATTTTCTGGAAGGCCAATTCGGCTTTAGTTGGTTGCAGCTCGGGTTTTTTGGCTTCTTTGACATACTCCTCGATGATATTCTTTTCCTTCTTGTCCTTCTTTTTCTTCTTCCTATTAAAAACAATGATAAGGCATAAGCTTAGTCCTACAGCCTATACATAACAGGTAGGTATATCTGAATCCACCCTTTTCATCTGATTCCGATGACATTGTCGGAGATTTGAATGTAAGCATGCCATGTTTTTAATAAAAACGGAGTTGAGTAGAATGTTGTCTATTTCCACGAAAATAATGAGTTACAAGTTATGTTTATATTTGAATGTCAAGTCCAAGTCAAGTCCACGTTTTTATTTGAATTGCCTGAGGGTCTTTCCAGTGTTACTGGCCATAGGTACCTACCTACTTCCACCACTTCCAAATAGAAATATATCAATTTCAATTCCAACATTTCACTCGAGCGGCGCCTGAACAACGAACATAGACCAGGGTGTCCAGCGATCCTTCGAAAAAAAAATCCCCAAGCTTTCCAGATTTTCCAGGGTCAATTTTCGACTATTTCTAGGGTTCTAAATGAACTAAAATATAAATAAATGTGATCATAATTTCTCAAAATTCAGAACATTTTGGAACGAAAAAGCACTAGAAATGAAAAAAACCAAGTGGGTGTCATAAAGTTTCTTCGTTTACGTCTAGATGATCCGATGCATTGTAGATAATCTCAAAACATCAGACCGAGGAGATGATTTTCATAGGGGACCATCTACACCCCTTTCCGCATAATCTCATCGAAATAAAGGATGGAAACTGTAGAAGTGGATACTATCAGTCAGAGGGTGATTATTTTCATAGGGAATCATCTACAGCCCAATTCGCCCTGAATATTTCACCGAAATCGAAGAATAACTTCAAATAGTTTTGCCCTTTACAGGGATTCATGACAGAAACAACAGAGACTTCGATTCTTGCATAAAGTATAGAATTAACGTTATTTTCGTCGAAACTTGTTAGTTTCCTAAAAAGAAACGAATACTTCGGACATGTTTTCACCTTCGATTGCTTGATAAGTCGAGAATGAGCGTTAAAATTCATCGAAACTTGTTGGTTTGCTCGAGAGAAACCATTTAGTAGGAAGTTGAATTCTTCTTCAAAGGAAGTATACTGCTTATGCAATGATGGGGGACAGCTACAGATGGCCTGACTACATGATCAATGAAGCCTGGGCATTTATTTCTTGTATATGATCATGTAGTCAGACCATCCTTAGCTGTCCCCCATCAGGGCGAATTCAGGGCTGAAATTCCAGGAATCAAAAAGAAACAATCCCACGGGAGGAAAGGACAATACCTAATTATCAAAACCATGTCCAAATCTACACTGATAGCGCAAAAATCAGTTACCAACACTCCAAGTGACCACACGTACAAGTACACTAGAAAGAGAAGCAACAACGTGAGATTCCTAGCGCCTCTGAAAACTGTGATCGTACACAAGAGACCAACAATGCTACTGATGCTAAACCCAAAGTCTCAACAAATGAAGGTGTCAACGTCCTACTTTACCCCCAACATTTCAATTGATATTCCAAAAATCTGCTCTTCACTAATGCCAGACATAGACCTCACAGGTGAATCTTTTTCGACGTTTTCGAAACCAATTGTCAGCGTTATATTCCATTTAGATGCTCGCATAGGTCTAGTTTTGGTTCAGGAACACAACATTTGGATGCTAGGTAGTAAATAAACTGAATGGGAACAAGTGCGACTTACTTTTTAATACCAGCGTCTCCCTTCAGCTTGAGGGATCCCTTGGACGCAAGTTCGTATTCAGACATGATAGAATTTTAAAGAGGTAACGCAAATATAAATTCACTAAGCAATAAGACAAGAAACGACGAAATGATTTCGTTGAAATCCAAACAATACAGCCACACAGCGTAATCGCAATCGTTGTTGTTGTTGTTGTTGTTGGTTGAAAAGATCTTCAAGTTGGCAGTGTGTGTGTGTGTGTGTTGCGTGCTTGATACATACAAAATCAATGATAGGAAACTTGGATGCAGAAATTTACAATATTTTTCGCGGTGAGTTGTTGCCTGTTGAGTACAATAATGTTACCGTACTGTAACAAAAATGACTTCAAACGAATAGAAAATAGATTTAAAGAGGTGTGAGGATTTTAATTTATATTTTTCAATGTAGCATCCATGTTTGAACGTGTAATGAAAATTTTTGGGCTTGTCATTTGAGGCTAACATCTGTTCGTGTCCCTGAACTGTCAGCTGACTGTCATGGCGAAATAAATATTTTTGTGTCGGATCCGTTAGTATCTTAGAATTTGCGTCGTTCTTACTTCGGTCGTGATGAGCGGATGATCAGGTCATTCTGATGTGAAATGTGATGCTGAATACAAAGGAATTCCATTGTTTGTTCGGGAAGAGATAGTGGTTTTCCCCCCCTAATCTCTTGTCGCCTAGTGTTCTGAGGATGTTATGAGATGCAGTTGGGACCTACCCCATCCCAGAAACAAGTCAGTGTTGGATTTTTTTATTGAATGATGTTATAACATAATTTGGAAAAATGAACGAGGATGCAGTTTTGAAGGAACTGTCGATGATTGCGCGCATGGCTGTGCTCCCAATCACATCAGACAACTTGATACGAGGTAAAACAGAATTGGCTTTGAAACCTCCTCTTCTGCAAGCACTGAACAACATTTTCAACGGTCAGAGTGATGAATCTTTCAATTTCACAGAGAAACTATTGACTGAAGATCTTTCAGTGACATTTGATCGATTTCTTCAAATCGTCAACAGAGTCCCAACGGTCCACCTTCGACAGAGATCTCACCATTCGTATGCCAATCAAATAGATCTCGCTGTGTTCCACAATTTGAAGTTCTTGGTATTGGAACACATCAACCTCCAACTACTGAAGTGGAAAAGCCACTTGAAAAGTCAATTGGTGTCTTTTTCTGGGAGTTTTTGTACTGGAATTGAAGCCGTCTTCTGTGACAGGCTCGCTTGGGCGGAATTGGTGGACCTATCCCTGACTTACTGCAAGTTGGAGCCTTGCAACAACGACCATTACTTCCTCAATGCTAACTGGATCAGGATTCTCAATTTGTCGTACTGCAACTTGAAAAGCTGCAAATTTCTCGCCAACCTCCACTTCTTGGAACACCTCAACTTGAGTTTCAATTTTCTCTCTGAAATCCCGACGTTGAGTGACATGTGCGAAATCAAAACGCTCAAGATGAACAATAATTGTGTGATACAACTGACTGGTAAGTTGAGAGTTCTTCACTTCAAACCCCTATTTTGTTGAGATACCCGCATAGTGTACTTACAATTTTATTAGGTATTTCATTGACCAAAGTTGATGACGGATTGTGGTAAGCTGGGTTTATGGTAAGGTGACCCTTGCTCATTCACAAAACGATCAACCTGCCAAGAGCTTCGACATTTGAAGTGGTTCATGAAGAATATACCTATCCAATCAAAGACTGTTTTACACTGAAAATATTTTTGTCTTTCTAAGAGAAGATAAGAAGGTCAAGCTTCGGAAGTGACAGTTCATCTTGGTCGAGGGGGGGTGTTTGAGTCTATTGGATAATAAGCAGCATAACCATTGGTGTGTATAAAGTGTCTGACAGGTACGAGGGAAATTTTAGTAATGTATGTTGATAGCAGCAGTGAGCATCTAGAATAACTTGCGTCTCGCCGTCGAAGGACGAGCGGTCTAGAAGCATTTGTGAAAAGTAGGCTACACTTCGTTTTTGCCGCTCATTCCAACATTTTACGGTTCTACAATGAGGAATTTCACCATGTCGGATTTTCCTATTTTTGACCCCAAAATCGGATTCAGCACCTCGAAAATCCTAAGGCAAACTTTCAGCCCGAACTTCCTAATTTACGAATAAACAAAACAGTGTAGAAAATACGAATGTTTGAAAAAACCGGGAAAATGACGTCATCCTGGAATAGTTCATTTATGGCCGCTTGAAGCGCTGAGATCGAGAAATCTATAGTCTTCGGATGCAAAATTTCACGAAACAGTAAAGTTCGAAATCGAAAAACTGAAGAAAAAAATAGAAAAAGCAAGATGGGGAAAATTAGGTTTCCCCTGTTTTTGTTTGATAATTTTTCTCTTAGAAAACACGATTTCGTCGTCCCAATGGGCAACACTGGGAGGAGACGGCGATCTGAACAGCCAATCAGCGAGCGTTCCCGCTTCACGTCCGTTTTCCCGGTTAGTTTTGAAATCAAAAATTTTGATTGTCTCCCAAAAATAACAGGAGACTTATTTTCTGAAATCAGCCCGATTTTCATCTATCCCACACCATTAACTATTCAGGAAAATGCAAACAGAATTCGGTGAAATTCCTCATTCCCTGCCTTATTAATTATAAGGAGAAGAAAACTGTTATTGAATTTTTATGATGACGAATCAAGCAAGATGCATTATTATAGTCTGCAGAATTTTCACTAACGTATTGCTAGCAAAATTTCGCCCTAAACGGCCGTTATTCGATTCAGACAAATTTCAAACCCCCACGATTCCATTATAAGTATGTACATTTTCATGAACCTTTGGAATCCAAAAAGTAAAAAAATGAATCAAAATTCGATAAGTAGGTAGTTTAGGCACGTTTCTAGGTAGTATCCCACTTTTTTTTCACGCTGTGTTGTGGGTAGAAGGTGCAAGTGCAAGGTGGATAACTGTTCCACGTTTCCCAACTGTGTTTTCCGACTTTTTCTTCTCAACTGATCCAACTTGTCCACTGATTGTTTCTCTGTCTGCCCTTCTTTTTAGTTAATTTGGCTCTTTTAGTAAAGAGCTTCTTTGGGAAGTAACGTAAAATGAGAAAACTAAACTAAGCTCCGTCGAATAGTGAGAAGAAATAGATTTTCCGTGAACCTTGTCAAAAATTTGATCAGTGTTTTATTGTCTTGATTCCAGTACCAACATTAAGTTCTTTGATAACTTCCATCTGGCATAAATTGTATTGGTGTTGCTTTCATTAATTGAAAATCGATATTATTTAATTATTATACAGGGTGTATCAGATAATTTAGTTACAACTAATCAGCAACAGTACAGTTGATTCAAGAAACGACTGCAGTGACTACTACCAAGAAAGTTCAAATTTGAGGATACCGTTGAAAAGAGCATTAAATTTTCCGTCTCTCTGATGTTAATGCAAACTTTTTTGATGGACAAACAATATTCCTGAACATAGGATTTTCATGAGAATGAATGATTTCTACTTTTATCAGGCTGTTTCTGGGTTGTTTTTTGTGTACCTATACAGTAAACACTCGCCCAAGATGTGACCCGCAAATAAAAAAATTACAACCGCTCTGGGCGAAATTTTCTAAAATTCAAAATTCTGCAGACGGTATTTTTCACTTTAATAATGCATCCTTGATTCGTCACCACAGAAATTCAATAACAGTTTTCTTCTCATTACAATTTATAAGGCAAGGAAGTAGAACCGTCAAATGTTGGAATGAGCGGCAAAAACTAGGTGCAGCCTACTTTTCACAAATTCCGCTAGACTGCAGCATCGGCTGCTCGTCCTTTGACGGTGAGACGCAAGTTCTAGAATATCCCAGGCGCTCAGTACCTCTCCCCCCCTTTTATAAAAGGTTCCATTTCAAACTTTTAGCTGTGATCTAATCACCACGAAAAGTACTTAGCTCCATAGTTTCTGAAAACCACAATTTCCCTCAGGCAATACACAGGCAACCTAAAAACGTACGTTTTGGGGCATAATTTTGCCTCAATTTCCAACCGATTTGCGAAATTCTTTTTAGTTTAATGACTTCCGAGTTCCATATTATTTCACCAGAATATCGAAATTAGCATGCGGAGTGGTGAGGGGGGGGGGGATATTCACAAAATATCCAATTTTTCAATATTTCGGTTCCTTTATAGCTTACTAATGGGGTATTTTGGTGGGTCGGAAATTCAGGTTTCTGACCTCAAATTTGGATTCAGCACCATTAAAAACCTCTATACTCTAACTTTTTGCCCATTGATACTTTAACATGTGGTAGAACAATTAAATAAAGAAATCACACGTTTGAAAAAAAGGTGGGCCTCCATGAATGCACACACACTACGCTGCGGGCGTGTGTGCGTAGTATTTTGTAGTATCCAAGGCCACGAGGCGTTCGAGACCGCACGGGATTAGTGGAATGTCTCGATCCAAGGTCAGCAAGTTAACACTTTCCACGCGAATCCCAAAACGGTGATTTCATCACCAACGTGGATCCCAAACAGGGTGGTCTTCCAGCGCCTACCGGTAGGCACTTTTTCGCCGCTCTACTGCCATCTGTTTCTTCTTAGTTAAACTAGTTGGTAATTTTTTTCAACAGGATTTCTCCATGTGATTTCGTTTAGTAATACCCATTCTCCACTAGGTTGCGTTCCAGGTACAAAACGGGTTGCAATTTCGCCCAAAATTAGTAGTTCATACAACATATAGAAAGCGCTCGAAACATAAGCCGCTCAGGAGGTGGTATTTTGTTTGCCTACTGGTAGGCAATCCGCGTGGAACGTGTTAATACGTCACAACAAGTTACTACGTCACATCATTTAAATCTTCAACTTTCATTAGCTTCCCTAATTTCTTCTTAACATTTTCTCGACGAGCAGACCCAATCACCGTTATTCCTGATCCATGCTCTTTTGAAAAAAAATCTTAAAAATTTGACTGAAACGCCCCATTGTACCCAAACTATGAAATTAAGGGAACATTAATCAATATAGCTCTGGATTGTCATGAATTAAGTGTTCTTTGTGCCACTATGGAACAAATAATTTGTTCCATAGTGGCACAAAGAACACTAATTATTAGTGTAGCCACCATGGTGCCTGGGCTCCAGAAACCGCATATTTCTTGGTTTTTTTCAGCACTGTTGCAGGATCATTGGCGGTGGGAGGAGGGGGGGGGGTGAACACGAATTCACATGTTGGATATCATTGATCATCGTTTTTGAAATTCTGTTCAAATTATATTCCTTGAGACTCCCATAGATGACTACTTGGGAGTAAGTCTAATTACTTAGCTTTGACTAATAAAATGTTGGTTTAACGAAAAATATATTAATTAACCAATCATGTGTCTCAAAAATAACTTTACAGTTGCTGAGGGTCTGTCAGACCCTTTATAAACTGGGAGTCCATCAGAGGGTTTATACACACCTGAGGTTAAGTCACATGATCCTAATAACCAAATCTATCAGGTCCCATGAGGAAAGTATCTTAAGCCGGGTCGACACTTGCAACATTCGGCCGCTCCGAACCTTGCTCCGATCCTCGCTCCGATCCTGCTCCACTGTCTCGAACATCGCAGCACTCCGAACCTCGCTCCGCCAATATAAAGCTCACCCCACTCCGAACATTTCTTTGGTGCAAGATGAAAAACCGCCAACAGAGTGATCGGACTGCGCTCCGCTCCTCCGATCCTCATTCCTTTGAAGTTTTGCCGCCCCGAACACTCCAGAGGATCAAGGTTCGGAGCGGCCAAATGTTGCAAGTGTGGACTTTAGGGTCTGTTCGGAGAGACAGTCCGGAACTGAAAAGGGGAGGTCCGAACAGACCATTAGAATTCTGGAAGAATGTATGTTAATCTATACCGCCCAACCCATTAGATCAAGATCAAGTGAACCAGGTTACTGACTCATAGCGTACAAATGAGATAAGCATTTAGAGAATGATGTTTGTTAATTGTCATTTTCCTTTCAGGAATCGAGAAGATACGATCATTGAAGTATTTAGACCTGTCCTTCAATTGGTTACCGTCGAAATACTCACTAATTCCTTTGGAGAAAGCAGAAAATCTCGTCACCATAAAACTAGCTGGTTGCCCCGTGTCTCTGATAAAACATTACAGGATTTACGTGGCAATGTGCATCTGCACAAAGACCCTCCCACAAATGGTAAACAGTCTTATATTCATTGTGTTGTTATGTTCTCCATGTATTGGAAATTTTAGCAAGCCTTCAATGTGTGCCATTGAAATTGTTCTTATGGTTACTATACTCTTATAATATTAGCCGGATACATGGTGTGAATGGGTCTCTATTAAGACAATCAAATTATGACTGCATTAACTTTTTCAGACTTGAACAGTATCCTAGGTCAATTGTCTTGTAATCAACAGTAAATGCATCACCAGTATCAATGACCAAGTCGTAGGGTTGATCTCAATCAGCACCTCGAACTTTCATGGTAGGACCTCCGTGAACACCTGAAATTGGCTCTGTTGCCGCTAGCTCTCGAACAGCCTCATCTTTTTCTCCTATGAAATATCAAAAATCCAGCTCCACTTGGAAAACAGGTATTCCGAAGTCAGCTGCTACAGTCAGGCAGTTTGCTTCCAAACGCTGAGTAAAAGCTAGCGCTTTCTGCACCGTAACTGCTGGACAAGCTAGGACCTGTTCCAGAATGCACCCATGCGAACTCCCATAGAAGAATTGAGGCATCGCTAATGCCTCCCTGGCCTGAGAACCTGTGAGGCAAGCACAACCTGCTCCAGGGAAGGCCTTCCCACCTAGCAGTTGTACATCAGCTGCAAAAGTGGCTAAGACTTCTTTTGGCCCCTGCTGGCGATTTTTCGATTTGCTTATACTGAGGAACGCCGTTTTAGAGCCTTCCCCCGTACGTTTGTTCTCTAGAAGCAAGGAGACTACTGTATGGGCCGAGCCTTTCTATGCTGCGACCATATGTCCTTTTCGTTCTTCTTCTCCTGTCCAACCATTGACAGAGAACACCCGAGCTAATGTAGGTTATCTTCTTTATACGCTCACTCTGACAATAGTTCCTGATCACCCCCACCCTTCTCATTGGCACATGTAAGTAACCACCACCTTGCTAAATATTTCTAATGACTTCTTTGGGGATCTAGTTTCAAGCTTATTGTACAGCGTATTATTTTATAAGTTCCTTCGCCGGAGGTATGATACACTTCCTCTCATTAATTTCTTCTCTGAAACACACAGGTGGAGATAGACGGTGTGCCATTGAACAAGACTGAACAGTCGACGTTAGGACTTAACTTATTAAAAGATAAAATGAGAGAACAGACCCTGCATCCTACAAATGTTCTGGCTGAAAACATCAATGTACCATCGACTTCGACTAATGTTGTCGAAGAACAACCTGTACCATCAAACACTCCAGGTAGGTCACGCTTCTTTACTTCAATCTCCTCTACGTCCGAGGGTAGGGCTACAAAAAAAGTTGGAACGGGAAAACTTGTTGGCTAATCTAATCTAGCTATCAGTGTTGTATAATTATCGTTTCATTTTGTTTCCAAGGTAAGTCTAAGGCCCGTTCAAAGAAGCCTTTCCTGAGAGTTCCCGTGATTCACGACGAAAGCTCATCGTCACCCATCGAGGCAGAATCTCCCTATCTTGAGGATGAACCCATGGACGACGTTCCGAGAGCGCCAACGGTCGTTCCCAAAGGCCCAGTAGCATCGGTCAACTTCACTCTTACTCAAGAGCTGAGAGCTATCCAAGAAGCCATTTTGCGGGCTCCAACGTCTCAAGCAAGCAGAACACCGCGAGAACACGGGATGCAAACCACCATCATAAAACCTACTACTTCGAATGTGAGTTTTCATATCCAATCTATTACTAATAATTGTTTCTTAGCTCTCATAGTACAGCCAAAATTTTCCAGCCACTTTTTATCGAATACCTTATAAGTGAATATAATTGTTTCGTTTTGAATAATTTTGATAGTTTGAGATCCCAGTCAACATAATATTCCAGAGTTTGAACGGCTGAAAATGATGTTTACTTAGTGCAGGCTACATAAAGGCATCCTTATAGCAAATGAGTACTGACAGAAGTGCGGTGCTTTAACAGACAAATCTCATGGTTGTCATAATGAGAAGAATTTTATTATCTTTTGAACAATTAGTGTGTTCGACTACGTGCTCTAATGAAATTTCCCGTTGTTTACCATTCAGAGGAAGATTCTTGGTCTGGAGCTCTATTCGTCATTCCATTTATCACTGTTAAACAATTCATTCTACCACAGAAACTCTGCGTCCCTTTGGCGCATTCTTCTGGAGAAAATAGAACTACTTATCTGTTGCCATCGTGCAAAGTCCCGTGCATAACATATTTCTTTGGGAATTTCATCCTTCAAAGTGAAATAACCTCTTACTGCTAAAAAATCCTCCTTAAGTCCTGGATTTCGTCCGCAGTGCACCAACCCAACCAACCCTGCTCTCCTTTACCTGAACCTGATCACGGATTATTTTTTCCATAAATTCCTTATGTTTTGGTACCCTTACCCCTACCTACACAAACTCATTAAAGTGAATCATGCAAAATTCTCAGTCTTGAAACAAGTAACTACATATTTACTTACTAGCTAATACAACAATACTTATTCGTCTCGTATTTCTATTTCTAGCTTCATCTAGGGAGTATAACAATACCTTCCTTCATAAACTGTGACGACGACAGCCCATTGCCAGAAATTGTTCCTGAGACAGTTTTTGCAGTCGTACATGCTACAGAATCAGAGTACTCAAGAGACGGATTGAATCAAGAGCCAGAACCTAAGACGAGCTCTGAGGATAAGTTGAAAAACGATGGTAGTACTGGTGACTTGAAGAGTTCGAGATCTCGTGTAACTTTTGTTGACGAGGGTGCGCCCGAAGGAAATCTCAGTTATGATGGCACGGAAGAGCTATCAAAAAAAATGGAAGAAGAATTTTTCTCTGCTTTGGAGGACAGGAGCAATCTACCGCAAAATCTTGTTCAGAGAGTGAAGGTGGAATTAGTCAGTGAATTTCCAGCTGCGTCAGGTTCTGAATCGATTCTGGGCGATCAAATCACAGTTGCTCAGGACGACTGCAAAACGTGGGAACAAAACAGTGACTCAGGGGCAGGCAGTGAGATGAAAACTAGCTCGGAATCTTGTGAAAAACATGTATCTGACGATCTGGCTGTGCAGCGTGTTGATGAAAAAGTGTCTGCTGAGGACTGTTCGAGTCCAAATTCTGAAGAAATGATCCCTGCAAAGGAGGAAGACATAGTCGGAGAGGCTACCATTGACGAGAAGCATTCGGACAAGAGTAGTGATGATGAATCTTGTTATGAGTCAGATGCTGAAGGTGAGTTAATCGCTATTATTCTTCTGTAGTGTTGAGTTGATTTGTATATGTAATAAGTAGATATTAGAGAGTTCCTAGTGGGTATGGTTCGGCTTAGATAAGGCGTGACGTATTACACACAATCCGGCGCCGTATTGTGATAAGAACGCGCCGTATCCGTTCCAGCGCCATAATATTTAGGTAGAATACGTCACTGGGAGGCAATCCGGCGCGCCATATTGAGAAAATGGCGAACGATCCGGTTCTGGCGCTCCGTATCTAAGCCAAATCGACCCTACTAGGAACTCTCTATTATCTAATTTCCTCTAAGAAGTGACGAATTCGTTTCCTGCATCATGCCAGCAAAATTTTATTGTAGGATTATCACAATTATTTAATATATTGTGATAAATATTTATCACCATTATTTTTTCGACTTAACCCACTCGTGGGAACACGACTTTTCCTCTCATCCTAGTGGAATCATCTGCTCACGAAGAAACTTTCTTTTTTTTCTCTTTTTACAGCTGACGAGTTCCTGTGGCAAGTGATGCGAGTTGATCCCGTGTCAAAATCCAATCAACCAATCTTTTTGGCTCTATTAGAAAAGTGAGCCTACCAATCATTAATGAGCTATATGTACCTAAGTGAACACGGTATAGATACCTGACAGTCTACTTTCGTCAATATTTTAATCCCGATTTGCATTGCAGTGAACTGAAAGAGCGTAGCCCAAAAAGTGGAGAGACTTTAACAAAATGGCCTCTAGATATAGTTTTGAGTTGCGTAAAGACGAAAAATCTTCCGATTACAATCGAAATGGAATTTGAGACTGTGAAGAAGGACAAGCAACATAGAGAGTACATCATGGAATTCGCTGATGCTCAGGTGAGCAGCTTTCAGAAGTAGTATTGAAAACATTCGGCTCCTGTTTTCACTTGAATTTGGTTGCTTACTCTTGTTAAGATTGATGCTTTCAATTTTGACGCTATTCTCGTTAATTCATGGCTTTCCCACGTTTCAGGCCTTGACCAAGAAAATCTACAACATTTTGGAATCCAGACCTCTGAGTGCTATGAACGAAGTGTCTCTCAACTGTTTGAAATGCAACACCATATTCGTGTATAAACGTCCTTCGTTATTCGGTGCCAAAGGTCAGTGATCGATATTGCAACTTCATCTCGTCCACTTGGATACTCAATCCAATTAAGAAATACAAGAAAGATATTATTCTACCATTAGCTACCATGTAGGAATGAACCTGAAGTGATCTGATTGGTTGTTTTCGGCTTAACATTCTCATCCTAGTGGAAACATCAAATGATTTAACGCTAATTTATTGTGTATTAAAACGCTGCAAATTATTACAAAAAAGTTTATTATTTTTCTGTATAGATCACTCGCCAGCAAAGAACACATCTTTGCCATTGTCATTACCTACCAACCATATTTTCTACTCTTATTTTCGCTTCACTATCAAGATTTATATTGACTCAGAAAGAACCTACCAGCGAAGCAGTGTTATTTGATTGTTGATTGCTAGGGAAGCAGTTGTGTGACATTAAACTAAGCTTCTTGGAAATAGAAGAAGAATAAGAAACTAAGCTTGAAGAAATAAACAAAAATGAACATCTGAAATTTGAACGGAATTAGACCTATTTCCTTCAGTGAAAAATATTTTTGCGATTTGCACCAGTCAAGAAAGGTCAAGAAAGGTTGTGATCATCCCTTGATCACAAAGATACTTTTGAGCATGAAGCGACACCGAGAAAACGGTGTGAACGTGATCCTTTGCTGGGTACCCGGCCACAAAGGAGTAATAGGAAACGAAATTGCTGATCGAGAAGCTAAAAATGCAGCACTCGGACCTATAACATCCGACATCAACATTCGAGCTGATTATCTACCCATAATCAAATCTGCAGCTTGGACAAAATGGAATGGATGAACATGGAGCATCAAAAATTGTGGACCATCAAGAAGGATGTGAAGATGTGGGCCTCATCAAGCCGAACGCGAAAACTCCCTGATGGAACTGTTTCCCACTCGCGCCATGAAGAAGTCATCCTCACCTGCCTCAGGATTGGCCATACACGTCTCACCCATGGGTATCTTATGTCTACACAACAAGAACGTCCTCCTGTCTGCCCAAATCCAACCTGCAATAACTGCGAACTAACAGTTCTACACCTTCTCTCAGAATGCCCAACATTTTTGATTCCATCTCTGGAAATCACCAGAAATATTGCGCAACTCCTGGGAAACGATTCCAAGTGTTTCGGAACCTCTTCCTGATCCTCAAGCATTTATCCATTTTTTCATGAAATATGAACTCTAATTCTGAACAAGCAACTTGACTAAGCCATAAATATTAATTACGTACATAATTTATAATGTTTGGCGCTAATGACCTTCCGGTTGATGCGCCCAATAAAATAAAAATAAAAAAAGCGATTCGCACCAGTGTTCCTGATTTATTTTGCGTTCAACCCTTTAGACCGAATAGGCAGCCAATCGACCAATCAGAATGCTTCTTCGGTTCTCAGCCTCAACTTTCAGGGCCCTTACTGAAGCAGATGTGGGGATGTGGGCGCCTCAGGTCCACAGCAAAGCACTCTGGTGGCATAACTTTTCACCGCATCTGCTTCTCAAGCAATAAATAAATAAGTCCTTCATACAATCTGTGACTACGTAAATTGCATTTTGAAATCATGTTAACTGGTTAATTTTAGAGAGGCCGCCGTTCTGTCCAGTTTGTGGCAGTAATGTTGTAGTGGAAGTAGAAGAGCCCAAGATGCCTGAAAAGTCCATTCCACTTAGCCAATCTCCTTCTCAATCGAGCATCGGTAAGATACTTTTCAAAATCGTATTAATTCTCACTACAATATAACAAATTGTAGTTAATTACCTACTAAATTTTCTGTTTTATTCAGTTTCGTAGGAAATTCATCCTAACGCTTGTAGCTGATATCACATTTTAATTATCACAAACTTACTAGCTCTCACTAAACTTCTATTCACAAAGTCAATTCGGCGAAGCAATTCATGTAGAATAGAGTATGAGCATGTGGGTTCGAACGATGTTTAATTTACTTATGTCATCTTTAGTACATACTTATTTGGCAACGTTAGTGTTTCAACTTCGGCTCTACATTATAACAAGTTCTGTAAGAGAAGAATTGCTAATAATATGAAAGCATTGGTGCTTCAATTAAGGAATAATCAAAACATACTTTTAAATGCATTAGACCAGCTTATCAATTAGTTACTGATTAAGTTGAAGAGACCTTTTCGGGACTGATGGAGACCTCTCCTGAGTACCAGTTTTATTTCTGCCAGCATCAACGCTCGCAATATTCTTACTTTTAAAGGGTTTTTCTCCCCACAAAAATGGTGCGATTAACTTAAAATGTTATCATAGACAGTTGATGAATGAAATTCTTCCTCGAGAATACTCGCTGATGAAGTTGAAGGAAATTTTCAGAGGTTGGATAAGAAGGATCTTGAGCATCAGCATCCGAGAGCTCATCGCCTCTGCTAGGAAACGATCAGCTTGTAAAATGATTTCCTCCTCGGTGCCACTATGAATCTCTGATTTTTTCCCCCGTATTTCGTAGCGCTCGTCAAAAACGTACTGATAACCGTTTGAACGAAAAACGAACAAGGATATGAGAGGGTGTTGGGTTAGGTGTACGAAAACATTAGTCCGAAGTCCCAACAACGACAGACATAAGTTGTATGAAAACATAAGTTGTCTACACCATAAGTTGCTTCCGCATCTTCTAGATCGCAGAAGAATGAAAAAAAAAAAAAAAATCACCAGAACGTAAACCGCACAGGCCCTAAGATAGTGTAAAGGAGTTGCCGAATAGTATTTTGCCTTTTAGTTAAACCTTTATCACATTGAATTAAACCTTTTTTTTTTCTTTGAAATAAACCTTTTTTTACTTTCAATCAAACTTTTTGACTTTGAATTCAACCTCTTCCACTTTCATTTAAACCTCATTTACTTTGAATTGAAACGTTTCTATTCCTATGTAAAGAAGTAAATATTTGAAGAAAATGAACTCATGAAAACTCCATTTACACACGATAAATTCACATTCATTCATTTACATTCATAGAAATTCATTCATGTAATAGGGGAATTCCATGGTTGGAATAGGTGTCTATCCATATAGTGGTCCCCTATGAATTGAATGATGCCCATTGGGAATTGGAGCGTGGTCCCCTATAAATTTGACGATGACCACTGTGAATTGAAGTATGGTCCCCTACGAATTTCTTGTGTGTAAATGGAGTTTTCATGTGTTAGTTTACTTCAAAAATGTACTTTCCTACATGGGAATAAAGAATATTTAATTCAAAGTAAAAAAATGTTTTAATGCAAGTAAAAATGGTTTAATTAAAAGTGAAAATGTTTAACTGATTAGTAAAAGGTAAAATAATGTGTAATATAGGGTAAAGGAAGGGGGGGTTCTGTACAGTGCAGGGACAAGCACAGCGTGGTATCAACCCTAATCGGACCATGGTGTCATTAATGTCACCGAAAACTTCTCAGGAACTCCACAGCTGTTCCAAAATGTCACCGGAGTAACCAAAATTGAATTCGAATTTAAAAATTAATGGTCTGAGTTGAATTTTTTGACCCATTTTTGTGAGATTATAAGTCAAAAAAATTATGTTATCAAAAAATTTTGAGATTTTTTTTATCGATTTTCTTTGAAATTTTTGACTTCACTCTATTTTGTGACTTCCAATGGCCCACTTTCAGCCAATTCTGCTGCCCATTCAATTTTGGTTACTCCTGTGACACTTAAGAACAGCTGTGGAATTCCTGCGATGTTTTTGGTGACACTAGTGATACCATGGTCCAATTAGGGTTAATGGCGTATAATTTTCGCTGCATCCCAGAAGGGGTTAACGTTACTCCGGGATTTTTAACTAATCGGAGATTGGAAATCATACAAAGAGCCTGATGTTTTGAGAAATGGCCCTTCTCAAGCTCCCTTCAGTGCTTGTTGTTCAGCGCTTCTTCCCGATAAAGTGCTGAATTGAAATTTGAGTTCAGAAAAGATAATTTCTGTAGCAAGTAGTCTGTCTAGTAATTATTTTGCGGCTACTTTCGAACTTTAGTTTTCATCTTGGAAGTCGTGAAATAGAACCTCATTTTATCCTAAAAAAGGGTTCATCGCACCCATTATTTTCTCTGATTGTTACGTTGATCTGCATCGATTTATATTCTGTAGTGTTACGTTTTGTATGACTTTTATATTTTATTTTTATAGTAGATACTTAGTTCTATTTCTCTTCTGGTTTTGAGGTGTGATTCTAATCCGGTTATCTTAACTTGCATGGCTATTGCATTCTGTCTTGTGGTGTGCGCAGTGATAGGGCATGGTGCAGAGACACCCGGCTCTTCCCAGACATCTTCAACTCCTAAGGACTCGAGGATTTGTAAGGCGTTAACAACACTATTTCATAGATCAAATCACTGTAGGTGAACTCTGGAACTGATACTGGTTACACTATTACGGATATTGTCCAAGTCATTTCATCTCTGAATATAATGGTATCTAAATCACATTTTACATTTACACGTACCCACCTACTTTCCATTAACTTCACACCTTCAGACCTGTCAAATATAGGAGGGGTGTTGGAAACTACCTACTATTGTATAGGTTGCACTAACTATTTGCGCACTATTATTTTGTTATAACCATTCAATCTTTGATTGTTTGTGTATCTGTCCGGAACCGATTTCAGTCAATCGGCTCAACCGATATTAATCAAATTTGTTTCGTTTATACAGCATACTTGCCGGAATAGAATAGTATGCGATTGTAGAAGAGTGTGCGCAGTACACAATTGGGTGTGCACATAGGTCGGAAAACTGTTTATTGTTATTTTTAATCTAAACTAGACCTCATTCTGAGAATTTTTACACCAGCCGTTCTCTTTGTGGATGAGTAGATCTTTTTCTATGATTTTTTAAAGTTTCGAATGTTTATGACGTCACATTCGGGGGGGTCCCGCCCAGGCGGGAGGGGCGCGTGGCGTCATAAACATTCGAAACTTAAAAAAATCATAGAAAAAGATCTACTCATCCACAAAGAGAACGGCTGGTGTCAAAATTCTCAGGATGAGGTCCACTTTCAATTAAAAATTTAAAAAGAAATCAGGCGCACCCCTCATTGTACGCAATTTTGAAGGGAATTGCTTCATTGTCCTTATTTCCCTTCTAAATAAAGGAATCCGATGTCAAAATCAAGTTCGTCTGTATCGATTTGAAACCTATTAGTGTCAAATGGCTCGACTGGTCGCCAAAATTGGTACTTGTAAACAATATGGATGGGAATAGGCTAATTTTCAACATTGTGTGCCGCTTTGCTCAACAACGGGAATAAATGAAACCGTCCATGAACCGATTACTTCCAATCAGCTCATCCAACATTCATAAAATTAGGTAGCTTTTTGCTGTTAGTTGTAGAGAGGGGGATAAGCTACATGAGAACTGGAGGTGACTTGAAACTGCAAATCACAACCACTGGTGTAAGCAAATCCAGTGATCATTACAACAACTTGAATGGGAGAGCTGTGCGGACGAACATCTACATATTTTCCATTCAACAGTTAAATTCAATAAATTTCCTCTCCATCTTTCTCTGATGTTACTGCTAAAATTAGAGCTGTTTAGTCGGTTTTAGAGCTTAGTTAGTCAGCAAATGCCACATCTTCCCGTGAATAGTTGATTTGAAGCCAATCTATTCGTTCCAGTATTCACTTACAGTTTCGCCTCCCTCAATAGGATCTTGGCTGATAACAGTTTTCCATTCAAGGATGACCCGCTTGGGGATTCTTTATATTTTTTCTTTTGTAAATCACGTGTATTGCTGGTGACAGTCAAGCCTTATTGAGGATGCGAGAGTGCCAAGTAAATCAAATAAAAATACTACTCTCACTAGCTTTATTTCCGTACACGTTATTGCATGAATGCAAATATAACTCGTGATATAAGTAATTTTTCAACTGTCATGCTCCGCTTGGATGGCTGGGTCTACCAATGTGGGAAGTCTTCGGTAACTGCTACTACCGATTTATAATAACAAAAGTCGTTCCTAAAATAAGCTTCCCTATAGTTTTACAAATCGAAAAAAATTGACGATTTGGTCATGGGATCGATCGAGTTCTATGGCCAGCCACTAAAAGGTCAATCGAACACAGAAACACATCCTTCTTTGCGAGGTTTCTCCTTTTCCTAACCATTTGAATGCACATTACACTGTCAGCGAATACTTTAGGAATTCTACGGTAAATTTTGTCCGGTACCTTGAAAAGTTAAAGTTCTGAGGGATCTGAACTTTTGAGTTTTCTAGAAAAATAGATAGACGATCTACTCTTGTCTCAAAAATATGCGTTCTAGAACCCAAGTTTTCTAGAAAAATTAGATAGACGATCTACTCTTGTCTCAAAAATATGCGTTCGCTTGAATACCTACGCCTTGATGGAAACCAACCCAAGCAAGAGGGATGAATAAATTAAATACAAGTAGTATACAGGGTGTCCCCGAACCCCCCCCCCCCCTGCTACAATCGTCCAGATAGTGGTAATTTTTTTTTAGGAATGTTCATGATTTTTCTCAATGATCTCAAATATGACCACGGTGCGTATTGCGCACGTGCGCAACGCATACCAACTACGTTTTTCAAATGAGACCCCCCCATTTTTATTGCACATTCGAATTCTAAGTGAAATTTTATGTACATTTCACCCCTCAACCGATTTTTTTTTATCGCGCGCTCAGAGGTGGCGTCAAAATGTGCATGTACAGTGTACCCAAGCGTGACACATGATATTTGAGTATTTGATACGCTGAATCACGTGGTGATGTTCATTTCTTAATTTGACTGCATTTTGATCAAATTATCGACGAAAAATAAGTTTTTACAAAAAAAGTGGCCTTTTTATTCACTACTCACTATTTACTACTAAAATGGTATTTTTACTCATTACTACTACTAAAATGGCCTTTTTCCGATTATCTTGGAATAAAGTTTTTAAGTAGACACAACGGTTTTGCCCTTACAAAAGGCCATTTTGGAAGTGTTTAAAAAGTTTATTTTTCGCGACAATTTGATCAAAATGCTGTCAAATTAAGGGGACACGGAACCCAACAAATGATGAAAATTTCGATTTTTTTTTTTTTTTTATTGAAAATCATTCTTGGACATGCTGAGAATAGATTTAAACAAGAATTACCGAAAAATTCCGTCTCAAATGACGAGGAAATTAATTTTTGCGTACCTACCTAGTGCAGCCCCGAAACTAACCTACCAACCTGTTACACTATTTCAATGCAATACTGAAAAATCGATACTATAAATCGGAAGGCAAATATTGAATTGTCTTTGGTTGAACAACCAATAAGCAAAGACAATTCAAAATCAAGGAACCAATCAAAATTCGAGAAACGTGAGGTGAGAATCGATAGTTTCATCTGCAAGCGCCCTCGTTTGTTCCCGCTCAACTTCAAATTGCTCTCCTGAATAGTTCACTTTTTCATGATAAATGTTCCTTTTTCTCAGGAACTATTAATCCTATCCTCTATTTCTTTTTTTTTAATGAAAGAAGACACCTAAACGAAGGCTGTATCGGATCCTTTAACCAATTTTCAAATTCCAACTATTCCAAAAAGAGTAACGAAGGTAGAAAATAATTCTATTTTATAAAACAGAATCTCAAATAAAAAGTAATTAAGATAATCTAAAAAGGATCCGGTAAAGGCAAGATGAGAATATATCCTACAAACCAAAAAAAAAAAACGTCTGCCAAGTGGGTGTGGCACATAGCTTCCTCGTATCCATAACCCGATTATATAGATGATCCGATGCATAGTAGTTAATCTCAAAACACCAATCTCTAAGTACCTTCCACTACCCTCATAGGGGACCATCTACACGCTAATCTGAACAATCCTAGAAAATTTCATCAAATTCGGATGAAAAATTAGGTGAGTAGATGTATGTGATTGGATCAAAAAAATACTTAGCCTCGCCTGGGATTCGAACCCGCGACCCCTGGGGGACAGTTGAAGTTACGGCTGTTACAAGTAATTCACGTTTGCGCATGCGCAGTCGCTTCTATCAGTCCCGGGATGATGATTTTCACAGGGGACTATCCACAACCTAATCCACATAATCCCTGAAAATTTCATCGAAATCGGGTGAAAAATGTGGAAGTTATGGCCGTTACAAGCAGATTTACGTTTGCGCATGCGCAGTGGCTACTATCCGTCCGAGAGTGATGATTTTCATAGAGGACCATCTAAATACTAATTTGTAACATCCCTGAAAATTTCATTGAAATCGGATTGAAAATGTAGAAGTTATGGCCGTTTCAAGGAATTCACGTTTGCGCATGCGCAGTCGCTTCTGTCAGTCTGGGGGTGATGATTTTCATAGGGGACCATCTAAATACTAATCTGTAACATCCCTGAAAATTTCATCGAAATCGGGTAGAAAAAGTGGAAGTTATGGCCGTTACAAGGAAATTCACGTTTGCGCATGCGCAGTGGCTACTATCAGTTCGAAGAGGATGATTTTCATAGGGGACCATCTAAATACTAATCTGTGACATCCCTGAAAATTTCATCGAAATCGGATGGAAAATGTAGAAGTTATGGCCGTTACAAGGAATTCACGTTTGCGCATGCGCAGTCGCTTCTATCAGTCCGGGGATAATGATTTTCATAGGGGACCGTCTACACACCAACCCGCACAATCCCTGAAAATTTCATCGAAATCGGACAATAACTTCGAATAGTTATGCGCGTTACAAGGAATTCATGACAGACAGACAGACAGACAGACAGACAGAAGGACAGACAGACAGACACACAGACACGGAACCAAAATTGTTCAGAAAGGTCTAAAACGCAAAACGCGAGTGGAAATTTTGATTTTGGAGAACTTTTTTTTTTCGTCCTTGAAAAGTGAAAACAAAGCTTCCGCTACCTTGGTAGACTCGGAAGCAATAGAAGATTCGGTTGAACAGGGACTGAGAAAAATGTACCAGAAAACACCTCTATTACAGGCGGGAGGGGGGTGGGTTCCGTGTCCCCTTAAGAAACTAACATCATCACGTGATTCAGCGTAAAATAATAATAAAATATCATGTGTCACACTTGGGTACACACATGCACTTGGATGCACATTTTGACGCCATCTTTGAGCTCGCGCTGAGCGGGTGGTCCAACATTTACTGGACAAAATTTATCGTAGAATTTCTACAGTATTTGCTGACGGTGTAATGAGCACATCAATGGTTAGGAAATTTCACGTAGAATCCGAATCTGCAATAAAAAATGGGGGGGGGGGGTCTCATTTGAAAAACGAAGTTGGTGTACGTTGCGCATGATTGCGCACCGTGGTCACTATCTGGACGATTTTAGCAGGGGAGAGGGACGTTTTCGGGGACACCCTGTTTAAACAATTATAGATGAATCATTATCCTATAAGCAATGAGGCTTCAGTTTTCATGTGGGGGAACGATCATGGGACGAAAGTAATCGTCAGAGGAACTGTTGCTCTGTCACTCTCCCACCCTATTTAGAAATTTCCTGGTAAATTTTAAACTGTCATGGACATTATGAGCTGGCACTCCTCTGTTTTGTTCATTTTTAAAATATTTTTTCTTTATGGGAGTCGACTTTTGTGGTGTTCGTCAACCAACACTAATTTTATCGCCTTCTGAAGTCAGAACTTCAATGATACAACGCTCTTCCCTATCAGACCTGCACTCATTTTCCAGCTGAACAGGTTATAAATAACGCAACCTAGTGACCTGAAATTTTCAAAGTGTTACCACTAACTCTAAAAGAAAATGTTGATACCTTCTTTTCTACCTCTTTTGGTTCTTGTACAAGTTAATAGGGAAACTTACTTTAGGAACGACCCTCGTAGTTGAATTTATTCTTCTACCTTCACATTATTAATCTTCTAGTATGAAGCTCAGTCATCCTAGGTTAGCTCGAGAGAACTTACTCTCAAAATTAATTGATAATATTGTGCTTGCGTCATTTGATAGGTCATTCGTTGAACCGTCAGCAGCTATGTATGCATTAATGATTCAGTTCCAAATCCGAACAACATTGCAACCACCAGTGCCGTGGAAAACGATAATGAAACGGTTACCTATTAAACATGTTTTACTGCTTTTTATCAAACTCATGCTAAATTCGCTACAGTGAAGCAAATTACGTAGAATAACTTGCTTCTCCGAGGGTTCCATCATTTCAACTTCAGCCCTCTTGGTTTGCTTTTCTGCTCCAAAACTCACGTAAATCTTCTCTGTAGATCACTCAAAGAAGCTATAATCGTTATTATTTGTTGGAATGTAGTGTTTCTGACCTGTACCTCTTTGATAAAGGAACGTATTATGTGTTCCAAACTGAAAATGGATGGTGGCTACCAATATCCTAGTCCAAATATGTATTTTTAATTATCTTATCTAGAATTTTCCCTCCTCATACAGCTGACCACGGTTACGTGGTCAGCTCTTAATTATTACTGGTGGTGGTACTCTGCTGATTCACAATATTTGGAATTGACCTTTGAGTAGGGTCGGTGTAGGTTCAGCCAAGGAACATTCACGTATTTTGTTTTGGAAATTGATGAATGAAACACTAAAAATTAAACTAAATACCTTTACTTATCAGGAAAAAGGCAAAACTCCTTTAATTTGATTAATTTTTTCATTACAAAAGTTCAATCGTTTATTTTTTTAGTTGAGGGATGTTGATTTCATCCTACTTGTACAATTTCCATGTCTTGCACATCATATTGGTAACTTCACACAGTAATTGGTTCTCTAACGTGGTCAAAAATTGTATACAAATCCACAAAACGAATCAACGATATAAACGTTATGAGGAGAGTCAGTGATTGAGCCATCTTATTACTATTTTTCACCTTCAACCAAAACTTATTTTCAACTTCTCATTTTTCTTTGAGCGTACCTGGTTCTTAACGTACTGTAGATTGACGAATAGTTGTAGTTTAAATACTGAGAGATTTTGAAAAATCGTTTTCAAAAGAGATGAAGGAGTTGGAGATTCCTTCCATTGTGGTCGCACTTTGTTCCTTAGTGGGCCTGATTAGGGATGGCAACGATATATCGATATATGAAATATATCGATATATTACGGTTGATATATCGATATATTTATATCGATACAGAGAACCGATATTATCGGTCAATATCGATATATTTAACGATATATCGCGACCTGTTTTCAAGTTTTAAAAAAATATTTTTTTTTTTAGTAAAAATATTGTATTAAGTATTATTAAAATATTGTTTAGTAAAAATATTTTTAATAATATTGAAATGAATGGATGAGAAGGGACGCCTGTACTTGTAAAAACATCAAGTAATTTTATTTAAAATTTTGTGGGTACCTACTGATGGGTTGATTTCTGACTATTGACTTCAGCTCAGACATGGTTGTGTTCATAGTATTCACCTACAGTGGCTCTCAAGGCTCAATAATTGAGTAATTATTAGTTAAGCCAAAATTAATGGAGGCTCGTCCAGCTTAAAACTACCTACTATACGAAGTGAAGCAGGTTTTCACAACAATTATTTTCAATTTTGAAGGATCATGATCGTCCACAGTGATTATACCCAAAAATCAATTCAACATTGCAATGACATTTTCGCACTTTTCAAACAATGAATTTCGATCATTCATACCCAGTAACTTTTGAAAGTAGGTTAATACGTATTTCACACGGTTTTTCCAAATTGATCTTCCGATATGTCGAGTATATCGATAATATTTCCTCCAAAATGATGTTAGTAACTTTTCAATTCACCTACCTACTTACTTCTTCAAGTTTTTCCAAGTAGATACTCAATAAATGTATGTCCGTCGATATGTCCATAAATGTCATCCTAAATGATTTTTATATTGTTTTAAAACTATTAAATTCACCTACCTACTTCACATGTTTTTTAAAGTAGATCTTCCAATACATCGAAAAGTCGATATATTTTCTCCGATACATCGAAATATCGATATATTTTCTCCGATATATCGAAGGTATCGATATCTTATTGACGATATATCATTTGATCGATATATCGATATATTTCATTCGATATGCCATCCCTAGGCCTGATGTTACTTAATTGTTTTAAAGTATGTACCACGTACCTTTCAAGATATAGTCTTAGGCAGCTTTTGGAGTAAAATGTCCTTGTTTATGTGGTGTTGTCAAGTACCATGTAACGTCTTGCTGCACATTTGTGCTGAAACTTGTCTGAAAGTTAAATTGTAATTGTGGTTCTGTGAGTTAAGTCAACAGTACCTAATTTGTTCGTTCCTGAATTCATTGGTCAATTTATAATTTCGGTCATGATTGATATTTAAAATATATGAGGCTATAATATAAGCATCTCCGACAAATTACAGGTTCTGCTCGATCGATGGAGCAGGGGCACAGAACTGAAACGCACTCGAATCCCAGGAAGTACGAGAGTGACATTGAAGTCATCAGTAATCCAAGTCAGAGTAGTATAGAGGTCATCGATGAGAGCAGGTGATTTTATCAATTGAATCGTTTGAATGATTATGTAAGTAACCGCCTATAGGTTTTTGGCTTCGATTAATCGAATGTACCAGTCTCCCTCAAATGTCCGCCATCATTGACCATACTTCTCAGCTGTTCTACGCTGTGTTAGCTAAATTCAAGTGTTTTCAGTAATGAAATCAGGCTTTTCTTATATGAAATCAACTTGCTCTTCTTCTCATGTGTTCAACAGGGATGATCAGATCATTACAGATAGGCATTATCATCTAGATAGTACCTACTTACTATGATAAGTAAGTATTTCCATCGTGAATGTCTAAAACTTTGGATGCTTCGTTATTTCACATGTGCACCTGAAAACACACAAGATGCAAAAGAACCAAAAGACCAAATTCAAGTGGATTGAAATATTATCATGGGTACTGGAGACATATTAATAGATGATTCCAAGATCCCAATCTGATCCCATTCTTCAGCATCGATTTGATGCATTTTTGAGTTCGGTTAAAGAAATAATCTGGTGCGCATAACTCGATAGAGTGGAAGCTCCGATTTCAAATCATCATAAAAGAACAAATTTTCTGAGATTTTCTATTATCACCCTTACCATCAGACAACCCCTTCTTATGCATGAGATGTAAGACTGGTCAATGATGGCTGACGCTCGAATTTCAGCGCTTATCGCTTGGTTCACTGTAAATGATAATCGATTGGCGAGTCTCGAAGAAACTATGTGTTATCCCATTTAAATTACTTTTAAATTATTAGTAATTTTGGTTTTATAGGATGTGAGACGTGAGGCTGAATTGTGCAGTCTGCTTCTTGCACAGGCTAACACATCCTCCTGTTTATTTTCATGCTATAGGCTGAAGAGTTGTTCAGTTCATTGAACTGATGTTTTGTCTTCCACCCAAAAGATTCATTTTCTCATAATCTGGATCTGTATCCATTTAAATTAACGTGTACTTCTTCCATGTTGAAAAAAAATAATATCAGTTTTCTGTACTTTTACATTTTGGAACAAATTATAGTATGCACAGTTTGTCATGTGGCTTGAGTATTTTATTCCAGTTGGTCCTATTTTTAACGAGTGAAATCTTATTTCGTTTTGGAAGTGAAAATCCCCCTAAGCATTCAATATCCAGCTTATACCCAGGCCTGCTTTGTTGTAATCCAAAACAACAGGTCCCTTCATCATGATGAAGGTCCTAATATAACGATTTGGTCTGTTTCTAATTTACAGTAGATCTCAAAGCGCCACGCCTATGAGGAAAAAGTCTGAAGAGCGCCAAACAGTTTTGACAACAGAACAGAACATCCGCGAAATGTTATCTCCACTTTCTGCCCTCACTGAAAGCAGTTCATCGGGTATTTAACACTATTATTGACTCATTCCTCATGATCCTTTCTCTTCATATGATCTCTCGTTAGTTAGACACTGACAAAAGTGTTTTCGTTTCGTGACGTGTTTTGCATGATGTTGAAATCCTTCATATTAACACTTTCATTATCATTCACATGTAGAGTATAAATATCACATAATATCAATACAATGTTTGTTTGATTGAAATGTAGTTTGTTCGTTTATGTAAGATATTCAGAGGACTCGGAAAACTTTTTTTTTAAATAACATTAGCTTATACAGTAAGCTAACCAAGTATTAGCTTATACATTAAGATTTCAGCTAATAATTGTAAGCTTTTTGGTCACGTTCAGTAACACTAGTTCTTCCTGAAAGGGGGAACAAGGGGGGTCGACACTGTAAAACAAAGAAAATATCGGAATCTTAGAACTAGTATTTAAAGTGGTACTTAACTGGTCGACTGGTAGCGGCGTTCTCCCGAGCGGCTTGGAGAAGAGGCGTAGTGTTCCACTTTTATGTAACTCTGTTGTATTTACAAACTGTTAAACCTGAAGGGTAGGTTCACCTGAAGGGTGTTACTGTATCGATGTATTGAATAAATGAATTTACTTGAAGGTAGTTGTTGATTGAAAAGCAAGTTCCTAAAATCGATACTGTGATATTATGTAAGTTCAGAACCTGGGATGCGGGTCGACTCTAAAGGAGAACTACAGGTTACCAAAATGCTTATTTTAATACCAGGAAGATATGCGATACAGGTAAGTATTTGAGCAATATATACGTTCTGCAAGGTATCGATCCCAGGGATCGATCGCCTGAGGGGCGTTACGGCGTGATACAAAAGGTAAGCAAGGTAAGTTTCTTTAACTTTATGACTAGTTATAGTTCTTATAATGAGATGCGATACGGTTACGAATAGAACTGTTACAGGTTACTCTTTAGTTATACTAATTTTGTTACGCTTTACTATCACTGAGTCCACCGTTACTTCTACCTATAATTGGCCAATCTATAGTGTAGAATATTGTTAACACACTCACGTTCCGGGTTACCGAAGCGAGTCCGGGCGATGGTGTGGCGCAGTTTTGATGGGGAGAGCCGGGTCAGGACTGGTTCCACGCGGTCCTCGATACGTCACGATCCGGGCGACGACGCGGTTCCAGGGGAGGCAGGACGGACAAGCACTGGCTACTGACTTCTCACAGTTTAAAGACCTAGTGACTTGGGGGAGGCAGGAGGACGATACGGTACAGTTCGACGGGATTGACTGGGTCGACACGGTACAAGGGGATGAACGCTTCAAAGATGAGGGGAGATCACTTCGAGACAGCTGGCAAGGCTTTAACTTCAGGACTAAGGGTTCTCCGGCGCTACATTGGAATATCATCTCTCCCTCCTGACCAGTGTTGCCATCTCTTCCCAGGGTGGCCAGACTGGAAAGGATGGTTGGTGATTTTCTCCTCTTTGCTGATGCTGGTGTTTTAGCTGCTTTGCATGGATGTTGCTCAATTGCATGGATGTTCTTCCCTCTTCTTGACAGTTGATTATTGTTATGTTCTTTGGTGGTGGTCGAACATGAGAGTGGGAGGTCACGCCCGATCATTGTTGTGACCTCTTACGGGCTTCTGGTCCCGAAGGGGTATCAGGACTTACGGACAGGCAGTGCCTGTAAGGGGAAACAGTGAGCAATTTGGGGATTGCTCACATTCCCCGCCCCTTCGGGAGCCAGGGTCATCTCCGATGACACTGGGCACCGGTACCTCCTCGTTGGGGTATGCCTGCCTCAAGGCAACCTCGTACCGGTAGCGGCGACATCCGGAACACGTCGTTGGCACTCGCGCCTCTTGATGGTCTGGAGGGCAGGTTGGCAGGGGTTTGCGATCCCGGTGTGCCTTCCGCAGCCGTTGCCAGAAAGTCTTACATGCCGTACATCTGAATTTCAGAATGTAACGGCATGGTTGCTGACAGACTGGGCACTCCTTTGATCCTTTTCTTGCCGACGACCGGTCCGGTCGGGGATCCAAAGGAGTGGCTGCGGTCGGGGTCTTGCACCTCTTAATGCGGAGTCGAGGTATCTGGACAGGTGTCGATGTCCACGAGGATGTTCCAGGCTGTGGTTGAGCTGGGGAAACCATGAAGTCGGCGGGGTCCACCTCGGTGATGACGTCAACAGCCGGTTCCACTATGCTTCCGGCTGGGGAAAGGTTTCGGCCAGGTGTTGGGGGCGGCGACCTTTGTTTGTGGGATGGTGTCGCAGGCGGGGATTCGAAGTCGGAAGAGAAGGCGGACGACGAGGACGGTTTGATGGCTGGGGCCACCGAACGACTGGTTCTCGCCGCGGGTGGCTCCACGGGGTTCGGTGCCGGCTCTGGGTCGGGTTGTTGTGCCCGACGCAGGGCTCTCAGCATACTGTCCTTATCCTGCTCCAATTTCCGCTGCTTCCGCTTCATCCGGTTTCTTTCTTCCAGCAGAAGGTCGCGTTCCATGGCAATGCGTTTGTACGTGGGCAGCCAGGAAGCGATTCGAGTCAGGGATAAGGTACAATTGTCCTTTAGGGCTGCTCGTGCCTCGTAGTAGTCGGTACGTGCCATGAGGTGTAGAAATGTGGCGAGGGTACCCATGACCATTTCAGGATGACAAATGGGTTCGGCGGTATCGAGGAACGTATTGGGGAGGGACATGAGGGCTCTGGTCTGGCTGACGATCGAGTTGTGGAGGGTCGCGACATTTTCATCCGGCGGTGGGGGAAAATCCCTTGCCTGATCTAACTGGCGCTGCGCCATCCTAAAATAAAATAACCTCTTAATAGTATGGTACCTCGGAAAAGTGATAGGGCATTTTGGCACAGGCTGAGGTTGCAGTGTCTCAGATTGAATCATGTGGAAACTAAATTTTGTAAGGTAAGTATTTGACCTGATGGGTCTTGGTTAACGCTGAGACCTATTGGGCAATATCTTTCTGGTTTGCATTTGGGTACATGTATAATATATATATATATATTTTTTTTTTTCTTTTTTTTTTTTTTTTTTTTAAATGAACTGTGTAACTTTGTAAATATGTAAATAATTTGTAAGCTTTGTAATTATAACTTGTAACTGTATCATTGTATTATTACCATTAATTTGTAATCTTTATTCTTTTGTAATACGTATTGTGATTTTGTGTCTCTATTGTATGTTTCGTGTTTGTGTTTTGTAATATTTATAATGTATCGTCTTGTTGTGGTATGCGTTTCATCTGTCTGTGTTGGTTCTAGTAGTAAGTTAGTTAGTCGAGCTTTTTCCTGTGTGCAGGTTTCTATAGTTCACCGGTACTCTACGACGGAAGGTGTATCCAGACGTGGTTGCTCCGCTGGTTTCATCAGTCGTGGTTCCTGACTCTTCTACAGGGGCTGATGGTTCTTGGGCGGTTGCCTGAGAATACTCCTCGTCTGATGATGTTTCCGGTGGATCTGTCGTTTGATCCCATATATCATCTGTAGTGGTGACTATTGGCGGTTCGGAGTTGGTTACTGGACTTCCGACGGTTCCTCCGGTGGAGGGTCCGGGTTGTTCTGGTTTCCGACTCTCAACTGTCGGTGTTTCAGGTTGCAACTTGGCGATCCCTTCATTGGTTAAAGTCAAGTCTTCGGCTATCATTTTTTCTATCGGGTCTTTCGTTACAGGTTTCACAGGTGTACTCTCCGCGGCGGGTGGTTCTATCACCTGGTCCGTAAATGCTCCATCGGGAACTCCGTTGGCAAAAGCTGGCTTCAAACGGTTTATGTGAACGGTTTGTCGTTTCACATCGGCGATGTCGCTAATTTCATATGTGACATCGGTGTATCTTGCCACTACCACCCAGGGTCCCGACCAGGGACTCCATAATTTTCTGGCAGCTCCCACTGGTGGTTGTATTTCACGGAGATACACACGGTCGTCTACGTCGAATGATCGTTTGGTTAATCGGCGATTTATGACTTCACTCCGCTTTTTCCATGCGTCATGGAGACTACTGATTGCGGCGTTTCGTGCGATTCTGAGTCGACGCAGGTTCGAGTCTTCTGGGTCCACCTTGATATTCTGGAAGGTTTCGTTTGGAAGTCTAAGTTCTCTTCCGAATGTGAGGAAATTTGGTGAGAACCCGGTGCTTTTGTGTGGTGTTGCTCTGTAAGCGGCGACCGCCACTGGCAATATGGCTTCCCACGCTGTGGTCTTTTTCACGATCTTGGCTAAAATATTTGCGAGGGTCCTGTGGAATCTTTCGCATACACCATTCCCTTCCGGGTGGTATGCCGTGGTGAATATTTGTCTGATTCCCCATTTCAGGCAGAGTTCTCTGGTGGACTTGGCGGTAAATGCGGTTCCTCTGTCTGACACCAATCTCTCTGGCACTCCGTGCGTTGGAATGTAACGGGTTGCTAATATGCGCGCTACCGTGCCTGCGGTACAGTCAGTTACCACATACGCCTCAGCGTATTTCGTGAAGTGGTCAATTGCTGTCATGACATACTTTGGTGTGGATCCGGACGTGATTGGTCCGACAAAATCCACGCCCACAATCTGACCGGGTCTTTCCGGGAGCAGAGGTTTTTGGAGGGGGTGTCGCAATCCGCTTGGCGTATTTCGCTTCTGACAGGCCTCACATTGTTGAACGTAATCTTTTACATCCTTTGCGAGGCTCGGCCAATACCCCAACTTCCTAACGATTTTTTCCATCGCTTCCGCTCCGGGATGGCCGGCCCATTCGTTTCGGTGACAACGCTCCAAGAGCCAATGTCTCAGTGAGGTGGGCATGAGTGGAACCCATTCTGGTTTGCCTTTCAGGTTCACTTGAAGTTCACATACTCCATTCACCTTTTGGGACTCTCCGTGATTTCGGAACAGTACAGTGGATTGTACCCAGGGGTCGATGTTCTGCGCGGCAATCATCAGGCTTCGTGGGAACTCAAGGGTTAGAGTTGCGACGTTTACGCGACTCAATCCGTCGGCATGTGTCATCTGCGATCCCGGACGGTACTTCGGAGTGAAATTGTATTCTGCCAATCTTAGTATCCATCTGCCAATTCGGGACGTTGGATCTTTGAGTCTCATGGCTGCTGTAAGGGCCATATGGTCTGTTTGTAATTCAAACGTCCGACCCAGCAGATACTCTTGAAAGTGTCTTACAGCCCATACGACGGCGAGGAGCTCCCTTTCTGTCACTGAATACCGCGTTTCCGCAGGATTTAGTTTCCGGCTTGCGTAGGCCACGGGACGTTCCTGTCCATCATGCTCTTGGGAGAGCACAGCTCCCAACGCGGAGTTTGAGGCGTCGGTGGCTAGGATGAACGGCTTAGTGAGGTCCGGGTATGCCAACACAGGTTCCTGCGTGAGTTTTTCTTTTAGCCTGTCAAAGGCAGTCTGATGAGCATCGGTCCATTCGTACGGTGTTCCTTTCTTGGTCAAATTTGTCAAGGGTGTCACTATCTCGGAAAATTTCGGGATGAACCTGCGGTAGAATCCCGCTAATCCCAGGAAAGATTGCAACCTGAGTACGGTCGTTGGAACAGGGAATTCCTTGACAGCTCGAACTTTTTCTGGTTCGGTGTATATTCCATCCGATGTTACACGATGGCCGAGAAAACGCACTTCGTCTTTCAGGAAGTCGCACTTGACCAAGTTTACCTGCAGCTTGGCGTCTCGAAATCGGTCAAAAACCTCTCGCAACTTCTTGAGATGTTCCTCAATCGTGGGTGAGAATACGATAACATCGTCTAGATAGACTAAGCACTGGTCTCCCAGGACACCATCTAGTACGTTATTCATCACCCGCTGGAATGTTGCCGGGGCGTTCTTTAGGCCGAATGGCATTCTCTCATACTGAAAATGTCTACCAAGTACGGAGAAAGCGGTCTTCTCTTTCGCGTCGGGGTGTACCGGGATTTGATGGTAGCCCGATACCAGGTCAATAGTTGAAAAATATTTGCAACCCCCTAACATGGCTAACGTTTCCTGGAGTCTGGGAATGGGATAGGCATCTCCCTTCGTGATACGGTTCAGTTGACGGAAATCCGTACAAAATCTCCACTTCTGTTCTTCGCCGGGAGGTGTCTTCTTTTTTACCATGAGTACTGGTGCGCACCATGGACTAGTAGAACTACTTATTATCCCAGAGGCCAACATATCCTTCAGTTGTTTCTCCACGACCTCTCGAAGGGCGTGTGGGATTGGATACGGTTTCTGGTTGGTAATCTCCGGCTGCGTAGTGGTAATCTCATGAGCCACCTGGAGGCTACAGCCCTCTCCTGAGGGTGGTTGGAAGAGATCCCAGTACGAGAACAGAGTGTCCTCAGCCAACTTTTGAGGGTCAATTGGCAAATGGGACAGTTTCTCCCGGACCATTGATTCTGTTTCGGGTCGGGGGTCTTCCCATTGATCCGTGGGTATCATTTCCCACTCCTCAGCTTCTGGGCATGAATTCTCCGACGTCCATTCTCCAAGATCCATGTCGCCATTATCGGAGTCGATTTTGCACGTTTTCATGCTGTAACTGCCATTCATCGGAATTTCTTGGGCCCTTTTGCGTTTTCCTCCGGTTTCTTGAGAGGCGCCCGTAGATAAATTTCCTTGATGTGGGTTACTGGTTTGACTAGTGTTGGTCGGCGATACACATCGCTTCGTTCCATTGTTCATGTTTTGAGTTTGGGTAATCGCAAGTATCGATACACCCTGCGATCCAGCGTGCGATACCCCTGGTGTCTCCCTTTGTTGTTGCGGGGTTACGGTGTCCGATACACCTTGCGATACGGTGGGCGATACCTCTGGTGTTTCCCCCTGTTGTTGCGGGGTTACGGTGTCCGATACACCTTGCGATACGGTGGGCGATACCTCTGGTGTTTCCCTCCGTTGTTGCAGGGTTACGGTGTCCGATACACCTTGCGATACGGTGGGCGATACCTCTGGTGTTTCCCCCTGTTGTTGCGGGGTTACGGTGTCCGATACACCTTGCGATACGGTGGGCGATACTTCTGGTGTTTCCCTCTGTTGTTGCGGGGTTACGGTGGCCGACACACCTTGCGATACGGTGGGCGATACCTCTGGTGTTTCCCCCCGTTGTTGCAGGGTTACAGTGGCCGATACCTCTGGTGTTGTCATTTGGAGTTCTTGTTCCTCTAGGTTCACAAAGGCAGCGGTTACCGAACGAGAGGTGCTGGGGAGGGCCGTATCCGTGCCATCCTGATGGCTCAGGCACTGCGATACGGTATCCTCCCTCCTCTCGGACGGCAGAACTACCCCAATGTTCCCGAGACTTCGATATTCCTCCTCCCGATCCACCGTTACCGATTCGGTTTCCGCTCGCAGTTCCATGTTGGGTCCAGTTGTGAAGGTTAAGGGGATTCTCCTGAGTACATCGAGACCCAGTAGGTTCAGGTCGGCCTGTTTCCGTGCGAATACCGGGAAGGTGTGCGTGAAACGGTGACGCCCGATACGGGTGTCGATGACCTGTTCCCCTGCAAAGGGTAGTAAGGTCCCGTCTGCACCCCAAGCCACTACTTTGGTAGGTAGTAGCGGTATTCCGGCGATCGGACTCGCCAATACGGACAGCGCGGCCCCCGTGTCTACCAACATGCTACGAGTTTCAGGTCCGAGACCCACGTCCATTCTAAGTGTTCTCACTAAGGGTTGTTCTACGGCGGTCACGCATAACTTGTTATCTTCTGGTCCCCGATACAGAGTTACTTCTTTTACATGGTTCGGTTCCGCGGGCGGTTGTGATACGGGAAGTAACTTCTTTTTCTGGTGACAATCCGGTTCCAGGTGTTCTCTCGACCCACAGAAATTGCAAAATATCGTTTTCTGCGGACTCCGTGGACAATCTACCGGGAAGTGATCCTTGGCAGCGCAAAACATGCAGGGGTATCTGGGTATTGGTTTGTCCTCGTTACGTTGGTCACGATAGTCACCGTTCCACGGGGCTCGCGGTTCACCGTTCCACTTGTTTCTCTGTTCCTGGTTCCTCGGTTCGTTGGCCCACTGGTTCCTTGGTTCGTTGACCCACTGGTTCCTCGGTTCATTGGTCCACTGGTTCCTCGGTTCACCGTTCCACTGGTTACGACGCTCCTCTCCGTATTTCTGTTCTCTTCTGGGTACTGGTTGGTCTCGGCACGGGCATCTGGCGGCGAAGTGGTTCGTTCCACCACAATTATAACACCTTTGTTCGGCCGATACCGCTGCGAGGTCCCAATGTTCCTCCACTTCTTCCGTTTCGGCCAAGGTTTCCTCTAGTTCCTCGGCATTTTGGAGGGCGATACGTATTGTTGTGGGTCGGTTCACCACTAGAAAAGCACTCAACTTTTTCCCGACACCCTTTATGAAAGCACTAAGGGTTTTTCGTTCGACCCATTCTTGTTGGTCATGTCGATCCAGGTGGGTTCCTTCTTCCAACACGGCACATCGGGCCAACCCCCGTATGCGGTCTGCGAACTGCCGTAACGTTTCCGAAGAGTTACGTTTCACTGTCCATAAGGAGGCTGCGGCATGTTGCGGGTTTTGGCGTCGGAACCACGATAGCATTTCGTCTCGGACTCCGTTATAGGCGTTAAATCCATCGAGAGCATCGTTCCTGTCGATTAGAAACTGCTTGGCCGTTCCTCTCGTCTTGATTCGCAGTAGTTTGAGTTTCTGTGCCTGCGTCAAATCTTCGGTCACCGCATCGAAGTTCGTGAAGAACGAACCGACACTAAGCGCACCGGTCGCGTCGGGGTCCCAAGGTTCCACCTCTAGGAGTAGCGAACGCGGAATACCGTTCCCACCCTCGTCCTGGCTTGACGCGTTATACTTCTTCAATAAAACATTCATTTGTTTCATTGTTTCCGTAAGCGCGTCAACCGGACCTTTTTCCTGAAACGGATCGGGATCCGCGAAATCCTCTGGGTCTCCCATCGACATTTTCACTTTGAATCAAGCAATACCGGGAAAATACACTCACAGTCACAGACACAGGGTCAGCTCTGGAACGGTTCTTGTCAAGTTCGGTTCGTATTGTGTTACCGTGTGACGACACGGGTGTGTGTTGTGTGCAATACAGGTGTTGTTTTATGCGATATAGGTGTACAAGAATGTCAATGTTACGCAAATAAGTCCACCACTTTTCCTTGGTATTGTACCTCTCTATTTGGTACCTTATCACGATACACCCTACACCCTGGTTCTGATTGTTTTGATTCCGATATGACTCTACTAGAAGAACTGTTACTGAACGTGTAGCTACAAACGGAACTGGGTCCGTGCGGGGCGCACCACACGTAAGTCCGGGCGATATACCGACCCGACACACAAGTTATCGAGTGCGATACGGCGCTTCGGAATCACGATACGCAATTATCCCACCGTTTGCCAACAATTTGTAAGCTTTTTGGTCACGTTCAGTAACACTAGTTCTTCCTGAAAGGGGGAACAAGGGGGGTCGACACTGTAAAACAAAGAAAATATCGGAATCTTAGAACTAGTATTTAAAGTGGTACTTAACTGGTCGACTGGTAGCGGCGTTCTCCCGAGCGGCTTGGAGAAGAGGCGTAGTGTTCCACTTTTATGTAACTCTGTTGTATTTACAAACTGTTAAACCTGAAGGGTAGGTTCACCTGAAGGGTGTTACTGTATCGATGTATTGAATAAATGAATTTACTTGAAGGTAGTTGTTGATTGAAAAGCAAGTTCCTAAAATCGATACTGTGATATTATGTAAGTTCAGAACCTGGGATGCGGGTCGACTCTAAAGGAGAACTACAGGTTACCAAAATGCTTATTTTAATACCAGGAAGATATGCGATACAGGTAAGTATTTGAGCAATATATACGTTCTGCAAGGTATCGATCCCAGGGATCGATCGCCTGAGGGGCGTTACGGCGTGATACAAAAGGTAAGCAAGGTAAGTTTCTTTAACTTTATGACTAGTTATAGTTCTTATAATGAGATGCGATACGGTTACGAATAGAACTGTTACAGGTTACTCTTTAGTTATACTAATTTTGTTACGCTTTACTATCACTGAGTCCACCGTTACTTCTACCTATAATTGGCCAATCTATAGTGTAGAATATTGTTAACACACTCACGTTCCGGGTTACCGAAGCGAGTCCGGGCGATGGTGTGGCGCAGTTTTGATGGGGAGAGCCGGGTCAGGACTGGTTCCACGTGGTCCTCGATACGTCACGATCCGGGCGACGACGCGGTTCCAGGGGAGGCAGGACGGACAAGCACTGGCTACTGACTTCTCACAGTTTAAAGACCTAGTGACTTGGGGGAGGCAGGAGGACGATACGGTACAGTTCGACGGGATTGACTGGGTCGACACGGTACAAGGGGATGAACGCTTCAAAGATGAGGGGAGATCACTTCGAGACAGCTGGCAAGGCTTTAACTTCAGGACTAAGGGTTCTCCGGCGCTACATTGGAATATCATCTCTCCCTCCTGACCAGTGTTGCCATCTCTTCCCAGGGTGGCCAGACTGGAAAGGATGGTTGGTGATTTTCTCCTCTTTGCTGATGCTGGTGTTTTAGCTGCTTTGCATGGATGTTGCTCAATTGCATGGATGTTCTTCCCTCTTCTTGACAGTTGATTATTGTTATGTTCTTTGGTGGTGGTCGAACATGAGAGTGGGAGGTCACGCCCGATCATTGTTGTGACCTCTTACGGGCTTCTGGTCCCGAAGGGGTATCAGGACTTACGGACAGGCAGTGCCTGTAAGGGGAAACAGTGAGCAATTTGGGGATTGCTCACATAATCAAGGGAATCCACCTTAGGGGAAGAATACAGTAAAGTTTCTGCAACGATTAGGGTGGCAGTGGACAGAACTGAAGAATATATAAGATATAGTAGGCTGTTATCGTGGAAAAGTTATGATGACTCTCACTTTGAAATCGAGCATGATATTGACCTCTATGTACTATTATGATGTCTGATCCTCATTTAACTCATTAATCCTCACTTACATACACATTCTTCATTCCATTCTCTGCGGCATGGATACACTAATGTCTCTACTTGATACTCTCCATGCGTTAAGACCCTGCTATCAGCCATGTGTGGCACTATAAGATCGCCTGAAAAAAAAAGTTTGTCCACTGCCACCTCAATTTGTGAAGAAACACAAAAACTGCAGTATCGAGTTTTGCCGCCCACTGCCTTGAATATTATATAATTTTGTGAAATGTCTCGGGTGAATCTTATTACATTACTATTGGATTGAAGGGCTTTACTAGCAATGTAATACCGTAAGAATTTTACTCGCGGGAGACAATCTTTGAGTGAACTGTGAACATAGTTGCATTTCCGCTTGTTTGGTATTGATGTTTACTCTGGCTACTAACCAATTGTTATTTTCTTGTTTTTCGTGTGCCATTTTTTTAGGCTCATTAACGGAAAGTGTCATCACGGCTTATGAATCTTCTTCCGTGATTATTAACAAGAAGTCCGTCGAATGCCTGCCTGAAGCGAGTTGTGAAAATTCTCCCTCAGAAAATTCAATACCCATCGCTACCAAAGGTGACATTTTGACGTCTATTTGGCAACATTTACCGAACGCTGGTCACGAAGTATTAACTTTTTAATTTCACGTTCTTTCTTTCAATCGACTGTTGTAAACATGTGGTATTAACCTATTTATATGTGGTGATTTTCGTACTATCGTGTACAAAGGGCTGTATTAGAGAGTTCTTGCAGGCCACTAACGTATCCGTGGAACTTTTTTACAGAGCTTGGTATCCACGGAACATGTGCACTTATCGAAACGTTGACAATTGGTGACGATCAAGCTGCCAATTTTGGCAGAGTCCGTTTAGAATCCCAAACGTTCCTGAACCTTTCTATTTAAACAGTACATTTTGTTATTGTCTACTGTCATCATTTTTCTTCCGTTACCATGGCAAAATAGCATAAACAAATCGTGGCTTTTAGCACTTCAGGTCACTTGGGACGTCAATCAAGAGTTACAGCAGGCCAAGATACATAAAAAACGCGAGACTCACGTCGAAAACGTATTTCGTGAGGCTCACAGAAGACGGTTGACTCAGCCCTCTCGCGTAAATTACGTGAGAATTGCGTTTTCGACGTGAGATAACCTACTACTCAACTCCTTGTTTTCGTGGCTGAGCTAATGGCCACCGTCAATCAGCTGATCAGTCTGTTTCTTTAGTTTTGAAGAGTTTTGGTGAATCTTTTGCGAGTTCTTTATCTTTGGGGTCGCGGTAAAGTGAATTGAAGATTGAAGAATTGGTCCCTTATACATTTCGCTTGAAGTGAATATTGCTCCCTTATACATTTTGGTCTGTTGCGGCGTCTGAAGTGTGGATGGCGGATGTTCAATCTCGATGAGATCAGTTGGACGATCCATCTCATTTTTTTTCCATTGAAGGCAAGTTTTCTCTACCTTTTTGACCGACTTCGTATTTATTTTACTTCGAAAAGGTAATATTGGAATATAATACGAAAAGATTGATTAGTCCAAGGTCGATCAAACTACCAATCTCGTTGAATTTGGTTGTCTGTCATCTACTCCTCAGACAAGGGGATGGACTGAAATGCTCGATTAGGTACTCACATTCATTTTGCATTTATTTATTTATACTCTTACGATTATTTTGGGTAATTAACGAGCTTACTTCATTGATTTCCTTATATTTTCCTTCCTGTTTTCCTTTATCGGTTCAACAAAAACAAAGACCGCAGATTGAGTTGACGTTATCTATGGAGTGTTGAAAAATCTAAAGCAACGTCAATCACTTGAGCCTCACGGGATTGACTTGAGACTCACGTCGGAAATTTAGCATCCACTCGGTGCTCGCCCTAGCAGCTTCTCACGTCTAAACAGTTCCAAATGTTGCTGTAACTCTAATGACAATGGACCAACATATTTCCCAGCTGGCTTACTCACTGGGCGCGGTTAGCAACGTGATTGCGTGCTCTAGGTTGACATTCCCGGGCTCATTGAGCTGATGTCGCCTGTTGGTTGCAAAAACTCTCTATTACCATTAGCTATGACGTTTTGTTTTGTATGGTTTAGTGCAGTCACTTAAATGTCTCATATTATCATTCCCACTTCTAATCTTTTGGAATTACAGAAGAAAATGGAAATGACGAAAAACCAAACAGCATCAAAGATGTCTACTCTTTCACGGATCTCGACATGGAACTGAGAGTGAAAACGTTCGTTTACCACGACATCTTCACAAGCGAAAATGAAGAGCTTTGCTCTCTGATCCGAGTAAGTTGTGCATTTTTAAAAAATTTCGTTGTGTATCCAAACCTTCTCCAACAATGTCGAGGCTTTTCCACATGAAGATGATTGAGGCGGTATGCGACCTAGGAAATGAGGACAAGATAAAGAGATGGGCCAAGGCCCGGGAAACTCAGTCTGTCATGATGATGGGGACATCAGATCCTACCGATCGTGAAGGAGAAGAAAAATCGGAAAGAGAGGCACTGGATGAGTCTGAAGGGGGCGATGACATGAACAGGGAGGCGAGAACTCCCGTGGGCGCTGCAGGTGGGGTAGTCCCTAGAGAACAGCGGAAGGAAAAGACCAAATTGAGACCCCGCAAAAAGGCTGGCCCTGGAGAAAAGCTGGGAGGTACCAAACTCCTCAACATGGAAAATATGGAAGAAGAACTGATCTTCTTCAAGCAAGCATGGGACATGTGGGGCACAAACCCCAACAACATTGGGCAGCGCCCCTTTGTACAGGCAACAGACAAATTGGGGGAACTGATTAATAATCTAATCAGACCCCTGATGAAGGGATACATAGACCTTGCTCAAGAGGTCAAGTATTTAAGAGGAGTTTCCTCAGGAATTGGTAGGCTCAGTGACTCTCTTGAGAGTATTGACGCTGGGGTACGTGAACTGCAAGGTAGAGACAGCTCTGCAAGGACGGAATATGTTGAGGAGTCTATCTCTGGAAATAGGCATATTGCAGTGGCAATGATTAAGCTAGAGGAGATAATCAGAGAAGAAATTGGAAAGGTTGTTACCAGAGTCGATGCTGTCGATGAAAAGACCAACAAAATTGGGGGTAAGGTTGACAGACTGATCAGGGAAGACATAACAGCTCTGGGGCGAAAGGTGGATGTGGTTAGCCGCTTTGTGAAGGAAGGTAGCAATCCAGCTACAAAAGTGGCATTCGCTCCCAACACAAATACAGCTGTGTTGGCCTCCAAGTCAAATACCGTCGGAGCTGGATCAAAGACAAAGAGACCCAGAGAGAACCAGGAGGATGACAGTGAGCATGAAAATGACCAGTGGCAGGTAGTACGGGGGAGAAAGGTTCCAAGGCAAAAAAGTCCTCCCTCTGACATGGAAAGTGGGAGGTCAACTGCACCTTATAGCTCCCAATTCTCAGCTACAGACACTGAGGGTCAGGACAGCTCACTCACTGCAGCTAGTGGACGGAGGCGCCGCCAAACGAGGAAACAGAGGGACCGACTTAAAAGATACGAAGGCATCCTGCAGAAGACCAAGGAGCTAAAGGAAAAGGGTTCCCCTCCGGCAATATTAGTGCAGAAAACGAGGCCAGTATCGTTGCAATCAGAAATGGAGATTACTGAGGGGGCTGAAACAAATGATAGGTACAAACAAGCTCTCATGTCTCCCCCATCACTGAAGAGAGCTGTGAGAGAAGCTGTAAACCCTGTTGAAATGCAGCTAAATGTCAAGAGAGTCCAGCCACTTGGCATGGATAAACTGAAATTGACAGTGGGCACTGAACAGCAAGCCGTTCTACTCAGAGGGGAATTAGCCAACAAAGGGTTCACTGTACAAAAGGACATGGGCCCAAATAAGCCCCTGCTGATGAAAGTTCACAGAGTCGACCAGGAAATTCCCAAGGAAAATGTCGCGGACAAAGCATATGATCAAAATGCATGGATTTCCGAATGTTTTACCAGGGAAGCCTGGAAAAAAGAGTTTGTTCCCTCGTTTGCTAAAGGCAAGCGGGAATATGATAATGTCATTTGGGTTTGTGCTGTGTCTGCTAGAGTACGAAATGAACTTATCAAAAGGCAGCCTATCTACATAGGGTTTGAACAGTGTCGGGTAGTGGACTATTTGGACATCACAAGATGCTTCAAATGTCAAGGGTTTGGACATACTCAAGCAAGATGCTTTGGTGAAGATACATGCGCCAAATGTGCTGGGGACCACAGAACAAATGCCTGCACTAGTGGAATCCGAAAGTGTGCTAACTGTGCGAGAGCAAACCTAAAGAGTAATCACACTGTCGATTCAGAGGGTTGCCCAGCCTTCCAAAGGGCATGGAGGTCACGGATGAGAGCCATTGATCCATGCCAGTAATGAACCAACCCACAAATGAATATTACTCAATGCCACGGAGGAGGCAGCCAAGACAACAGGCAAGCAATGATCAAGGTCTTACAGGGTAACCTACACAGAGGTACAACAGCACAAAACCTGCTGCAACAACTCGTACGGGAGAGAAATATTGACATTGCGATCATTAGTGAGCAGCATCATAATCAAATAAATCTGAAATGGTACACGGACAACACGGGAACAGCAGCAATATGGTCAGTGTCAGATGGACATGTTGAGGACCATGGAAGTGGAGTGGGGTATGTTTGGCTAAAGAGAGGGGGAGTCACATACTTCAGCTGTTATTTCACACCGAATGAACCCATTCAGCACTTCCAAAGGAAGCTGGGTGAACTGGAGGATGCTGTCCAGAATACTACAGGTGACACAATTGTTGCAGGAGATTTCAATGCTAGAGCCCTTGAATGGGGCATGCCTGACCCTGATTGGAGGGGCCGGCTCATTCTAGAGATGGCAGCGAGGAAAGGATTGGTGATCCTAAATGAAGGCGATACACCTACCTTCCACCGACCAGGACAACGAGGTACCATACCAGACATATCCCTAGCTACAGAAACTGCTGCCAGAAAGGTCCGTAATTGGAAGGTTATGCACGAGTTCACAGGTAGCGATCACCAGTACATAACTTTCGACTTTCAAATTACAACACCACAAAGAGGCACCCCACGCAGAGACATAGACCAGGTTAAAGGTTGGAATTTGGCAAAACTAGATAGAGAAAAAATGGTACAGGTTTTACTAGATGGAGATAAACAAATGGCTGCAAATGATCATAGGCAACAACCAAGTACCACATCTCAGACTCCAGGCATGTCTGTTTTAAGTGCTCTGGATGCTGAGGTAACTGTGAATAAAACAATGAAGATTCTGACCAAAGCCTGCAATGCATCTATGCCCAAAAAAGTCCTACAAACAGGAAGGCCTCCAGTTTACTGGTGGAATGAAAATATTGCAAGGCTCAGGAGGATATGTAACCAACTGAGGCGCAGAGCGCAGAGAACAAGGAGGCAAGAAAATTGGTCGACAATACACACAGAATTTGCAGAAGCTAGGAAGAAACTCCGTCATGAAATAAATAAAAGCAAAGCGGATTGCTGGCAAAAAATCATCGACGAAATAAATGTAGACACATGGGGTCGCGGCTACAAGATAGTGACAGGAAAACTACAGGCACAAAGTCGTTCGAGCCTTATGGATGAGGAGGTCATGGAGTCCATCGTAAATGGCCTCTTCCCAACCCATCCTCCCAGAGATATAGATTATAGAAGTGTAAGAAGAACAGACACACCCCTATTTACAGTGGACGAACTAAAAAAAGCAATTGGAGCATTAAAAAACAAAAAAGCGCCTGGACCTGATGGCATACCGTCAGAGGTACTCAAAATAGCCACGGAAGCCTGCCCACAGCTGCTCCTGAGGATGTATAATGCATGCCTTGGTGCTGGGGTCTTTAGCAAGCGATGGAAGGCTGCTCGCCTGGTCCTCTTAGATAAGGGTAAAGGGGACCCAAGCCTGCCGTCATCCTGGAGACCATTGTGTATGCTGGACACAGCTGGAAAGGGCTATGAGAAACTACTTCTGCTCCGGCTACTGCCTGCAATAGAGCAAGCGGGAGATCTATCCCCCAGACAGTATGGTTTCCGGAAGGGTCGTTCAACTGTCCATGCACTGACTGATGTGGTGACTGCAGTAAGAAGATCACAGGAAGGCAGCCGGTACAACAGAAACCTTGCACTCCTGGTGACCCTTGATGTGAAAAATGCCTTTAACTCTGCAAGATGGTCGGATATGTTAAAAGCCCTTAGCATTGATTTCAGGGTTCCACCTTATCTACTGAATGTTATGGACAGCTACCTTAAGAACAGAACACTAACATATGAGACTGCTCAAGGGGTACGAACGAAGGATATCACATCAGGGGCTGCTCAGGGATCTGTACTAGGTCCTCAACTGTGGAATGCATCATACGACGGGGTCCTAAGATTGGAAATGCCTGAGGACTGTTTCCTTGTTGGATATGCTGATGATGTGGCAGCAGTAGTACTCGCAAGGACAATGGATTCAGCCCAAGCCAAGTTGGAGCAGATCATGACACGAGTAACGGAGTGGATGGAAGAACATAGCCTGGCACTAGCTACATCAAAAACAGAGGTAGTCATCTTCACCCGTAAGCGCATACCTACCATCATCCCAATGCGGATCGGAAACACTGAAATAACAACTAAACCAGCAGCCAGATATCTAGGAGTCATGTTGGACACAAAAATCACTTTTGGTGAACATTTAAAAAGGACTGCAGACAGGGCTGCACAAAAATCGGCAGCTCTTTGTCACCTTATGAGAAACATAAATGGCCCTAGACCATGCAAGAGACGCTTGATGATGACAGTGGTGGAGTCAATTCTCTTGTATGGAGCGGAGGTGTGGGCGGATGCACTGAGCGTGGCGTATCTCCGACAGAGACTGATAGCTGTACAGCGAAGAGGAGCTCTACGAATCGCCTGTGCATACCGAACAGTGTCAGAACCCGCTATCTTTGTGCTTACCAGTGTCATACCGATCCAGCTGATGGCCTCAGAGAGAAAAAGAATTTTCGACAGAAGGAATGAAGGAGACAGGTCCCGCATAGCCAAGGAAGAAAGAGATTGCACGATGGTAAGCTGGCAAGAGATATGGACAAGAGAATATAGAGGACGGTGGACCGCACGGCTAGTGCCAAACATCCAGAAATGGACGGACAGGAAGCATGGAGAGTTGAACTTTTTCCTCACACAATTCTTCACAGGACATGGACTGTTTTATGCCTATCTACATAAAATGGGAAAGGTAACTGTCCCAACATGTCCGCACTGTCAGAAGAGAGAAGATGATGATGCGCTGCACACCTTTTTCAAATGCACCAAATGGGCGGCTGAAAGAAGCCAGCTGCTGGCAGAGCTGGGATTAACTCCCCAAATTCCAACACCAGAAGCTGTCGTCAGCAAGATGCTGGAAGGTGAGAGGAGCTGGAGTCTTGTGGCAGCGTACGCAGAGAGTATCCTGACAAGGAAGACATTGTTAGAACGAGAGAGACAGAGAAGGGAACACCTGGTCCGTCCCGCCATCCAGAACTGATGAAGTGCCCCAGGACTCAGCCTGAAGTAATGTGTTAAACAGTTCCAGGCTGATCATCCAACGTGGGAGAAAAGGAGGTGTTTTTTTAGTGGGTTTGAATCCCACATAACCTTGAAGTCGCGGATCCTTCAGGGTATCTTACGAGATCCAACTCCACCTGTGGATCTTAAAGATTTTCTCACCTACCTGCCGAAAAAAAAAAAAAAAAAAAAAAAAAAAAATGTCGAGGCTTTGTCTTCAGAAGGATTCGGCTGCTTGCTGCGCCAAGCCTCAGTATTTCAAGGTATAAAAGAAAGAGCGAACTGTTGAGAAACGACAGTCTGAAAAAGCTTAATTATATCAAAATGGACGGTGGTTATCAGGTTAGCCTGATCCCTCTCAAGAACAAGTAAAATATAAACTTGAAGAAATTGAATGCAATTGGCTCCGCGAAATTAATCTCAATTTGAAATTAATTGTTCTTCTAGAAATTCATTTAAATCTTTTAAGACAGTTCTTCCTCCATAAATCATTGTAGGCATAAGACCCAGAAGCTCCGTATTGTCTACAAATTTCAGATAGATGATTTATTTATGATTTTTCAGTGCCACATCTGGAAAACTGGTGGGTCAGATTATGATGGGTGTTTTGTGCTTTCAACCACCGCAGTTTATTTTCTCTACTCCACCACGATGAATTTTAGGTGAGTTACTGTGATCTGCAACCTAGATCCTACTAGCAGAGATTGTTGCGAGATTTTGAAATTCAAATCACACATTCAAAGAAAATTTGTGGAATCTTCACAGCATATTTGTTTTAAGGTCTTATTTTGGTTTGGGTTTTAGCAATCAAAGCAGTAACTGGTTCAGTTTGAACGAGTCATATAGAATCACGGATATCAAAAGAGTGCAGCCCATCATCTGGTATCAAGGCTTGGAAATTCAAATCAAGAATTTCTCTTTCATACTCATCCTCATGGACGGTGATCGAACTCAAAATCTCATTAAAGATTTTAATGGTACGTATATATTTTTGACCATGATCATTGGTAATACAGTGCCGCGTTGTAATGATTTTACTCTTGTTATCAGGTCCGTCGTTGAAAGGAATAAAAGTCTTTCCTAAACCTAATCCCAAAGTTGAATTATCGCTCCAACAATCCGTTCTCTCCAACGATTTGAATCACAACTCCGAGGATCCATCCGTTATACACATGGTCATGTGCCGCTCTTTGGAAATCACCAAAATTGAAGGTATTTTTGGATTGTGCAAAACTACGGTTCATTATGTTCTTCCGTAGAATGTCTTTGGAAGTGCGTATAATGAATGATCTGCCAAACGGAGTCACTCGAGGTGGGGATCTATGCGGGAGTTCTCCGTGGTATCAGCACACGCTCCCTCGCATGTACTTTTCTGTACTAATGGTCATTCTATAGGGGCTCTTCCTTTCATCCATCCCTTCCACTTTTTTCAACTTTCCAAAATTCTTCGAGTAGGCGTTGAGTAGTCCTGGTCATATTTCCCATCATATATGTGGCCGCCCCACAGATAAACTACCTGATAGCTACAGATATTACGAGACTGTCCAGATTGAATCTTCTAGCGATGCAACAGGGGCGAGGAGGGGGAAGAAGCTCTCTCCTCACTTCTTCGCCCAAAGTAGTCAGTCAGGCTTGGGAGAAGCCAGTGGAACGACTGACAGGGAGTTACTTCGCGTCTTGTAACTATCAAGAGCTATGTGATCGATTCATAATCCGCTTTTAGTCCTGTTACTTTATAATACAGTAGTTGTTTCTTCATACGCGAGTGATATATTATTCTGACAACCTACTAGAGGAAGAGGAAATACCGGGGGATGGAATAAGAGTTATCCCATCTCCATCATATACAGGGTGTCCAAGTAACTAATAAGAACTCTTAATAAATAATACTTAACTCTTAATGTAAACCGTATTGTCTACCTGCACAAAGGAGTAATAATTCGAGAAGAAAACAATACTCGGAAAAGATTCCACGGGAAATCGATGATTTCCCCCTCAAAAAGTGACTTTTTCGGCTGTAGATACGGTGAAATCAAATCAAATCAAGAAAGGGATATCACCACGCGATTCAGCGTAGAAAAACAGTGCTAAGTAATGTGCCGCACTTGAGGTTTACCTTCATCTCAACTTTGGCGCAATCTCTGAGTTGCGCATCTTTCAAATACGGGCTGCGCGCGTTCAAAAAAAAAAAGTTGTCGAAGTGAAATGTTCATAAAATTTGACGTAGAATCCGAATCTGCAATAAAAAATGGGGGTTCTGATTTGAAAAAACAAAGCTGATCATGATTGCGCATGGTTGCGCGATTGCGCACTGCGCAATTTTGTCATTTTTGAATTCTACGCAAAAAATTATGAAGAGTAGCGTTAATCCGATTTTTTTTTCTTACACTATTAGAGAAAATAAGTGGGGGGAGCGTAGTTACTTGGACACCCTGTAGGTATATGATCATAATTTATATAATTTAATCAGTTTTTTTCTTATACCCCATGTTTTCTTTCATACTTTTTAATATGAGTTAAATGAAAAAAAAAAATATATATATATATATTCATAGGGTAGGTATACTTAGGAGGAACACACATTTTGCATACTAAGCTAGAAGAAGAAACCCGATTGATTCAATGCTGTAATCATGTTGTCGTACAGCTTCGATTTCTCCATTTGAAATGGGTTTCCCCAGAACTTATTATTACGTAGAAGACATCAAAAGCGGTGTACTATACTATCCTTAATTTCTTTATCCCTTGCAATGCGTTTCCGTTTCCTCCTAAAAATTAAAGAAAAGAGTTTGAACTGTACGTTTTGTCGTAAGTCAGGTGTCTGTAGCACCACTCAGTTTGAAAAAAAGGTAACTATGGTGAACGAGAGAGTATCCCCCCCCCCCCTCGACCACCTGGGTGAGTAAAATATGTGGGTATGTTTTTTATTCGAGTTGAATAATGTGGGGAATAATTTAATGAAGGACGGTGCAGGTGTTCTTCTGATAGAAGATTAGAACAAAAAACATGGAAACAACCATCGAAATACTTTCTCAGTTTAGCAATACTTCAAACTGCAAGGAAGGAGCGTCTTCCTAAAATGATATAAATTATTTTTTTTAAATGTGGGGAATTATTGTTAATGGAACTGGATATACGAAGTTTAAGTGAGAAGTAGCCTGAAGTAATGTGTTGAACAGTTCCAGGCTGAGATCCAACGTGGGATAAGGATGTGTTTTTAGTGGGTTTGAATCCCACATAACCCGTGCGAGCGGTTCCCTCGGGTATCTTACGAGATCCAATTTCCACCCCTGGATCTTAAAGATTTCCTCACCCCCTACTGGGGGGAAAAAAGTGAGAAGCGGATTAGGTTCCACGTGTAACGGCTCCAGTTCGAACTCGATGTTCCTGTTATGATTGTACATGTGATCTCCCTCTAATAGTTTGCTATTCCCACTGATTTACATCTTTGGTTTCGTACAGTTGATGAAGAGGAGATCCTGCGATTGGCTGCATTGGTGCTCACTTGTGGGCTGTTCATCGTGATCCCTGGTGATCTTAGCTGGCTGTGCTCTGGAGCTCAACCTTCCATTGTTACTTCACGAGATCTGTCCAGTTTGATCGAAGTGGTGAGTTTAGAATTTGACAATCGTGAACTCAACATAGTGAGGAGTTCAGAAGGGTCCGGTGTGGCCATGGTCGCTGGGGCGCGCGTTGTTTGGCGGTGGAATTTGGACCGAATTCTGCAGAGATCGTTGGTTCAAATTTCATCGCAGGCAGCGTGCGTTTTTGTGCTTCCGGGGCTCTCATCGACCCCCTCGTCCCAACTCAGAGCGGTGAAGCATGAGCAAAATCATCAGATCAAATTATGATCTTCCCTTTGGAAGACAGCTGACGACGTCGGTATGGCAGTCGGACGAAAATCCAACCTGAAATGGTTGTTTACATTACTTTACTTACCTACTTACTAGTGAAGAGTCCAAATCAGGCCCTGTTGGACACGTCTATGGGTAGTCCCATGTATGAATTCTCCTTAAAACATATTAGGGAACTAGTTTATTGACCATAGGCGTTCATTAGCAAGATCATGTTAAGCGTAAGAAACAGGGGTAAATCCCTCGACAACTGTATTGTAGACATTTCAATTCAAACTCATTAGTTGTTTCTATTACAGGAGAGGAAAGGTATGCAGCTGGTGTTCCATTTTCTGGATGAAGCTGAAGCTGTCGAAGAATTATGGTCTCTCAAGTTTGGAGTTAATACCCAAATTGATTCTTTGCTGGATGCCATTCGACGCCCCTGGGAGAGGAGATTCTCAGTTCCCCTCGAAATAACTGGATTATAAAGTAAGGTAAACCCAATTGTCGACAAAACGTTTATGGTTGCCATGATGGTTTGGGCAATGGAATCGAGGAAGATAGGTCGAATTCAAAGTTTATCTATTTAAGTTATTTCTTCCTGTCTGTGATGTTAGATTGAAACATGAGACGGCTATTAAATAGGACTTGGGAGGCTTCTTTAAATAGGATGCCTGTTGACACTTGTGACGTCATTATTCCCTCATGACATCATCGCCTGATAGTTTTGCTACACTATTTAGTTATACAAATTGTTACAATTCTTCAAAAATGCGCTAAAACAGCCTTTTTTCGGAGCTAGGCATTTAGGCATATTCTCATTATATGTACGAATTTTTCACGATCACAAGAGACAGCTAAATATGACGGATAAGTGCTGTGTGATACATATCGAAATAAATGGGGATTGGCCATTAAATACGGGTTTTGATGAATAAGTACTGCAACTTAATGAATTGCTACTCTCGGCGCTTCACTCCTTTGACTCATTGCTTCGCCCCTACAGTTCAACAGATGGTGGGTGAGTCAAAATCAGCTCCTCACCCGGTTTCTATTGCCCTGACAGCATCGGTGCTGGACTTGGGGGCTTGTGTCACGGAGTCGTAGAGATTAGTTCCTGTAACCGTTACACTTGTGTCACTGGAGTGACTGTAACAGTGACGGAAAATTCCTGGAACGACCCATCTTTAATTCACCTCGCTTCTCCGCATAATACGTCCACAACAAACGTCAAATTGGACTGCGGGTACGTGGGAGGTACCTAATTATCTAAAAACTAAAACAATCTTTTTGCTTGCTCAATATAAACTTTCGTAATTATAACAACATTGAATAATGTTATGTTTATGAAGTTGTGTAATTCGTTTATTAAATTTCTAAACATCCTCACTGCTCTGAGCGAATATACAATAGACGAATTCTTGGTGCTACGTAAGAATCTTCTGTAGAATGTTATTCGTACTTACCCGACGTTGGGTGACGGTATTCTGCTTATCAAATACTGTGAATTTGGTCATAAGAAGCTGAACAAACAGGCACAACCTGTTACGAATGGTTTATTGTGCAACCAGTACAACAAATCACACCAATATTTCTGACCGCTAGATCAAATTGTAGGTGACAGCTATGTAAAATTATTAGAACAACCTATCATAATGAACGAAGCAATGTAAATGTATTATTCACTCGTCAAATGAATAGAAATAACTATTTTTCTAAAGTACGAAACCTTAAATTTGTGCGTGGAAAATGCGAAGTGCAATGATATGCCAAATTACGATAATTTCGGCAGTGATCTTGTGATAGTGAGAATAATCAATTATATTCTTATAAATAACCCATTGTAACCTGTAAAGTAGATAATTACTAATGATGAGTCACGATGACAAGGAAAATTATTAGTTTATGTTGTGTATCTATGTAATTATCTTGTGTATTTATTTAAATTTAGTTGTAATTCGCTCGTGCTTAAGTTTACAGACTTGTAACTGTCTAAATGGAACTCTAATCCGTATGGAATATCGCCCTTACTTATGTCATCGTCTGTTTTCACCTAGGTTGCTGTTCAGTGCTTTGGCAGTGGTAAAGGGTTGGTAATGAATGTGTACCGTTTTTACAGTGTAGGTATGTTTTAATTAGGTTCATAAAGCACACATGTTCAACCATTAAACGGGCTAAACCTTTGTTTGAATGAATATTCAAGTCTAATCAAACCCGAAACATTTGGCTCGATTATGGTAGGTTTTAAATTCACCCACCCAAACCGTAAGTCAATTTTCTTATAGTTTCTATAAATTATCTGTCAAATTGATTGGAAATGGGGTCTACAGGAATAAAAATGTGAGGATCCACAGCTTGGAGAGAACTGAGTTAATTCAATAGGTAATTTTAATTTTGTTTTCTCCAAGCTGTAGATCCTCACATTTTTGACCAAATGTATATCTTGAAAATGGTGTTTCAAGTTCCCCCCTTTTTCCATTTTTTATTTTACCTGCAACAGCTCTAAATCTTCACTTCCCATCTCTACCTACATGGTTGTTGATTGACTCTGGTGATGATAGCTCGTACTGCCCCTCAAATTACATCTTAACCCTAGTTAGACCATGGTGTCACTGGTGTCACCGAAAACATCTTAGGAATTCCACATCTGACCTAAGGTATCACCGGAGTAACTAAATTTTAATTACAATTTTAAATGTAATGGTCAGAGTTGAATTTTTTGAGCCATTTTTCGTGAGCTTTTAGAAGTCTATTTTACCTAAAAATGATGTTATGACGAAAAATTTCGCTTTGTCCATCAGTAAATTTTAAAATCGCAATTTAATTTTGGTTTTCTGTTGATACTTTGGGATAGTGGTGGAATTCCTAAGATGTTTTCGGTGACATTAGTGGCACCATGGTCCAATTCGGGTTACTGGTAAGTTCAATGTTTTTTAAAAATTGTCGAGTTACCTGGTTACGTACACTCTAATTTCCATACTTACTTGGTTACGAGGTACCAAATTTTCAGACTTACCTGCTCACCCACCACATAACTTCACTCTCCAACATTAACTGTCACGTCCAACAAGTTAACTCAAAGTGTTCTTTTACTCACTGCCTCATACTTTGTGAACGGAGGGTGGTGCTAGCAGGTAAACTCAGTTATCGGTTTGTTCTTGAAACATAAATTTCGGGAATGAGAGTTAACCGAATAATCACGCACTAGCCAATAGGAAGCAGGTAGACTGACGAAGATACTCGCAAACGAACGCTGACACAAAATAACGCCTGCGGTCAAGATATCTCGATTTTCACCAAAAAACGACTTACCTTTTTGTTGGGTCGATCATCATATTTGCTGTTTCTATCATTTCAACAGACGATTGACGTAATTTTACCAGGAGAGTCTATCAGGAGGGTTTCAGCGCTACCTACCGCCACTTCAGCAAACTACCGTCATTTTCAGCTCGATGTGAGCGTGGTCAAGCGGCATTCTGAAAAGTAGGCTTACCTCGATTTTACCACTCTAATTTCTAAGTTTGGCGGCTTTACATCCCTGCCTTTTTAAATGGGGTAGTTGCATGATATTTTTTTGTATTTTTTCTGTGTAGAGAATCTCTATTGAAGTACGAATCTGCAAATAAAACTCCCGGAAACGCTTCCAAAAAATTTAGAGATTTTTTCGAAAAACGGGATTTCGGATTCAGGCGGGAAAACCTACACACGGCTTGGACACTGCGGGGTGGGGGCCACGTCACGGGTGTGAAGGGGGCCAAGAGACCCCTTCCTTTGCCTGGGGGGTCCTTTGATAGCAACCCTCTGTTGGGTTTGTTTACGTTCGTTTGTGGCAATAAAATTGGAGAATCACTCACACTTTGTGGTGCTTTCATACTGAATTTTGCTAGCTGTGCAATCGAAACATGTTGCATCAAAGATTTTGTTTCCTACTGGCATTCCCTCCACTGTAACTTAAACCTCATATGGTTGTGAAGAAATGCGGTGTTCTGGTGATACTCGAGCCACAACCTCGCAAATTTGCTAGATTCTTCTAAGTTGGACATAACCAACATCGTTTTATTTAACAATTTACAAACACTCATTGGTACTACGTTGTACAGGATAATGACACTACAATGAAACTTCCAATAAATGAGCAACCATTTGGATGAAGAAGTACTACACACAAGAAATCACAGTTACAACTGACCTTTTACTATAAAAGTGTCAACTTACTTCACATTATTGGCTCCTTTTATTTCGGCACTGACGAACTTGTTGTTATTGACGTAAAAATCGTACAACATGCCAATATTTATGTACGGAATATTTTCCAGGGAAGCCACCTCGAAACTCTAGTCGATGGCTCTCCTTTTTGGCATATTGACATTTCATTTCAATACTGTGGCACATAAACGAAAAAAAAGTTACGGTTGTCTTTCTGATGATCTCTACTTACAGCCAAGTTGTTCCTACTGAACTTTATCTTCGTCATTCGCGTTCGTAGAAAAATCGTTCACCATTCGTTGGAAAGCCCTACATTTACGCATAAATGATATACTGCCAAAACCGTTGTACTTACAGAAGAAAATGAGATATACCTACCCCTGAGTTAAAATAACTATCAACAACATTCGAAAGCAGATTGGGTAGGTAGCGGGAAAAAGTGAAGACATGTGTTGCAGACTCGTATGCAAGCGTTTATTAAAAGCTTCTTGAAACTTTACAGTGAACATTATCTTTTCCAAACAAATCAACTAATAAATTATGGTAAATACTGGTGTAAACTATAACAACTAACAACTGTAACAACTCGGACCGCACTACGAGAAAGGGCCACCCGAAAAACTGATAACGTGATAACTATGACCGTAAAAGCAACGGGGTTGCTATCGAAGTACCCCGCGCCAATGTGCCCCCCGGGCATCGGCAAAACAGCCAAAATTATGCTTCAAAATTTTCAATTTAAACGATTAATTCAAACATAAAAAACCTGAAAAATATATTTCAAAGTTTTTTTAATCATCACCATCATTTTGCAAGTACATTTCAATGTTTCTAACTCGAATTGTCCTCGATTGCAGTGATCTCAACGCACTCTATCGTGAGATTCTCGTTTAGGGATGACGTAAGAGGAGTGGCCCGCCAACACTAAAAAGGATGGTACTTCTTTATTGAAATACGGCTAAACTAAATGGAATTTCGAACTGAAAACTGGTCCAGATACGTTTTTAAGTGCGCTAAATTCGAATCTGAAGTCAAAAACACGAAATTCTGACCCATGCAACTACCCCATTGCGAAGAAAAGGAACTTGTTATTGCATTATTGTGTTTCGGAATGACGAATCAAGCAGAATTTAATCTACATTGTAATCTTAGGAAAACTGGAAGTTAGAGGAGCGACGGTAATGCAGTCGCGAGCGTGATCACCTGATAAGATATTAGAAATGGTAGTTCGTTGAAGTGGAAGTAGGTAGCGCTGAAACCCGACAAAGATTGTTGGGGGCTAGACTCTCCTATTTTGCCAATGTTGTGTTTCAATGTAAACAAATTAGGCACCTTGGTGATAGTTTTAATAACTCTTGTAAACATTGAAGAGATGTGCAAAAGCAGTATTCTCCCCATTCCCTCCTTAAACATGATAAGATCCAGATCTGGTTGTACGTCCAGAAGACTAGCGCTCTCGCACATCCATTATGATCTGAAAGTATAACTCTTCAGCTCTACAAACGCCGTATCTCCCTACTACCTTTTCGAATTTTATAGTATTCGGGATCTGGATGTTCGTCTGGAAAACTCGCTCTTCCTTACACCTGTCATTATCTGTTTTATTGTAATTCAAGAGCTGAGCAAATGCATTACTTTCCGCACTCAAAATCAGTCAAATCAGTCAAAATCCAGGTTCTGGTTGTTCGTCTAGAACACTAGCAATGATCTAAGTTTTCTGATGTACGCAGAAAGATCACAAAATTTAATAACGCCTCATTTCCGGTCAGTGATAAGGAGAAAACCATACTCAAGTTGCATCTACATGATGGGGCCACTAGAGCTCATCTAGTGTGGGAACGTGTGGTCTCAGATTTGTTTTTGAATTTCACTTTCTCTCACCTCGGGTTGTCAATGTATCTAGTCCATCGTTTCGATCGTTAACCATATCATTTCCAGATTTCAACTCTTCCTTCACTCGCCAAAACTGCACGTTATCCATCGAATTTGATCTTTTCGGTCTGTTTAATTGTTTATAGTTGTCAGTATCTCAACTTTGCGTATCATTTCTTCTCAGATCTAGCAGTAAGTCCCAATATTGTACGAAGGCAATAACCTCGTCGAGAAAACAGCAATGGTTTATGAGACAAGTTCTGTTATTACGAGTATTGAGTTATGAAAACGTTAGAAGTGCCTCGTGTAATTTGAAGTTCATTGAGTGTTCGTTTGTATTTCATTCTACATAATATACACTCTTTTGAGAGTCTGAGTTCATGTAACAAGGTGTGATAATAAATTTAATATTAAACAAATATATCTGGCGTTCTTTTGACTTATTGAGTTTATTTTCGTCCTGACCCAGTTTGGTAATCATCGGAAAATGATTGATGCAGTCGTGTTTTCACTGTTCATGATATGTTAATTCAAGTGCTGACCTCAAATTTGACGTTTTCCAAATCCGAAAAAGTTGGGTAGTGTCACCAGACACAGACAGGTTAACTCAATTTTTTTGACTAATATATTCGGAGTTTTCCAAATATTTTTTTCTCAAGCAAAATCTTCTCTAACTTCTGGTGGCTTAAGGGTCCTCTGAGTTAGTTGATTCTATAGTTAATCACTCAATTATGAAGGTGAAAAGAGGTTCGGCCCCTACTAAGGGGGTCTCAGTCGGTCACCGTTCGTTCCTCGTTGGAACGAACGGTTGGACTTTATATTGCCGCCGGAATCATCTAAATCGAACAATAATTGCCTGAGAAAAATGGGAAAACTACTGAATAAACGGTGTTCCCATGTTTTTACCTTATTTCTATGGCAATGAGGAATTTCACCGATTTTTGTTTGCATTTTTCCTGAATAGTTAATGGTGTGGGATAGATGAAAATCGGGCTGATTTCGGAAAATAAGTCTCCTGTTATTTTTGGGAGACAGTCTAAATTTTTAATTTCAAAACTAACCGGGAAAACAGACATGCAGCGGGAACGCTCGCTGATTGGGCTGTTCGGTTCCCAGTGTTGCCCATTGGAACGAAGAAATCGTGTTTTCTAAGAGAAAAGTTATCAAACAAAAACAGAGGAAACCTAATTTTCCCCATCTCGCTTTTTCTATTTTTTTCTTCAGTTTTTCGATTTCGAACTTTACTGTTTCATGAAATTTTGCATCTGGGGACTATGGATTTCTCGATCTCAGCGCTTCAAGCGGCCATAAATGAACTATTCCAGCATGACGTCATTTTCCCGGTTTTTTTAAACATTCGTATTTTCTACACTGTTTTGTTTGTTCGTAAATTAGGAAGTTCGGGCTGAAAGTTTGCCTTAGGGGGTTTTTAGAGGTGCTGAATCCGATTTTGGGGTCAAAAATAGGAAATTCCGACATGGTGAAATTCCTCATTATTGTTCGATTTTGATGATTCCAATCTTTCAGATTTCAATTCCCAAGGCTCATGCACTAATGAGTTTCTAAAATCCTTGAGAATTTCATGTTTAGCTACACTTTATAGGAAAAACATACTTAACTGAATTAACAGTTTTTCCAATTTTTCTCTGGCAATTATTGTTCGATTTTGATGATTCCAATCTTTCAGATTTCAATTCCCAAGGCTCATGCACTAATGAGTTTCTAAAATCCTTGAGAATTTCATGTTTAGCTACACTTTATAGGAAAAACATACTTAACTGAATTAACAGTTTTTCCAATTTTTCTCTGGCAATTATTGTTCGATTTTGGTGATTCCGGCGGCAGTGTTTCAGTTTTTCAATTCCCTAGGGCCTTGCACTAATGTATTTTTAAAATCCTTTGAAACTTCAAAACTAAGTACAATTTTTATGTGTTTGCCCCTTCAATTTCGCGAAATACTGACCCGTAACGAGGAATGAACGGCGACCAACTGAGACCCCCTTTGACAGACAGGATAAAAATTTGACTAACAAAAAATGTTTACCTAATTCAAACTTCAGAAAAAGGTCACTTCCAGCATGCCCTGGTGTCGAAATTAGTGCGTAATGAAAAAGATGGTTGAAAATCTTCGCTTCCTTAACCTTACCAGGCAGCTGCAGCATCATACACCGTGTGATCTAGTGGTGGCTGTCCATATCCTTACACCTTAACCTTGTAAATACCAACTAGCTCATTCAGTTCACTCTGATGACACTGGATGGCTAAACCGAACTCATAGACTTCTACAAACATCAATAAAGGTCCTCCCATGAAAAGTTTTATTAATGCGATACAAATTTGTGATTCTGGTAAGCTGTTGGGAAAAAAGCGAACATTTTCAATATTTGACGCCCTTTACGCATATGGCCACAATAACCGTCAAGGAAAATGAGATGGAGGAAATTTCCAACTCAGGTCCTTATCTAAACGTAAACTGCATTCGATTTTGGGACTAAAACTCGTAGCCAAACGACAATCCAAAATGTGTTCCAAGTGTAGTAAAAGTAGCAGCCTAAAGAATTAACAATTTTTTTAAAACTGTATTTTGCATTTTTGGTCCTTTTGGTGTTAGCAAACATCAGATTCTGACTGTTTCAAAAACTGCAAAGTAGAGCTAGTCTATTGATGAGGTACCTTTGAAATGTGATTTTGAAAAGTGCCAATATTTGCGAATAATTTATCTGGAGTTCATGTTTTCAATTGAAGGCTCTGCAGCAACAACGATCCAACTCCAGAGTTGGCGCGTATCGGTCAACACTCGTTTTGAAATCTATGTACTCTCCCTGTCTAGTGATGTTCTGGACTTCCAGAACTACCTACCTATCCAATAGGTGAGTTGACTCGTACGAAGGGGATGATGCAAATTTTCTTTGTCCACCCAAGTTGGGTACGTGAACGAGGATAACGCCAGCTCATCATAGGAAATACAGGACGCAGTAGTACCTCCTCTCCAGTCAAAAGTATGCTAGACGGGAAGAAGTACTGGAGAGTAGTCTCTGCATTTACAGCTACTAGCCCGTACCGTCACAGTTGGTAAAAACACTGCAAATTATTACACAACGGTTTATTATTTGTATAAATCACAAACCTGCACATTTTACGGGATTTTCATTGTATCTAACTAACAATTGTCGCTCAAGGTTCACTATCAAGTTTATTTTGTCAGAAAGTTCCTACCAGTATAACGATATTTGATTCTCGGTTGCTAGGAAAGCACAACTAAGAGACATGAGACATGAATATAATATCTTCAAATATTTTCAAGCTAGGGCGTTTTTGAAAATGTTTTCCCCCGCTGTTACCCCTTAGAAGTGACTGCCAATAACCAAAAGCTCGTCAAAATCGATCGATTTCATCAGAATCGTCAACCCGCACAATCTCTATATATTTCTTCAAAATCGGATGGAAAATGTAGAAGTTATGGCTGTTTCAAAGAAATACACGTTTGCGCCTGCGCAGTGGCTACTATCAGTCCGAAGGTGGTGATTTTCATAGGAGACCATATAAATACTAATCTGTTACATCCCTGAAATTTTCATTGAAATCGGATGGAAAATGTAGAAGTTATGGCTGTTTCAAAGAAATACACGTTTGCGCATGCGCAGTGGCTACTATCAGTCCGAAGGTGGTGATTTTCATAGGAGACCATATAAATACTAATCTGTTACATCCCTGAAATTTTCATTGAAATCGGATGGAAAATGTAGAAGTTATGGCTGTTTCAAAGAAATACACGTTTGCGCATGCGCAGTGGCTACTATCAGTCCGAAGGTGGTGATTTTCATAGGAGACCATATAAATACTAATCTGTTACATCCCTGAAATTTTCATTGAAATCGGATGGAAAATGTAGAAGTTATGGCTGTTTCAAAGAAATACACGTTTGCGCATGCGCAGTGGCTACTATCAGTCCGAAGGTGGTGATTTTCATAGGAGACCATCTAAATACTAATCTGTTACATCCCTGAAATTTTCATTGAAATCGGATGGAAAATGTAGAAGTTATGGCTGTTTCAAAGAAATACACGTTTGCGCATGCGCAGTGGCTACTATCAGTCCGAAGGTGGTGATTTTCATAGGAGACCATCTAAATACTAATCTGTTACATCCCTGAAATTTTCATTGAAATCATGGAAAATGTAGAAGTTATGGCTGTTTCAAAGCAATACACGTTTGCGCATGCGCAGAGGCTACTATCAGCCTTGGGCAATGGTTATCATCTTCACGCCAATCTGTACAATTCCTGAAAATTTCTTCGAAATCCGATTGAAAATTATGGGTGTTACAAGGAAATTCACGTTTGTGCATGGCAGTGGCTACTATTTGTTCCATGAAGTTGATTTTCATCTACGCGCCAAACTGAACAGTCCTGAAAAATCTCATCAAATTCGGATGAAAATGAAGGTGTAAAGGCTGTTACAAGGATTTTACGTTTGCGCATGGGCAGAGGCTACTATAAATTTGGGGGGCCATGATGTTCATAGGAGACCATCTACACCTCAATCCGCGTGATACCTGGAAATTTCATCGAAATCAGATGGGAAATGTGGAAGTTATGGCTGTTTCAAAGAAATACACATTTGCTCATGCGCAGAGGCTACTATCAGTTTGGACGCCATGATTTTCATAGGGGACCATCTACATGCCCGCACAATCTCTGAAAATTTAATCGTAATCGGATAATAACTTCGTATAAGTTACCCGTTTCAAGGATTTCATTATAGACACACAGACAGACAGATACGGAACCAAAATTGTTCTGGATGCCCTGATACGTAAAACGCGAGTGGACATTTTGATTTTGGAGAACATTTGCTTTGTCAACCACGAGAAGTGAAAACAATACTTCCGCTACCTTGGTAGACTCGTAAGCAAAACTCATAAATGAGAATTTCGGAGTTAGCTCGTTGTTGCTGCTGGTTTTTCAATTCCGGATTGCAATAATGGTGCTTACTACAGAAGGACCCTGAGTAACTACAATTAACTAGAGGTTCGCTAAAGTTGGTTGGTGGCTCATAAGCATCTACCACCACTTATACAATTTCTCTAACGTCAGCAGTATCAAGGCAAATACAACGGCGCATAAGTACAACACTAAGAGGGGTTCGATGTGGTAGAAGCTGACTTTGAGTTTGATGCGAGATTTGGCGTCTGGGTCCATACCGCGATGTTGTGGTTGCTTGGGTTGCCACTCTTCAGTCAGCTTACTGATTAGTCCTGATTCTTCCATTCTCAGAAGACTGAAAATGTGTATTGTTATTAGTGATTGAAGATCATAATATTATTACATGTAGGTCAAGAGTGTTATTATTCATTTCACGGACTCACTATTTGTTGATGATTCTTAGGAAAGGGAAGTCTTTTCGAACGACGAGTATCAAGTGAGAGTTGAAATATTTCTTGTGGTAAATGTAAATTACGCAATTTCCTTTAGGTTTGGTGAGTGGGTTGGCGTGGTTTGCGTTGTAGAGCGTTTCGAGAATGACGGCTTTATCAGCACAGTAATCTTCAGCTGGAACTATATCGTGATCACCTGGAGTACAAGGGAAGCTGAAACACCGTCAGATGTGTAGGTAGTTACCTAGATACCTACTTCTGTAACCATAGGCCTACTTACTTCAATTTTAAAACACAATTGTGGTTGAAATGTGTTTCTGTAAAGGGCTGTTTACAGGAAATCAACGAAGACGGGACATGATGTTTTTGGTCAAAATTCTAGCCTGATGAACCTTTTCAAGAATAGTTAAGTTCCCACATATCAGTACTTTGAGAGAGGGTTTGTCAATCGTCAGATGATGAATCACTGGGAAGCCAGAATCAAAGCAAGTCTTCATTCCAAGAAATGTTGCTTTTACTTGATAATCCTCGATAATCTGTGGGGTTTGTAGTGACTGATATTTCTGTAATCAGAAGGTTCTCATTCGGTAGAAGCTTTGATTGAACCCATCTGTAGGTATTGGGTTGTATTGGGTTCCCATGTAATTTCCTGTAAATGGGATGTCCAAATAATGACGGATGCTTTTGATATAATAAAATGGTCAACGAGTTATCGTAGGATCATTGATTAAGCTCTCAATGATGTTGGATTGGTTCCTACAACGTCATAACTTTAAGTCCTTTATTGTTTAAAACCCATGTTATACGAGTAGGTACATATGCAGGGTGTCAACAAAACAGATCTCATTCCTTCAAGGTGTCTATTCTACAACTAATTTGCAACAAAAAATGTCTCTTAGTAATTATTTCAAAGACTTTTTTTCCGAGTTATTTCACTTTAAAAGTTTTTTTTTCTCGTGATTTTGACCTTATGTCATTAATAGGTAATAACTCCTAAAATTTGCTGTGGTAATTATAATTTGAGGATGCCGTTGGAAAACGCTGCAAATTATTACACAACGGTTTATTATTTTTCCATGGATCACTCATCTGCTAAGCCACTGAGATTAGGCCTCTTTTGCGATTCACACTCGTGTTTCTGATTTATCGTATGTCCAAAACTCAAAGAGCTTCGGGTGGTCTCAAAAAATTCTAAAAATTCTATAGAATCTTAAATTGAAGGAAAAACCATACCTTTATATCAAAATTGTTTGAGTTAGGGCGTTTTCAAAATTTAAAAATTCATTTTGGAACCCTTAGACGTAACCTACATCAACCAAAATCTTCGGGGCACAACTAGACCCCAAATGGAGCCTACATACCAAATTTAATCAAAATCGGTTCGATTTTTGGGTTCTACGTACCTTGAAACGTAAACCATCAAAATTTTATTTTGAGGGGGTGTTAAAAAATTTTTTTTCTTGGTCGATTCCAAAGGTTCATTATTGAAAATAATAAACCAAAAGCATTAAATTTCCTATCTCGCTAATACCAAATACAATTTTTTTAGTTGAATTTTACGGAGAATAAAGCAACATAAAAACTTGGTAACTTTTCGAAAACTTCCTTTATTCCTAAAAACTGCGCCAGAATCTCAGCTTTCCAACGGTGTAATTAAAAAATATTTTACAATCTAATTCGAGGAAGAAATTTCTGTTTGAACGCGGAAAAACGTGCATTTTTTTAAAACGAAATCGACGGTTTGACGGGGACGGAGAGACTGCTTGAGAGAGAGGATCCGTGGCAGAGCAGACCCCGGAATCCAAAACGTCGTTTTCGTCGAAAAAATGCACGTTTTTCCGCGTTCAAACAGACATTTTCCCCTCAAATTCGATTGTAAAATATTTTTTGATTACACCGTTGGAAAGCTGAGATTCTGGCGCAATTTTTAGGCTTTCCGACAATGGTTCTTTATCTCGAATTAGTTGGACATAGTTTTCGAAAAGTTACCAAGTTCACTGTTTAAGTTGCTCCATTCCCCGTAAAATTCAACTGAAAAATTGTTATTTGGTATTAGGGAGATGGGAAATTTAATGCTCCTTCCAACAGTACCCTCAAATTGTAATTATCACAGCAAATGAAAGGAGTTATTACCAAAAAAATGACATATGGTCAAAATCACGAAAAAAAAACGTTTAAAAATTGAAATAACTCGGGAAAGAAGCCTCTAAAAAATTGCTACGAGACTTTTTTTTGTTGAAAATTAGTTGTAGAATCGACCCTTTGAAGGAATGAGACCTGTTTTGTAGACACCCTGTATATATCAGCCTAACGTGGTATCTTTTGTCTAAAGGGGAGAGAGCAGTTTGTTACACCTGTCGATTTTTTTCATTTGTTATTCTTAAGGATGTCTTTGCCGTATCAGTTTGCTGCCTAGCGGTATGCTAATATAAGTGGAAGGTAAGTGTGACCATTAAGCGTGCTCTTCGGATGTTGGAGTAGCGACCGTAGGATTTAGATCAGAGCGTAGGATTTCTGTATAATTAGCATAGGTGTGAAATGGATTGGATTTGATGTTATGATAGCTGTACAATCAGCATTTGTGTGGGATGGTTCCGATTTAATGTTATGATTGCTGTCATCAACATAGTTGTGGAATGGTTTGGATTGGTGTACCATCAGCATGAATGTGGAACGGTTTGGATATGAGGTTTTAATTGCTAACTCATCAGGATTGGTGTGGAAGGGTTTAGATCTGAGCATATGGTTGTTGAATCATCTACATTTATATCGGATCGATTGGGAAAGAAAAATATCGCTTTATCTTCAGCATAGTTGCGGAAGAATTTGGATTTGAGGTCGTGATTGCTGTGTCATCCACATAGTTGTGGGATGGTTTTGATCAGCGGATAGGATTCCTGTACCATGATTAGGGGAGTAACTACTGTACATCAACTCCATTCGTACTTCAAATTCAAACATAATTATTTAATTACACATCCTACCCATTTATTCTCAACGTCGACTGCTGCATGTATTTCGGATCACGGTGGACCTGCGGATCAGATTAAACAATTTAACGATGTATAGGGGCTCACACACCAACGCTGAGATTCTGCTTTATCGCTTCAAGAAATTCGTGAAGGAAACAGTGCCTCAACGTGGGTTCTCCAAACCTTCGTAGGCGATTCAAATGAAGAAGGCAATCAGTTGTTAGGCTCCATTACGTATATTGCTTCCGAGTCTACCAAGGTAGCGGAAGCTTTGTTTTCACTTTTCAAGGACGAAAAAAAAAAGTTCTCCAAAATAAAAATTTTCACTCGCGTTTTGCGTTTTAGACCTTTCTGAACAATTTTGGTTCAGTGTCTGTGTGTCTGTCTGTCTGTGTGTCTGTCATGATTTCCTTGTAACGCGCATAACTATACGAAGTTATTGTCCGATTTCAATGAAATTTTCAGGGATTGTGCGGGTTGGTGTGTAGACGGTCCCCTATGAAAATCATCATCCCCGGACTGATAGAAGCGACTGCGCATGCGCAAACGTGAATTCCTTGTAACGGCCATAACTTCTACATTTTCCGTCCGATTTCAATGAAATTTTCAGGGATTGCGCTGATTAAGTTGTAGATGGTCTCCAATGAAAATCAAGGCCTTAAAATTTATAGAAGCCTCTTAGCATGCGCATACGTAAAATCCTTGTAACAGCCATACCATTTACATTTTTCATCCGAATTTGATGAAATTTTCTAGGATTGTCCAGATTAGCGTGTAGATGGTCCCCTATGAGGGTAGTGAAAGGTACTTAGAGATTGGTTTTTTTGAGATTAACTACTATGCATCGGATCATCTATATAATCGGGTTATGGATACGAGGAAGCTATGTGCCACACCCACTTGGCAGACGTTTTTTCTAATGTAGTGGTATTAATGAAAAGGTTGGTACTTGGTTCAGAGAGAGTTCCACTTTATATGCTACTTCGACTGCTTGTTTGACTTCCTGTTGGCTTTTTATACTCCTTCCGCCTCGAATTTCTCGTAGCAATGTTTACGCATCGGTCTGTGAACCCCTCTGAATTACGAAAGTGTCAGCAAATTTAAATTAGGTATGCACTTGCTTGAATGCGTCTGTACGCGTAGCTGTTGGTGGCGACGCAAAGACTCCTTCCTCTGGGCGTCTGAGCCAGGGATTTAAGATCCAGCTTCTCTCCCGAAGACTCTCCTACAGTCGCCAATTTCGATATAAGGATTGCCGAGAAGGAAGTGGTTATGATGAGTCCCAGCAAGATGCACAGCAGGGTTATGATGCGTATAGAACAGCATCTCTCCGTTTTGAATTGACTCCCTGTAACATTCTCCATTGCGTTACACGTGATCTGTCCGTCATGTTTTGTGGGGAGTTTAGGTGAAGAGACCAGATTTCCGGATCTTCAAAGCTAGTCGCTTCCACTATTAACCATCATCCAGATTATGGATAAATTTTCTATGTACCTAAACAGACTAATCATCCAACGGCGCCTGAAACGAAAACGGCCTCCTACAATCCATCACCTCGCAATAGAATACACTTGTATATTCTTATTTCTCTTTTAAGGCATATCGATGAAACAAGTTTCATATTGATCAATCTGTTTATATTATAAACTATAAGACTTATAGTGTTATCGATAAATTACACTTAGTGTTATCGATAAATTACTACGAAAACTAGACCTTGGTTTATCATGCAGCCAAGCACGCTCAAAATGCACGTTGAATAGTTCACGTCTGGTGTTTGTTCGGATCGACTCGTCTCCATATTGAGCTGGAGTTTTCTGAATCAAAAAATGACGGGAAAGGGGTGCTTTGAGTTATTACGGTACATTACAGTGAAGGATTTTAGTGTACTTGAGTATGTAATGTAATTGCTATATGGTTTTCAATCTGGAAAAATGTGGTATTTCGACTCACCTGACTCTCCACGTCCCCCACAGAGACGCCGACAGGACGATCATCACTATTATTAGAACAATCCATAATTTCTTGTCGAAAATGTGGATGTACGCTATGGAATGAGCACTTGATGGTCTTCCTTTGGAAAATAAGTGGTACCTGTGGCGAAAGAATGAGTTTTAGCTCTATAAATTATATTGGTATAGGTGCTATTTTACACGTAATATAACATTATACAATATGTGATATGATTGATGAATACATTGATTTCGTTAACTCGTACCTACATGCGGAATCAGTGCAAAATATTTTATATATTTTTTATTTTATTTATTTTTATTGAAAAAATGTATTTTATTATCATGTATTTTTTTATTCATATTATATTATATTGTTTAAGGTTGGCTATTACCAAAAAGAGTACAAAATACATAAAATACAATGATGTTGATGTTTTATTGAATGAAGTTTAAATTGACGAAATGATTATTTATGATACCGCTGACCTACCAAATTTTTGCGATTGGGAACGTGTAGCTGAATCGTGCGAGCTTGTTCAAACTAAGCTCTCTAGGATTGAGGGATACGTCCCATTCTCTTGCCATTCTCAAGTCATTCACCAAATGTGTCCTGAAAAATAAAACACGGTATTGTGAGTTTGGCGAGTTATTCAACCTAAAAGGTGAACAGGTAAGTGTTGTTTGGATCGAGGACTTTCAAGTTCCCTAGATGTTTTTGTTTTGTTCTTCTAGGTGATACGATTTTTTGATCTGGTTTCAAAAATTACCTATTTAGAACATTTAGGATTCCATTTCCAACAACATGGATTCCCACAAAAATAGCTTGTAAACAACACCTAATAAAAGTATGTCAATTTGAAACGGAAATTGTAATGACTCATACTCTTAACCAAGTTAGTTCTCCAATAAAGGACAAGGGAAACTCTGAGTGACTCATCATGCCAGGTAGGTAAGGTGAGGTACGGGGAACAATGACATCACTTGACGTCACCTTTTCCACTCTCCCCTTACCTTGTTCAACCAATATAAAAGGAGGACTCAGGGCTTCCCCTTCTGTCATTCATGCATTCGTCTTCGAAAACTCGACTTGATTATTTCTCGCTCTACCTCGCCTTCTCTCTGAAGCCCACAGTTCCTCAGAAGGTCTCGGTATGCGATAAAGCTCATCGCGCCGGCTTCTGCTCCCATTTACCCTAGTAGTTGGCTGCCCCCAACTAGGCCTAGGTAAATGTGGTGCATTCCTCTGGTCGGCGAGCAATCGCGCCAAGGTATGTATCCGAGCTGAAGTCCTGAAACACTCTTGCACACGGTCAGGCGGTAACCCGCGCCAGGCATCGAGTGTTGTCCCGTCCTTTGTCTTCATTGAGTAGGAACCAATTAAATCGACTAACCGACGTGAAGCCAATCGCCTTCACACGCCGACACGCCAGCGTAACAGAAATACTCGTAAATATTTACCTTTATTGGTTGATCCTATTAATCTAGCTACAAAATGAAAACAAAGGAATTTGGAATTTCATGAAAAGAAAAATATTGGAATCGACCGTGGAATCAGACAGTTGTTGTTACCTATAAGTCTGTATGGACTTGAGAGCATTGCCACAAATGTATCTATCAGTAAAACAAATCTGTTCACTACCAGTTTTGAAATAAGTTTTCAATAGGCACTGATTTTACATAAATTCACAAGTTTTCTCTCGTGAAGTTTATAGACATCATAATCTGACGCCTTGCATTAGCTTTTTAAATATATAAAAATAATTTTTATGGGCGTCATAAAATTGTTACTTTCAGCCTTAAGTAAATATTATGATACATTTGTGTTGGCATGGAAGAAATGATTATACCTCAGATATTATTTACGATAGGTTAACGTAATACGTTACCTATATTAGAAAATTGATAAAATACACATTTCTAATTTTATATTATATTTAATTCAATTGTTTTTTTAAATACAAAATTTAGACAGTTATCGTTTCCGGACAACCTGCGCTATTATTTATTTTAATTTTTTTTACATCTTGTTTTTTCCTAGAGTCGCTCTTTGTTTCCAAAAAATCGGTCTTTGTTTCCAAAAACCAGCACTCTTTTTTTTAATTTTGGTTTATTATTTTCAATAATGAACCTTTGGAATCGACCAAGAAAAAAAAATTTTAACACCCTCTCAAAATTTGATGGTTTACGTTTCAAGGTACGTAGAATCCGAAAATCCAATAAAAATTTGGCCGTCCGCCCGCCGTACGCGGCACTTTTGCCACTTAACATTGACCGATTTTGATGAAATGTGGTATGTAGGCTCCATTTGGGGTCTAGTTGTGCCCTGAAGCTTTTGGTTGATGTAGGTCACTTCTAAGGGTTCCAAAATCAATTTTGAAATTTTGAAAACGCCCTTACTCAAAATTTTTTTTTTACAAAGGTATTGTTTTTCCTTTTTTTTTTTTTATCCTACGCCCGTCCTTGATTGCATTAGACGTCTTGCTGCCCAGTACCTCTCACACGCAGTTTCCTCCGATGTGGACCCGTTGACCCCTTCCAGTGCTGCGCACTCCATGAGGTGGCGGGCGTCCATTTCCCCCTGACTACATAATGGGCACATTGGCGAGTCGACTATCCTCAATCTATTTAGATGCTTTTGGAGGTAGTCGTGGCCAGTTAGCATTCTGAACAGAGCTACTGACATTCGCCGTGGTAGGGTTTGGGAAATCTGGCCATCCTCTGTCATGAGGGACTCCCAGTCTTTTCCTGCACTCGCGGCCACCAATCTTTCCTTGGTGCGACATGCTATGGCGGCTGCTATTTGTCTTTTGGCAGTGTGCAGTGACTGTGGTGGATCCGGCTGAGCTTTCAAGGCACCTGCTTTTGCCAGCCGGTCTGCTTCTTCATTGCCTTTTACACCACAGTGGCTCGGTGTCCACTGGAGGTGGACGACCCCGCCATATTCCCTAATCTGGGCCAGCACTTCCAACGATTTATGAATTGCTCGTGAGGGGGGAGGAGTTGCAGCTGAGCCTAGTGCGAGCATGGCAGCCTGGGAGTCGACAAATATAACGGTCTGCTGCAATCTTCGTGTTTGTATCTCCCGCAAGGCCATCAATACTGCAGCTATCTCGCCATCAAAATTTGTGGCACACGCTCCAACTGGCTCACTCAACTCGAATATTGTCGAAAAGACACCAGCTCCCCCGTTTCTCACAGCTCCATCCGCTGAACCATCTGTGTAGACATGCAGCCAGTTTGAAGACGGGTATCGTAGCTGCCTAGTCTCGAGGAACGCTGCTTTGAGTTCTGCTGGAGTTGCGGAATTTTTGGATGCACCTCCTACAAGATCGAGGTTGTAAGAAAAGGACTGGTGATTTGTAATGGGCGGGAGAGGCTCAGGATTTCCAAGGTTCAGGTTCAGGTCTCTCACCTTATTTTCAACGACATGTGTGAAGTTTAACTGGAATATGAGCCTTGTATGGGGTGCGCTATAATTTCTCCAGTATGAGATGTTAGATCGCCTAAGCTTTTCATTTAGCATTATTGCTGCAGCATCAATCCTTTCTGTTAGGGGTTCAATTCCTGTATGGGCCTGCATTGCTGCAACAGGAGTAGATTTTGCCGCTCCAGTAATACTTCGCAATGCAATATTTTGCGATCTTTCTAGCTTATCCCTGGCAGTTGCTGATGCAGTGACGGCAGCCTCGCAGCCATACATCATTGCAGGTCTTACGTATGTAGTGTATGTCATCTTTAATAAGTCCTGCGAAGCACCCCAGGTGGCCCCTGCAACACGGTTCAGCAGTTTCATTCTTGCTCTCCCCTTACCAGCAGCCTGTTCTATATGAGCATTCCACGTCATTTGGTTATCCAGTCTCACTCCCAAGTATACGGCTGAGTCAGTTTTTATCAACTCATTCCCAAGATACTCAAGTCGGACTGGATAAGGCTTTTTGGAGAGGGAGAACAGCTGATATTCCGTCTTGGTGGGATTCACAATCATGCAATTCTGGCCAGCCCATTCCGCCAGTGTGGCCAGGGAGAGGTTCAGACAGGTTTCCAGTGCTGGAATTGACGAACTAGTTGCCCACAGAAGAAGATCATCAGCATACAAGAGTGCATTCATGCCAGGGATGTCCCTCTCAATAGCTGATATCAGGTCATCTATCATGATGTTGAATATTGTCGGGCTCAAGACGGAACCCTGGGGGACCCCCTGTCTGGTTTGCCTGAAGCCCGACACACTCTGTCCATATCTGACTCTGATGAAGCGCTGAGAAAGGAAGCTCCTTATGAACTTAAACAAATTTCCATGGACTCCCCACTGTGCAATCTTCGAAAGCACCCCTTTCCTCCAAACCTTGTCAAAGGCAGTGCTGAAGTCCACCAGAACTGCAATGGTTGATTGTTGATGCTGATAGCCATCCTTTATAGCCTGGGTAAAATGAACTATGTGGTCCATTGCCCCACGATCTCTACGGAAGCCAGCCTGATTCGGGGAAAGGATTTCTCTGTCTTCTATGAAGCACATTAGCCGTCTTAGTGCCATCCTCTCCATCACCTTACTCATCACACACGTGAGTGCTATTGGCCTGAAGCTTGGTATCCTATTTGCTGGTTTTCCTTTCTTATGGATAGGAATTATCTCAGCCTTCTTCCACTCGTCAGGGATAGTCCCTTGTCTCCAGATTTCATTTAGCAATGAGAGTATGACACCTTTGGCATTTGGACCCAGGTTTATCAGAGATTCTGGCAAGATCCCATCTGGGCCTGGACTCTTACCAGATTTGGTCTCTCGTAATGCACTGTCCAATTCGCTCAATGTGAAGGGGCTATTAAAAAGTTCATGAAGACCATCCTCTAGGCACAGTGTGCGCATTTCGGGGGCTGTTGCATGGATTTTCTTGGGCGGGAAATAGTTGCTGACTGTGGAATAATGTTTACAGAAACTGGTAGCAATTGTTCTGTCATCAGTAACTTCCTTACCCAGAATCAACATCGGATTTTTAGGACTGGGTGGCTCATTATTCAGCCTGGATAGAAATTTGTGCACCCTAGCACCGTCCCTCCTGTAATCTAGTCCCCTCAAGAAAGAGGAGTAGCACTCTCTCTTGGCAGCCTTAATGGCTTCGGTGAGCTTTGTGGTTTTGAGGGTGAGCAGCGCCAAAGCTTCAGGAGCACCACCTTCTGCATCCACCCTAGCCTTCCTCTTCTCATTCCTCAACTGTTTCAACCGAGGGGTCCAGAAAGGCTTGTATTTCCTTACAGCGCCGCGTGGAATATGTCTGCCTGCCAAATCAAGGATCTTAGATCGGAAACTCTTCCATCTACTGTCAATGCTTTCAGAGGATGTTTTCATGGCAAGTGTTTTGTCGGCGTCCTCTCTATATTTCTTCCAATTTGCCTTCTTTAGATTCCAACGTGGCCATCCTCGAGATCGAGCCACATGTCTGTTTGACTTCACTTCCACGGTCAATACCTTATGTCCAGCGCCACCAGGTGCCTCAGCTAGGTCATGATTTATCATAGGGACGAGACGGACATGGGCAAGGACCAAATCAGGATGAGAGAGAGTGCCAGAGTATGAAAGAAAAGTCGGAGCGCTAGCTTCATTTTCAACAAAATCAACAGGGTTTGAGTCAATAAAATCTTCCAAAATATTCCCTGTGGCATCGTTATTGGTATAGCCCCATCTTTTTGAATGCGCATTAAAATCCCCTATCGCTACACATGATCCATTCCAGGTTTCCTCAAGCCACGTGAGGTCGGGCTTGTTTCTAGGAGGGTTGTAAATGAAGAAGAAGCGGCAATTTGATTTATTCTGCCACAGTTGTAGCTCCAAAGCTTCCATGCGATCAGTTTCCACCATTTGCTTATGTATGGTCATTTTTGATGTCATATCACTTCTAACTCCTATGAGCATTCCAGAAGCCACCCGTCTGGCTCTTGGCAGGCTGTATGTGCGGTATCCCTGACACTGATACAGCTCCTCAAGGTCAGCTGCTGCTCCAGCTTCTACGATTCCGTATGCGTCTAGATCAAGTTTTAAAATTAGAAGTTTTAGTTCGGAGAATTTTTCCTGCGTCAATTTAATGCGTTGTTTTTCCTTAAATTTAAGATTCTATAGAATTTTTTGAGACCACGCGGAGCTCTGTAGGACAAACCGTTCGCTCCCTACGAAAATTTAAGGGTTTATATTGAAATATATATATATATATATCAAAACACGAGTGTGAATCGCAAAAGAGGCCTAATCTCCGTTCAAATTAGAGCTGACCGAAATGCGATCGGTGGTTGGTAATTTTGATTTTTTTTTTCTCTTCATATTGGATGGTTGGTGATTTTGTAGACGAGTGATCTATATAGGGTGTCACCCTAAGGCCGCGGCTACGATAGGAGCGTCGAGCGAGCGGAAAGGGTCAGGTATCCACAGGGTTCAGGTAAGGGTGGCTACGGTGGGAGCGGTAAGTGTGAGAGGAAAAATGGTCAACGCTCGACGCTCATTCCAGAGTAATATTTTCACTTGACGCTCAGCTTCGACCGTGCCCTGTGGTCATCTACGTTCTGTGCTTGTCTACATCTGTGCTTATCTACGTTCCCTTTTTTTATCTAATCTTTTTATTTCATTAAAATGGCTAAAAAGTTTTCCGATGAGGATACCGAAAATTTGATTTCCATCGTACAAGGATATCCATCTCTGTGGAATGACAGGCATACCGAATTCAAGAATACTACGAAAAACAAGAAGGTGTGGGATGAACTAGCAGCAAAAATGGACATTTCTGGTAAATAAAAAGAATTTATAATTTGAATATTAAGATATTACTATAATATAAAGCACATGATATATACACTTAAGAGATTAAAAAAGATTATAAGAGATAATAAAAATATCAGTGACAATAATGGATAAGTGGTTTTATAGTATTTAGTCGTTATTTTGATTGAAATATTGCGTAAATTTCTCTCGTATATCTTTAGCTAATATTTTTGTATTCCTGAATTCACCCGGTGTTATTTCCTGAGGGGAGTGATGAGGTTCGTCGCAGTCCAGTTCATGCATAATTCTCCTGTAATCACCGTCTCGCATACCATCTTTCTCGCGAACAATGTTATGAAGTACGCAGGCAGCAAGAACTAAAATTGATGCTTTTTTGGTTGAAGGAATTTCCATGTCTTTCAACAAAAATCGCCATTTGGCACAAAGAATTCCGAAAGCGCATTCAATAGTTTTTCTTGCTCGTGAGAGTCGTGTGTTGAAAACTTCTTTTTCTTGTGTCAATTGAGAACCTGGGTACGGCCTCATTAGATATGGTTTCAATGGAAAAGCTTCATCTCCAATCAATACGTTTGGTACTTTTATACTCGTGCCGGGGAGATTCTGATCAGGGGGAACATTGAACTCATTTGTCTCGAGCTGTCGATACAGCCGGGATGCTGAAAAAGTGCCACCATCGCTTTGTTTGCCTGTAGCTCCAACTTCCACTACTAGAAAATTTTTATCAGCATCCGCCACAGCCGTTAAGACAATGGAAAAATAGTGAAGGTAATTGAAGTGGCTGGATCCGCTCTTAGGTGGGCATTTCAGGCCACAATGCTTACCGTCAATTGCACCAAAACAATTAGGAAATCCCCACATATCATTATATTTTTGCGTGGCTGTTTGTAGACGAAGCTCTGAGGGTTGAGGTAAAAATTCCTTCATGAAGTGATTCCAAATAAGCTGGCACGTCTCGAACACAATTTTGCTCACAGTAATCCTTCCCAATCGAAATGAAAAAGCCAATTGTCGAAATGAATTGCCAGTCGCCAAAAATCTGAAAAAAGAAAAGAAAACAAACAATTATATTCAGCTGGGATAGCTTTCATTGTGCACTGGGTTCAATAATTGAATTATTACTGTTTGAAGGAAGAGGGACGATAAACATGTTTCGAGTTCCGTCGTAAACAAAGTTTCCCGTTTGTTTGTTTCAGGAGAAGAAGCGAAGAAAAAGTGGAAGAGCCTCAAGGATGCTTTTCGAAAGCAAATGAGAAACATTCCCGCTACGAGAAGTGGTGATGAAGGTGGTGCTCAGACAAAACCGAATTGGAAGTTTTACGATTCTCTCTGTTTCTTACGTGACATTTTCATGCCCAGTACAACATATGGTAACGTCGGAAATAATCTTGAAACATTCGAAAATGAAACTGGCAATGATGAACAGTCACCTCTCCCAACCACTCCACCTCTCCCTCGAATCTTTTCCCCAACGGATTGTGAAAACAAGAAGAAAGGACCCAAAAGCGCAAAGAGTGACATTGGAGATAAAATGCTGGAAATGGAGCAGAGAAAACTCGATGCCATATTGTCCATGCAACAGGAAGAACCCAAAAGCGACGATCATCACTTCTTTTTAAGTTTGCTTCCGATGATTGAGCCTCTCAGCCACATTGAAAAACTTCGCCTTCGGGCGAAAATTCAAAAGGTAGTTTTGGATCATCTCGAGGGACCTCAGCAAACCAACACACAACATTCTTCTTCTTCAGGTTACGGAATACATTATGCTCCAGATACATCTAGATCCAGATTCCATCCTTACGTAGCTGCCAATTCTCGCGATCCGCGCAATCGCGAAGCCAGGACGGAAACTCACCTAGAACCAGTTTACGAACAGACGGGCGTTCATCCTCGAAATGATAATAATGTCTATACTAGATGGATATAAATGTGAACACACTCTCAACACATACTACATTGACTGACTTGGGCATGAAAATTGGAAAACTGACGAAAATACGCTTAATATAATGAAGATGTACATTTTTTAATATAATATTTTATGTTATGTATCCCATTTGAATATAATATTTTATGTAATGTATCACATTTGAATATACTATTTTATGGATACATATATTCGAATACAATACTTTTTACGCTGGATTTTCTGTTTTTAATTCTGTACCTGTTATGTACCTGGATTTCACTGGTCAAAATGTCATGTAATTTTGGTTAATTATTTTCAATAATGAACTATTGGAATCGAGCAACAAAAAAATTTAACTCAAAGTATTTAGAATCCGAAAATTGAAATTTCAAACGCCCTATTTCTTCGAATTGAGTGTGAAGCGTTTACCCCGTCCAAATAAACTTGATTGTGAGGTAGGTGTGTAGTAGGTAACTATGGTTGGTAATGGTTACTACGGTTGGTAACAAAAAAGTGACAATGCAAAAATGTGTTCTTTGGAGACGAGTGATCTGTACATAAAAATAATGAACCTTTGTGAAATAACTTCAGCGTTATTTGAAACACTTCAAATATCGGCCAAAATCGTAATAAAAGTTTTATAAAATATCTCACTCACCTTAGTGTAATAACCAAACGTTGTTCTGCTGAAACTTGGCTCTTCAAGTTGACGCGTTTCTTCTCCAAAACTGGTTCCAGTGTGGCCATCATGAAATTGAACGTTTCAATTGACATTCTGGTGTATTCGAAAAATCTTTTCGGATCTTCTTTTAGTATGTGAAAAAGTTTGAAGTACTCCCCATCACAATTCCTAAGCTTATTAATAGGGTGAACCCCAAAACTCCTACACACACGGTTTCTCAGTAAAGAACTTTTCACAACTGAATTTTCGCTTAGAGCAAGCAACAAAAATTGCCTATTTGCTGGCATGGTGGTGAACTAACTGGTGACTGGAAAGGTCACCTTGCGCTCCCCTTCCGCTCGTACTGTAGCCACCCCTCTTTGCTTGACACTCGGCTCTCGATGCTCGACTCTCCACGCTTGACGCTCGACGCTCCTATCGTAGCCGAAGCCTAAGGCCTCTGCTACGATAAGAGCGTCGAGAGCCGAGCGTCAAGCGAAGAGGGGTGGCTACAGTACGAGCGGAATGGGAGCGAAAGGTGACCTTCCAGTCACCAGTCAGTTTTCACCACCATGCCAGCAAATAGGCAACTTTTGCTGCTTGCTCTAAGCGAAAATTCAGTTGTGAAAAGTTCTTTACTGAGAAACCGTGTGTGTAGAAGTTTTGGGGTTAACCCTATTAATAAGCTTAGGAATTGTGATGGGGAATACTTCAAACTTTTTCACAAACTAAAAGAAGATCCGAAAAGATTTTTCGAATACACCAGAATGTCAATTGAATGAAACGTTCAATTTCATGATGGCCACACTGAAACCAGTTTTGGAGAAGAAACGCACCAACTTGAAGAGCCAAGTTTCAGCAGAACAACGTTTGGTTATTACATTAAGGTGAGTGAGATATTTTATAAAACTTTTATTACAATTTTGGCCGATATTTGAAGTGTTGTAAAAAAATTGGTTCAGGGGCCTATTCTGCATGAATTGTCGCGTTGAATTCAAACTTTATCAAATAACGCTGAAGTTATTTCACAAAGGTTCATTATTTTTCTGTATACATCACTCGTCTCCAAAGAAATCATTTTTGCCATTGTCACTTTTTTGTTATCAACCGTAGTAACCATTACCAACCATAGTTACCTACTACACAACTACCTCACAATCAAGTTCATTTGGACGGAATAAACGCTTCACACTCGATTCGAAGAAATAGGGCGTTTGAAATTTCGATTTTCGGATTCTACATACTTTGAAACGGAAAACATAAAATTTTGAGTAGGGGTTAAATTGCTCGATTCCAAGAGTTCATTATTGAAAATAATTAACCAAAATTACATGACATCTTGACAGTGAATTCCAGGTACATAACAGGTACAGAAGTAAAAACAGAAAATCCAGCGTAAAAAGTATTGTATTCAAATATACATAAGTCCATAAAATAGTTATAAGTCCATAAAAATATTCAAATGTGATGCAAAACATAAAATATTATATTAAAAAATGTACATCATTATGTTAAGCGTATTCTCGTCAGTTTTCCAATATTCATGCCCAAGTCAGTGAGGGTGTGTTCACATTTATGTCCATCTAGTATGGACATTATTATCATTTCGAGGATGAACGCCCGTTTGTTCGTAAACTGGTTCGAGGTGAGTCTCCGTCCTCGCTTCGCGATTGCGCAGCAACGTAAGGATGGAATCTGGATCTAGATGTATGATGTATTCCGTAACCTGAAGAAGAAGAATGTTGTGTGTTGGTTTGCCGAAGTCCCTCGAGATGCTCCAAAAGTACCTTCTGAAATTTCACCCGAAGGCGAAGTTTTTCAATGTGGCTGAGAGGCTCAATCATCGGAAGCATACTTAAAAAGAAGTGATGATCGTCGCCTTTGGGTTCTTCCTGTTGCATGGACAATATGGCATCGAGTTTTTTCTGCTCCATTTCCAGCATTTTATCCCCAACGTCACTCTTAGAGCTTGTAGGTCCTTTCTTCCTGTTTTCACAATCCGTTCGGGAAAAAATTCGAGAGAGGGGTGGAGTGGTTGACTGTTCATCATTGTCAGTTTCATTTTCGAATGTTTCAAGACTATTTCCGACGCTACCATATGTTGTAAAATGAATGTTGGGCATGAAAATGTCACGTAAAAAACAGAGAGAATCGTAGAACTTCCAATTCGGTTTTGTCTGTGCACCACCTTCATCACCACTTCTCGTAGCGGGAATGTTTTTAATTTGCTTTCGAAAAGTGTCCTTGAGGCTCTTCCACTTTTTCTTCGCTTCTTCTCCTGAAACAAACAAACGGGAAACTTTGTTTACGAAGGAATTCAAAACATATTCATCGTCCCTCTTCCTTCAAACAGTAATAATTCAATTATTGAACCCAGTGCACTATGAAAGCTATCCCAGCTGCATATAATTTTTTGTTTTCTTTTCTTTTTTCAGATTTTTGGCGACCGGCACTTCATTTCGACAATTGGCTTTTTCATTTCGATTGGGAAGGATCACTGTGAGCAAAATTGTGTTTGAGACGTGCCAGCTTATTTGGAATCACTTCATGAAGGAATTTTTACCTCAACCTTCAGAGCTTCGTCTACAAACAGCCACGCAAAAATATAATGATATGTGGGGATTTCCTAATTGTTTTGGTGCAATTGACAGTAAGCATTGTGGCCTGAAATGCCCGCCTAAGAGCGAATCCAGCCACTTCAATTACCCTCACTATTTTTCCATTGTCTTAACGGCTGTGGCGGATGCTGATAAAAATTTTCTAGTAGTGGAAGTTGGAGCTACAGGCAAACAAAGCGATGGTGGCACTTTTTCAGCATCCCGGCTGTATCGACAGCTCGAGACAAATGAGTTCAATGTTCCCCCTGATCAGAATCTCCCCGGCACGAGTATAAAAGTACCAAACGTCTTGATTGGAGATGAAGCTTTTCCATTGAAACCATATCTAATGAGGCCGTACTCAGGTTCCCAATTGACACAAGAAAAAGAAGTTTTCAACACACGACTCTCACGAGCAAGAAAAACTATTGAATGCGCTTTCGGAATTCTTTGTGCCAAATGGCGATTTTTGTTGAAAGACATGGAAATTCCTTCAACCAAAAAAGCATCAATTTTAGTTCTAGCTGCCTGCATACTTCATAACATCGTTCGCGAGAAAGATGGCATGCAAGACGGCGATTACAGGAGTATTATGCATGAAATGGACTGCGACGAACCTCATCACTCCCCTCAGGAAATAACACCGGGTGAATTCAGGAATACAAAAACATTGGCTAAAGATATACGAGACAAATTTACGCAATATTTCAATCAAAATAACGACTAAATACTATAAAACCACTCATCCAATATTGTCACTGATATTTTTATTATCTCTTATAATCTTTAATAATCTAATAATTAAGTGTATATATCATGTGCTTTATATTATAGTAGTATCTTAATATTCAAATTAAAAATTCTTTTTATTTACCAGAAATGTCCATTTTCGCTGCTAGTTCATCCCACAACTTTTTGTTTTTCGTAGCGTTCTTGAATTCGGTATGCCTGTCATTCCACAGAGATGGATATCCTCGCACGATGGTAATCAACTTTTCGGTATCCTCATCGGATAACTTTTTAGCCATTTTAATGAAATAAAAAGATTAGATAAACAAAGGGAACGTAGATAAGCACAGAACGTAGATGATCACAGGGCACGGTCGAAGCTGAGGACTGAGCGTCGAGGGTTGACCGTTATTTCGCCCAAGCGTCAATGACGCTCAGCTCACCTCTCCCACTGTAGCCACCCTTATATTATCATTATTATATTATCATTATTATATTATATTATATTATTATATACCCTTATATTACCTGAACAAGGGTAAACTATTTTTAGAGAGTCGATACCTGACTCTTTTCGCTCGCTCGACGCTCCTATCGTAGCCGAGGCCTAACTCGAGGACCAAACTTCAAGGATCGATTCTACAACTAATTTGCAAACTTTTTCGTCTCGACATTTTTTTTTTAAACGCTTTAAAATTATACTTTTTTCACTTTTAAGATTTTGTTCGTGTTTTCGACCTTGAGCCATTAAAACGGCCATAACTCCCTCAATTTACTAGATAAACTCAAATATGAGTATACCGTTGGAAAGAACGTTAAATTTCCCATCAGTTCATCGGGACACAAAAGCTTTTTAAGCCTTTCGTATAAGTGAATAAAATGGTCAAAGTCAGAAATTTAAAACTTTCTCGAAAATCACCATTTTTCAGGCTGACTCATCTTATGTAATAAACAGCCGTATTGGCGGGCACTCAACGGAAAAAACTTGCCCAGAATCTCAGCTTTCCAACGGACTATCAATTTTTCTTTTTAACATTCAAATTAGAAGAGTAAATGAAGTTTGAATGCCCGAAAACGTGTGTTTTACAAGCAAATCCAGTGTTTTAAGCGGTTTCTGGTCCCCCTCGACCTCAAGATGGCTTGACAATTTTGGTATCATTTTCTATGTAATTTTCTACGCTGAGTCAAATAGTGATACTTCCGAATGGTTCCGACTGGTAGAAAGTGGATTTTTCGAAGAAAACCTTCGTTTTTCGTACATAAAATACGCAGTATTCTTAAATGTGGTAGTGAGCATGAAGTAAAAAGCAAAAACTTCAATCAACTAGAAATTCGGTGTTTTTATTGAGTTAAAAGGTGTTAATTCATGCTCACTACCACATTTAAGAATAATGCGTATTTTATGTACGAAAAACGAAGGTTTTCTTCGAAAAATCCACTTTCTACCAGTCGGAACCATTCGGATGTATCACTATTTGATTCAGCGTAGAAAATTACATAGGAAATGATACCAAAATCGTCAAGCCATCTTGAGGTCGAGGGGGACCAGAAACCGCTTAAAACACTGGATTTGCTTGTAAAACACACGTTTTCGGGCATTCAAACTTCATTTCGTCGTTCGAGGCCCAGCATGGCACATCTGACATTTTGGCGAAATCGAGTTAAGAACGGTTTCTTATTCAAAATTTCACGCCCGAGCGATTGGCGCTAACAGTTTTTCGATCTGACCGCTCGTAGCGCTAGTATTTGCGAATTAGTCAGCATAGCATATCTATAACCACCCAACAGCAAGGCACATCTGCACAGAAAGCATGGAAAAATCGTATATGCCAGGAAGCGAAGCAAGTTCATTGAGTTTATTGCAATAATTTGATGTATATAGCGGTTTTTTTCCTTTTAGTAATGCTTAATGAAGATTCAATCTTGATTAATAACAAAAAGAAAAGCATAAATCATCGGCATTAGTTAAGAAAATAAAAGAGTTGAGTAAATTCTCTTCTAATTTGAATGTTAAAAAGAAAAATTGATAGTCCGTTGGAAAGCTGAGATTCTGGGCAAGTTTTTTCCGTTGAGTGCCCGCCGATACGGCTGTTTATTACATAAGATGAGTCAGCCTGAAAAATGGTGATTTTCGAGAAAGTTTTAAATTTCTGACTTTGACCATTTTATTCACTTATACGAAAGGCTTAAAAAGCTTTTGTGTCCCGATGAACTGATGGGAAATTTAACGTTCTTTCCAACGGTATACTCATATTTGAGTTTATCTAGTAGGTAAATTGAGGGAGTTATGGCCGTTTTAATGGCTCAAGGTCGAAAACACGAACAAAATCTTAAAAGTGAAAAAAGTATAATTTTAAAGCGTTTAAAAAAAAATGTCGAGACGAAAAAGTTTGCAAATTAGTTGTAGAATCGATCCTTGAAGTTTGGTCCTCGAGTTAGGGTGACACCCTGTATAGAAAAATAATAAACCATTGTGTAATAATTTTCAGCGTTTTGCTTCCGAGTCTACCAAGATATTATATATTTATGGATAATATATTTATATATTATGTAAAATAGATTAAGTATGATATCAGTGTACAATATATGGAATTATTTGTACACTCACTTGAAACCCAAGTGTTCTTCTAACGTGTTCCATATGACACCTACGAAGCCGGAAAGCTTAACTTCTCCGTTGTTGAGCTCATTAAAACAGACGAAGGGAAAAACCTGTGAAGTTGACGGAAAGAAAAATCAACGGTAATCTGACTAGAGAGTAGAAGACATAAAGAGCTTTTCAGAATGAAAATCGGTCTAGTTGTTCTGGAGAAACAAATTGTGTCCCCGAAAGAGGCGCAATGTAGCGAACAAAAATCTTATCGAGGCAATTTAACCGAATGAGGACATTTGTTTAGATGAAAAACACCGCCTAATTGGTGAATATATTTTTCATTTTGTGCTAGATCTTCTTACAATAGCTCTTTTTCATCAAAAAGTAATTTTGAGTAAATTAACATCATTTTTTATTTCTGAACAGCAGCTATGTAGATCTATGTAGATTTTGAGTAAATTAACATAATTTTTTATTTCTGAACAGCAACTATGTAAATCGACAGGGCCTATAACAACAAAAGCAAAATTCACCCTTAATGGCCTTTATTACTTAGTCCTACGAGTATAAAATAACAAAATTACGAATATGAACAACAACAAAGAAAGCTACGAAACCTTGGCGAAAAAAGTTTTATAATTCAGTGGACCCTATTCATAATCCGTTTGACGTTAATTATTTCTGTTTGTAGGAAAATTATTCTTCGGCTCTCGTTCACTTAAGATATGTATTTTAAAAGGGCCCAAACTTATATTACAACGTTTCAGAATCATCCAAAAGTCTCACGGACCTTTTTGGCTAGTACATTGATAGTCGTGTTCTTCAGCTGTTCCATGAGATCTCTGTCCAAGATAGCTTCGTCGTAATCCACTTCTTGGGACGTTTGGTTCCCGAGAAGTAGACGGCCCGAAGCCAGAAGTTCTTCCCTGATCTGCGCCACGGATCGGATATTAAGACTTTTCAGTACGAACGGTTCACCTCCAATGAGAATTGCCGTTTGCACAAGTAACAACAGCACTAAGTTCATCTGAAAATGGAGGTTTTTTCTGGGCAGTAGAATATTATCCTATGAAGGGATTATTTGTGCGTCGTCTTCTTACTACTACTATTATCCCATGGAAAAATTAAAAACTACTTCAATGGCCTCAAGGTTTAAATGAAATAAATTTTTGGGAGAAAATTTGATTTTTTTTCTTCAAAGAAATCCATTTTGAGGCTTTCTAAAACGAATCCTGAAGTTTAACACTGCTCCATGGATGTATGAAAGTGTGTGTCACTCAAGGCAAATGTGTTTTCTAGGAGCGATCTTGAAGATCCAAAATGGAGCCGCGTTGTCATTAATGACAAAAAAAAGGGGTTTTGTTAGGGCGAACTTTCAAAAAATAGGGTCAAATTACTCCGTGGTTTTTTAGTGAAAAATTATCACAAATAGTTATATAATGATGTAATAAGAATAGGTATTGGTGCCATTACCGATTTATGGTAAACTTCGATAGCTCAAAATAGTATATTATTTATTGCTAAAAGGACCAATGAAGTACGAGTAGGATCCAGAACGAGAGAAGAGGTTGGATGTATTAAAAAAATGTATAGGTATAAGAGATGAAGGTATGGAAAGACGGTATACCCTATCTACCCCTATCACACGATACACCCTCGGAATTTGAATGTACCACCACTTTACTATTAGTTGTTGTGTTTTTGTTAGACAGTGAGGAGCGAGGAGGAAGGCTTGTAATCGACAGAGTGCTGCTCTCGGATCGAGCAGGAATTGGAAGTCAACAAGGTAATCAAAAATAGCCACAATCGGCATACATTTTTTTTTGAAAAGTGAGAGAACACTTGCCATTTTTGGTTTATTATTTTCAGTAATGAACCTTTGGAATCGACCAAGAATTTTTTTTAACACCCTCTCAAAATTCGTTGGTTCACGTTTCAAGGTACGTAGAATCCAAAAATCCAATAAAAATTTGGCCGTCCGTCTGCCGTACGCAGCACTTTCCTCACTTAGCATTGACCGATTTTGATGAAATTTGGTATGTGGGCTCCATTTGGAAGATTTTGGTTGATGTAGGTCATTTCTAAGGGTTGAAGAGTAAAGTATGAAATTTTGAAAACGCCCCAACTCAAAAAATTTCGATATAAAGGTATTGTTTTTTTATCAGTTTGAGATAGTATAGACTTCAGAATTTTTTGAGACCACGCGGAGCCCTGTAGGACAAATTGTCCGTTCCCTACGAGAATTTAAGGGTTGGGCTTACGATAAATAAGAAACACGAATCGTAAAAGAGGCCGAATCTCCGTTCAAATGTTAGCTGACCAAAATGCGATCGATGTTTTTCTTCAAGTTGGTTGGTGGTAACAATGGCAAAGCCTTGTTCTTTGCAGGCGAGTGATCTATATAGAAAAATAATAACAGTTGTGTAATAATTTGCAGCGTTTTTTAGATAGGCTGAACATCGGACTCACACCTTGTTGTGACTTAAGGGTAAGTAGATAAAACCACCGATGATACTGATTCGCACGCACAAACTTTATTGTACAGAACAAACGGAGGTACTTCAACGATACTAGACGCGGAGGGGCTACATGATCGACGTACGGACTTGAACTGACTTAGAGGGGAGGGACACGACCCGTTCACATCCAACAGTTCGTTCATAACACACCTGAGTATGATATTGAATTTCGAATTTTTAATGATCTCGAACCGTAGACGAAACCGTGCACCAATTCGTAAAATCTATAGATTGATGTTTAAAAAATCCTAAGAACCCAGAAAACGCCGTAAGGTAGATTCGTATCGAAATTCTTCTTGTTATTCTCCAAGCAGAACTCGACATTTTCAGGAATATTTGAACTTTCGATTTGAACATAAACATTTTTTTAAATATTTAAATAGGCATATTTTGGGAATATGTCGAATAGAACTTAGAAAAGCTTTCAATAAAGTATAATCAAATGAAATCAATGAAAAAAAAAAAAAAAAAAAAAAAAACGGAGAGTACTTTACTAAGCGTACCATCTAGAAAACAGAGAAGACAGAACTGAACAAGTGTACATGTATTAAATAGGTTAGAACAAATCCTGACTCTTCGTTCTTCTTGATCGGCACAAATCCGCTGACTGAAGCTCTAGATGGAGTATACCGGGTTGGTACCTACCGAAATCTCGATAAGAACTTGTAAGTACGTCAAGAAAGTTGAGGGCTTTATCGTCGATCATGTTCTCGTTAGCGAACCCCATCTCTCGTGTGTACTTATTATCGTTCTCAAGACATAGAATCTGTTAACATTTGGCAGGTGCTTATCTCATTCCTGAGAGGACTCAATTTATTGGATCACAACAAGTAATTATTATACCAAATGTTTATAGATTTCACGGTTTCTATGAAAAACATGAATTTTGTTTACTAACTTTTCTTCTTTTTTCAAACCGATGAAAAAAATGAAAATAACCAACTTCTATAAGAGATAATCTTAATTGGCATATCAAAGACCAGTTTTATTAATTTGAACGGAAGATGAGTGATTTGGATACTCAAGCGTTTCTCTACGATCTTTTCAATGTTGACTTAAGAATTGGGGCACAAAACAAATACGTTCTATTCTTCTGGTAAGTTCTCGAATGTGTTTGTAAAAATGACAGCTAAGGTTATAGTTATCCTGTAGGTATACCATTGTTATCTTTACATTATGAAGGTGAGGAAAAAAGGTAGTGACCGCTAGGAAAGCCATAATGTTCTTTACGTATGAATAATATATAGGAAAACAATAAACCGTAGAGTAATAATTTGCAGCGTTGTTATTTTAATCTATTGTAAAAATAAATGTCGAAAATTTAACTAACTGTTCAAATTCCTAGGAGTACTTTTTTTGAACAATTATTAAAATGTAAAAAATGAAACGACAGAATTATAGGTACCTCCAAAAACGTAGGTTTATCAATAAATTTGTATTTTACTTTTAACTCAATTTTTCATTGTCTACCAAAATATTCGAAAACAATTGAGGAGCTTGATTCCAAAAGGTACGTTATCCATTTTGGTCAAACGTGAGAAAAACGAGAAAAACCATTGAAAAACGTGCTATGAACCAATGATATTATTTTTTATATATTTCTAAATTATAATAAATATTTTTGGAAAAAGGTAAATTAGTTTAAAGTTTGAAATAATTTTGAACGAAATTTGAAATATCAGGTTTATGTATATAGTACTTTTTGAAACAAAACTGATAAGAGACCGCCGTTGTGCTGGATATAGTATGTTTTGAAATTAAACGGAATATTCACTCTTGTTTTTCATGGTAATAGATTATATTGTGGTAAACCCACACAATTAGTATGTGTGTTGTGTTAATGGTTACGAGTTGTTGATTCTAAAAAGTTGTTGTTGAGTTTTGAAAGTCGGTCTAAAATATACCTGACTGTTTCTTACGTGTTTGTTGCTGTTTATTACAACTGGGGGCCCGTCTAAAGTTTGAAGGAAGAAGATAGAGAGAAAACTGCATTCACATTGTATCAAAAGGGTCTGTGGCAGTTTAAAGTGTTACCCTTTGGGCTTTGCAATGCTCCTGCAACTTTCCAACGCTTGATGGAAATTGTCATACCATCAGATCTACCATTGGTCTATCTTGACGATATCATTGTCCATGGATCAGGTTTTGACGAAGTCCTAAAGAAACTTGATTTGGTATTGGAACGGTTGGCAAATGCAGGGCTTCAAATACGACCCATCAAATGCACATTCTTTGCCAGAGAAACTAATTACCTTGGACACATAATTTCTGGGGAAGGCATTCGAACTGACCCAACAAAAACAAAGGCAGTAAAAGAATGGCCGATACCCTTAGACAAAAAGCAAGTACGTTCCTTCTTGGGCATGTGTTCCTATTACAGACGGTTTGTAAAAGCATTTTCGGAAATTGCTCGCCCTCTCTACCGGTTGACTGAAGCCTACACTCCATTTATCTGGACAAATGATTGCCAAGAAAGTTTCTCAACGCTGAAAACAGCTATGATCATGGCCCCAGTATTAACATATCCCGATTTGCAAAAACCATTCACCAACCAACCATTCCCAACCATTCCCTTACGATTGGAGCTGTTTTGTCACAAGAAGTCGATTGTTATGAAAAGGTTGTTGCTTATTATAGTAAAGCCTTGAGCAAATCGGAACAGAACTACTGTGCAACAAGACGAGAACTCCTGGCGCTGTGGGGCAATTCCATCAATACCTTTATGGAACTCATTTTACGCTGAGGACTGACCACGCTGCTCTGACTTGGCTTACAACTCTTCGCAACCCAGAAGGCCAATTAGCAAGATGGTTGGAGACCCTACAGACCTACAACTGTACGATCATCCATAGAGCAGGAAAGTCGCATGCTAATGCCGATGGGTTATCACGGAGGCCCTGTGAAAAAGACTGTAAGAACTGCAACAAGCGAGAGGAAGTTGAAAATGAAGTGAGTGCCCTACAGTTTTACCCTCCCAACAGTAGAAACCAAGCTCAAGCCCAGGACGTAAACATCAAAGCTACTATTGAGTTAATACGGAGTGGAAGGAAACCAGCACCTTCGGCAATAGCGAGTTTAAACCCTTTTGTCCGTCAGCTCATGGCTCGTTGGGAATCTCTTGACGTAATTGATGATCAGTTGTACCACAAATGGGAAGACTCGAATGGAGGATTTCGTATGTAATGGGTAGTACCTCCAGCTGAAGTTGAACATGTCTTGACCGAATGCCACAGCAGTCCTACTGGTGGACACTTTGGGTTTTGGAAAACGTTGGCTAAAGTGAGGTTGACCTACTTCTGGCCAGGAATGACCAATGATGTCAAAGTTTGGTGTAAAACCAGAGAGCAATGCCAGAAAACCAATGGTCCAAGTAGACGATTTCCAGCACCACTCCAACAAACTACAGTAGGGGGGCCTTTTGAATATTTTGGATATTCTTGGCCCTTTTCCCGTATCCACGAGAGGAAACCGTTATGTACTAGTTGCTGTAGACTATTTCACCAAATGGCCTGAGGCGATAGCAGTTCCTAACCAAGAGGCACATACGGTAGCATCTGCTCTAGTTCAGCATGTTTTCAGCCGGAATGGTGTGCCATGGGAAATCCACACTGATCAGGGCCGGAATTTTGAAGCAAAGCTCATGGAGGAGGTTACCACTATTTTGGGAGCCCGAAGGACGCGAACTACGCCTCTTCATCCTCAGTCTGCAGGATTGGTAGAAAGAATGAACCGTTCAATTACCAAGTTCCTAGCAATGTTTGTGGATGAACACCAAGCAAACTGGGATGACAAACTTCCGCTTTTTCTTCTGGCATATCGGTCCGCTCCCCATGCTACTACTGGTTACACGCCCACACAACTTCTCTTTGGAAGGGACCTACACCTACCAGATACTCTTGTTAGACCTCCTGCGACAAACCCTGCAATGCTAACCACATCTTACGCTCTCCAGCTTAGAACTAATCTGGCAAAAGTACGGGATTTTGCTCAAAATAATGCTGGATTGAAGATGAGAGCACAAAAGGAGTTCTTTGATCGTTGAGCCAAGCAGCCTCCATTCAAAGAAGGGGACTGGGTGTGGGTCCACGATCCGAAACGGGTACGTGGTAAGTGCCCCAAACTTCAGCCACAGTGGACAGGACCATGGGTAGTGTCACAAAAGAAGAGTGACGTATTGTTCCAGGTGAAGATGGGGAGGAAAAGAAGACTGCTCCACGCTAACAGGCTATCAAGGGCAGATGTGAAGCCCGCGGACGGGCCAAAACGAGAGGGGGGGGGGGGGGGTAGTGTGGTAAATCCACACAATTAGCATGTGTGTTGTGTTAATGGTTACGAGTTGTTGATTCTAAAAAGTTGTTGTTGAGTTTTGAAAGTCGGTCTAAAATATACCTGACTATTTGTTACGTGTTTGTTGCTGTTTATTACAATATTTTGCTCCAAAAGACCGCATTTTTGTGAAGAACTACCCCCCTAAAACCCTGAAAAAAGTGTAAATTAAATTTCGATAAAAATGATCTTTAGTTGGCCGTCAACTCAACCATAATGGGGTTATTTTCCAAGCTGGTCGACAACCCAATCATGACTGCGTCCAAGCTGATGACAACGCAATCATGAAAGGGTTTACTTCCCAAGGTACCCGAACATGATTGGGTTATTCTCCATGGTGGCCCTCCACCCTACAATTATTGGGATATTCTCCAAGCTACCCGTCAACGGCGTCAACCCAAACATAATTTTTTTATTGTCCAAGCTGGCTGGGATCCCGATCGTGATCGGGTATTTTTCAAGCTACCCGTCAACCCAACCATTAAACTTTTGTACCTATGTACCTACTCGTACATTTGAGTTACAGTGTGTACCAGAGTATTCATCCAATTGACGTTTTTGCAGTTGTTTTCTATTTCTTGCGGCATTTTTGAGATTCCTCTTTTGGAAAATTTCACCTGTCATATACGAGATTGCCATGATCGGAATTTTCTACGGCCTCGGGAAGCTATTACATGCGGCAGACACATCATCAGGTTCGTGTAGACGAAATAATCACAACATCATGGTATGGTAGAATCAAAATTAGTGCGTTCGTAGGTGTGAATTAGTAGATACTTGATTTCGATTATTGGATGCAGGGTATTTTGGACTCATCTGGAATTTCCATGAACTAATTTCTTCCACGACAAACTTTTCTTTCAGTGTTGGAGACTGCCGAAGACCTGGTGAGCCGCAGTTGTGTTCACTTCTTGATTCCAATTTACGTATTCACTGCGACCTTCGAGTTCAACACCTCCTTCGGTTCTTACGGATGGATGTTCATGCTTCTCGCTTCCCTTGTGCCATTTTTCGTCTTGAACCTCTTCTTCATTTCTTGGATCATGTACGCCGTATTTGAAAAAAATTTTCTTATCGGATTTTTGGAAATGCTCATGATAAGTGAGTGTTTTCTGCCTCATATAAAATTATGCAAAATTTGATCGTTTCTACTAAAACAATACTATCCAAATACTGGTACTATTTTCTATTCACTCTACTCTGAAGTATTTGTGTCAAATTATAATAGATTAAATGATGTTGAAATGTAGACTCATGAACGGTAGAGTAGCAAGTAAATGTCGAACAATCAAATCTACAGACGAGGGAATTAGTTTAGTACACAGAAAATGGTCCGTGTCCGAGATGCAGGAGAGGTTGTTGTCTGAGCAATTGGTTGTAGATGAATATCGACGAAGTCTGAACCATGATCGATAACACAACCAAAACTATGGACCGTAATTTGCCATATTAAAAATTTTGAGGCTGTTTCAATAGCTCAATTTTTTTCGTAATTGTACTAGTACCTAAATAATATTGGAAACATGCCATGTTAGAAACAATATTGTATGTCTTTTGAAAGTAAAGAATGATATTACAACTCAAAAGTTAGGTAGTCGGGATCCGTTCACTCAGCCTTACGGCGCACAGTGGGGCGGGAGTGGAAAAAAAATCAATTTTTGCTAAGTGACTAAAAAAGAAATGCAATGTGGTTTTTCAAGTCTATTACCTGCAGAGTTAGACCTTCGGTGGCTAAAAATTGTTTTCACTACTAAATGGAGGCTGAAACCTGATATTTCGAGATTTTAGGTACTTTGAGAGCGTAATTTGAAAATTTCCTACCACGTTATAATATAACGTGGTAGGAAATTTTCAAATTACACACATATTATGTGTTTCAAAAAATTGAAATAAAAAACATGTTGGATATATTTATATATATATAAGTATCTTAGAAGCAGTTCTTATGGAAAATCCAAGCTTCGTCTTTCTTTGGTTTGATTTTTTTTCCTTGAAGTTCTGACCATTATCAAGAAGCTGTAAGAATTTCATGGCCGTATTCAACCGAATTCAGGCGTAATGGATTAATGTGAGATTGAAAATAGAGGGAGACCGCCGTCTCTGCCGTCACCCCATTCATTTTTGCTTAAGAGTAAAACCCTTCTAAGCGCTGTAACTTGTACATTTTCCTCTCGAATTCGATGAAATTTCCAGGGATTGTGAATGTTGGCATGTAGAAGGCGTTCCCTATGTGGGCTGCTAGCGACAATGATATACTGGGAAATTATGTGCCTCTCCAATTTGGCAGACATTTTTTGTTTTTGGAAAACAAAGCGATGTAAATAGCGATGTTTTCGTAAAATATTTCCGCCAAGAGTCAACAAGGTTCTATTTGAACAAAACCTGGTGCTTCGGATTGTCATTCGCAGTAATGTGGTCAGTTCGTACTGTGGTGACAAACCGAGAACATGTCATCGTTGAAAAAATATCTAATTCGAATTTAGCAAACGTTTACTTTGGATTCGTTCCATTATTTTATCGCGTACTATCCAATTTTCATAGGTGTTTTTGACACACAATTTTGTCAAAAATTTAATATATAAATATATACTTACATATTATAATTATTTACATACATATATAAAGAAACCTCAATTCAATCATCATTATCGTTTCCTATGACCTCTGAAACGGAGAAAAGAACAAAATAACACACACCCATCGCCTGTAAAACCGCTTTCTATTTTTTTCACACCCTTTCCCACATTACTTTTTTCAAAATTCAAGATTTAGTACGAAAATAATACCTTTTAACGGTAGAAAACATATTTTCCTAATGTATTTTCGTATTCGGAATCGAATGAAACCATTCTCAAGACGATACACTAATTCGTTTGGAAGATAATAATTTTTTCCGATTTTTGGCCATTTGGTCTCATTGTTAGGCGGTCATTGCTGGGACATGGAAAGTTCTTCCAAGGAATGTTCTTTCAAGAGGTCTTGAAAATTATCGATTGTAATCATATACCTACCTGTGTATCATGAATGATTGACGTTACCTTTATTTGTTCACAGCTGTCATTTTGTCACCCGTTCAAGTTCAGTTCATTTTGGACTATTTAGAGCACGCTCAAGGATGCACGGCGGAGTTCAAATTCAAAATGCGCGCGGAGCAATATTCATCCATATGGCTGTCGTTCGTGATATTTTCGATATTGCATAGAATCTCCTTGTTATCCAAGACAGGACAGTTTTCGAGCATCTTGATATTTTTGTTCATCGTGTACCAACGTACGGATGTGTATTATGAGTTTAACGTTAGTTTTCTTGTTAGGTTTACCTTTACCTTCCAGGTACTACGTGAAATTTCAGGACATGTGAGTTAACGTGGGGTCATTTCAGCCCTACGTAACGATAATGTGCAAGAAGTCATCAAAACACTCGGGGAAATAATCAGATTCCATTTCTGTAAAAAAAAGAAAACAGTACATTCAGGGTAAAAGCACCAAGTACTGACATTATGAGGAAATTTTTGCTTCCAAGTCTACTCACTTTCAAGGTTGAACAAATAACTTTTCCAAAATTGTAAAGGTTGAACAAAAAACTTCTCCAAAATTTTGGTTTTACAACATCAACCCTCTCTGACCCTTTCGAACATTTCCTAAACCACTAGAACCTTCCCTAATCCTTTGTAATCCTTCCTAACCCTCTCTAATCTTTCTCAAACCCTTCCTAATGACTTGTCAAAGTTACAAACAAGTTCAACCTTACGAATTTCTTAATCTTAAGAAAAACGAAATATAACTCCCAAAAAGAATTACAGTGCAAGTATTTCGTGAGGGGGGATGCACATATTACTAGTTATTAAAATAAAAAATAAGTTAAAAATAACATTATATATGAAGAACAATGTTGAGCTATTGCGAATTTCCAATCACAACTAAGTTTCGACCTCGTTGACATCCTAGAGAGACCTGTTTGACCTTCTCAAGGCCTCAATCCTCTCCCACTTATCGGTTCCTTTTGACACGCACGTTGTCTCCGAAAGGTTAAGATATACCAAAATACCAATATTTTTTACCTCCACCCGAAGTTAGACATTTAAATTTACCCTATTGCATTCATTTTCAGTGGTCGGAATCTTGGTCGGATTTATTTTTTCGAGGTTTGTAACGTTTCCCTTGAAAAAAGCGATCGAGATGCCAGCCATATACACCGTAACTATAACGCTTACTGCTGTCTACTTGGTTCAAACCTCTTGCGTCATGCTGGGCACTAGTCATACCCTGGCTGTAGGTATTTTCGGGATCGCTTTGAACGCCCAAATTTCGAGAAGCGGTAAAGAAATTACGGAATTTTTTCATGAAGTAAGTAATAATTAATAATTTCTAGGCTTATTTCAGCGCCTAAAAAAATTTAATAATATCACTCGCGACGAGATTGTCGAAACCCATTTCAATTAAAAAAACGTCTGCCAAGTTGGGTGGGCAGTATAGCTTCCTCACTCATTGTAACATGGACGTATAGAATCAGTTGGCGAAAAAATTATGATTCAAAGAGTTATTGAATACCAAAATATTAGCGGTCCACCGTCTAGGACCTAACCCACACAATCCCTGAAAATTTCATCGAAATCGGTTGAATAGTTGCGGAGTTTTGGTTGTAACAATAAATTTAAAGTTCGCGCATGCGCAGCGGCTATTGCTTGACCAATTTGATTGAAACTTATAGGGTGTCTCTTAGAAGTTAGTCCCTAACTAACCTCCAAATTTGAGCAAAATCGGTTCATTAGAAACCGAGAAACCGAGGTCCCAGGAAATTCACGTTTGCGCATGCGCACTCGCTCCTATTGGTCCGAAAGTGCTGAAATTTATAGGGGACCGTCTAGGACCTAACCCGCACAATCCCTGAAAATTTCATCAAAATCGGACCACAGGTTAGTATAGTTTTGCCCGGGACAAGGATTGACCACAGACAGACCGACAGACAGACAGACCGACAGACCGACAGACAGACAGACAGACAGACAGACACGGAACCAAAATTGTTCGGGAAGCTCTAAAACGCAAAAAGCAAGTGGAAATTTTGATTTTGGAGGACATTTTTTTTTTTCACTTCTTTCACGAATACAAAGCTTCCCTACCTTCGGTAGTGAGGAAGCAAAAAGGAGTTAAAAAACGTAGTCTATTTCCACGAAAATAATGAGTTGCAAAGTTAAATCGCTTTCGATTATAAAAACATTATAATAACTGAAATAATGATTGTTACTAATGATGACCTAACCGAAGAAATCGATTCAAGTTTGTAACTCATCATTTCCGTGGATATACTCTACGATTTTCCTAACTCTGTTTTTTACCGAACAAAGTCATTTAGCTTAAAAAAATGTACAACAGAAAAAATGCAAAACGTATACAGTCATCTCTAGTCATACCTGACTTTATCAATAAATTGTTTATTGGAATTTCCCACTGTTTGTTTTTGAAGTTACACTAAAAAAAACCCTTCCCATGTTTCATTTTAAAATTAACTACATTAAAACGCAGTGTCTCCTAACAAACATATTTTTTTCCTCAACAAAATTGGATAGTTGTGGACACTTGATTTCTATAGAATTCCTAGTAAGAAAGTGTTTGTTTACCTGGAGAGTCGGCAAGTTATGACTTTTGTGGGTTGGAAAATTATCTTCCTTAACCCTGATTGGACCATGGTATCAGAAGTGTCACCGAAAACATCTTAGGAACTCCACAGCTGTCAAGGTGTCACCGGAGTAACGAAAATAAAATTGTTATTTTAAATTTAATGGACAGCTGAATTTTGTGTGGGGTATTAGAAGTCTCAGAATAGAAGTATGACAAACATTTCCAAAAAAATGGATTAAAAAAAAATTTTTTCAAAGTTTTTGTCATGAAATTATTTTTTGGCTTCCAATAATGTACAAAATATGGTTCAAAAAATTCAGCTCTATCCATCAATTTTTAAATTGCAGTTTAAAGCCTTGGGACAGCTGCTGTGGATTTCCTAAGAAGTTTTCGGTGACACTAGTGACGCCATGGTCCAATTAGGGTTAAAAAATGTTCATTTTATGTTAGAAGATTAATAGTTACCATTTTCTGTCATATTTTAGTATTGGATGCACTTGCTCTTCCTCGTCAACAGCATGACGGTAGCTCTTATCGGTGCTGTACTCGGCTTTGCGGCTCACGATACAAGTAGCATCACCATCCGAGTCGTGTTCATATTTTATTGCGTTTTTATTGCGACGAGGCTGGTTCTACTGCTTATTGCTTTTCCTATTGTGACGTTAGTAAGTATGATGAGAGGTATATGTTTGTAATAGCTATACCTAACGATATAATCACATTATTATTAGTACGGAAACGCAGAAAAGGTCATTCTTATTCTCTAGGCAATGAGAAGGTTAGTAGACTGGAGGTACGCCATCATCCAGGTGGTTGGAACTTACAAGGGTGGTCCGAGCTACATCTTGGGTTTCCAGTATGCAATGATGATCTCGCGTAACTGGTAATATCAAGTTACAATACTATAAACATTCTACATCGCTCAATATAATTAGGTCAAGATAACCCATCGTTCACAGCTTGATTATTATCAAGTTACTAATAACAAAAAAAAAAAATATATATACATATAAATTACTGTAATCTATTTACAGGTATGTGGTGCTACAGATTACGGTAATTTACACGATGATATCTCAAATATGTAATGTATTGATGTTCCCAATGCTCTTAAGGATGCTTAGAATGTATGACTATTCCGCCGCCAGAATCGCCAACATGAATATCGCCATGGCTGACACTAATAACTGTCGTGAGAAGGTTTGTGAAGCACCTACAGTGGACCTGAAGTAGGAATAACTCAATAAATAAACGGGACCTATAATAGTTGATGTCTGAGAGGAGAGAAGGGCGAAGATAAGAGGGAACGGTGAAGACAGGCGTAGAGGTCATAGAGAAGGGAAGGGTGAAGAGAGGGGTAGAGATTGGAAAGATGCCAGTGTGTCGTCTTTTAGTTTATTATTTTCAATAATGAACCTTTGGAATCGACCAAGAAAAAAAAATTTTCAACACCCCCTCAAAATTTGATGGTTTACGTTTCAAGGTACGTAGAATCCAAAAATCGAATAAAAATTTGGCCATCCGTCTGCCGTACGCCGTACGCGGCACTTTTGCCACTTAGCATTGACCGATTTTGATGAAATTTGGTATGTAGGCTCCATTTGGGGTCTGGTTGTGCCCCGAAGATTTTGGTTGATGTAGGTCAATTCTAAGGGTTCCAAAATCAATTTTGAAATTTTGAAAACGCCCTAACTCAAAAAATTTCGATATAAAGGTATTGTTTTTCCTTCAATTTAAGATTCTATAGAATTTTTAGAATTGTTTAATACCACGTGGAGCTCTGTAGGACAAACCGTTCGCTCGCTACGAGAATTTAAGTGTTTTACGTACGATAAATCAGAAACACGAGTGTGAATCGCAAAAGAGGCTTAATCTCCGTTCAAATTTTAGCTGACCGAAATACGATCGATGTTTTTCTTCATGTTGGATGGTTGGTGGCTTTGCAGACGAGTGATCTATAGAAAAATAATAAACCGTTGTGTAATAATTTGCAGCGTTTTCGTAGTAGTTACGAGGCTAATGATGTGACATGGAACTTACGAACGATGTAATATAATTCTTACACTCATCTGCTTTCATTTCCTCCTTTTCAAAGGCAATATTTGCACTGAAGATGGATAAAGTATTCAGAGATGCCAATTGGCCAGTGGTGGAGACCTTTACTCGTCTCAGCCATCCTTATAAAAAAAATCAAACTCAAGATATGCGAAATGACGAGGGGAAAGATGATCACCAAATAAGGTAGCAATTTGTCATGTTATTATTATAGTAGATTGATGATATCAAATTGGTACATCAAATTATTGATTGCATTTCAGGTCTGTGATTTGTCCTGATTGTAAATTGGAAATTCTCGCTCAGCCGACTAAAAGAGAAATTGATGCAATGAAGAGGGAGGCTAGAGAACGAATAATCAAGTCTCAAGCGGTGAGTTCTCATTGATCAGAATGAGATGCAAGTAAGGGTTGCCCAAGGGTGGTGGACAGTATAGCATCTGCCAAGGTAAAAGGCAGTTTAGTCCTAGCTTACTTCTCTGTGCTGAACTCAAGTATTTTTATGGCGTATCTTCCAATTAAAATCCATAGATACCATAGGAATATGGAGTGGACCTCAGTTCGCCCCATAATAAATTATGTTCCTATGAACTTCCGTGAAGCGAAAGTAGTTTTCTTTTTTTTTTAAACATAATCATGATGGTGGGTTCTCCCAGTAAACATTGCCGATGCAATATTAATTCCTTCTCCGTGGCCAGGTTTCGTTCCACAAACAATACGAAATGGGATCATTGACGGTCCGTGAGTACGACTACCTCAGCACCATCGTAGAAGCCGAAGTGAACCAGCTAGAACCCAAGCTTCATCCAGAAAAGATGAAATTCCGCTCAAATTTCACAAAAGTTTTGATTCAAATCAAAAGAATGCTTTTGTGGTTCAGTAAATTGACGGCTGAAGTGTACCATTTCATTCCTCAAAGTACAATAAGGAACTGGTGTTATCAGATAAGTACTTCAAGGTAAGTAACTAATCTAGGTCATCCAGAGAATTAATATGAAATTGTTAGATCGTTCTAATATGTATAGAGGAATTATTGTGGTGGAATGACGAATTACAGGGGTGGAGAGGAGGTATCAGGTTCAAGTCAGGCCATCCTGACAACAAAAAGAAAAAGTTATAGCATATTGCTCTAGGTTTGAAGATGTTTTACATGCATTATATCGGGATACAGAAAATACATCAAAACAATGTCATGAAATTTTCTCTATTATGCGTGTATCATAAATCATAAAGCCAAATTTTATGAATAAACGGCACGAAAAGAGGTCAATGCCCTATGTTTTCCCCCAGAGTTCCCCAGACCTCGAGTTTTCCCCAAGACCTGGAATAGAGGGGGCCAGACCTTTTATAAGTTCTAGGCCCAGGATAGCCTGAAACCATTGAGTACTGACCTCCTGTCTTGAGAACTCTCTCTAAACCTCTGATCTATATTTTCAAAACCTCTAAAAACGTTTGACTCTGGGTGTAACTGTTCTACTGGAAGAACTTGTACCAGTTGAGCTGATGTTCCTCTTGAAGGATCGCGCTTGCTCCTGCGGGTGAGTAGCTGTTGTTCTAGCTCCCATATTCGACGTTGTAGCTGTACTCCCTTAACCGAGTTGTAATTGTCTCCCACCTTGCTATACAGAGTAGCTGGATTCTTGCCTGCAAGAATTTTCGCTTCTATATTTGGTAGAGCTCTTCTCCTTCAGGGAATAGAAAGTGCTCTCTTTGACATTTTTTACATAAATTTTTAAATAGTAGCATTACATTAGTCATAACGTAGAGTCTGTAAAGTAGCTTAAAAATTGATTTAAATTCAGTTAGTGTATGAACAAAAATTCATTAAAAATAAACATACTATTCAAGAATTTGGGTATTCCTCTGCGTACCTAATCAATTTTGAAAATCACCAACTACTCAAACCAATGACAATGGTGTAATTTATATAAGCTCTACTTATTTTCCTCAAAATATGGAATACAATTTGGATAATAAATTCTTCTTTTCAAAAAATCTGAAAACTAACTGAATGAAAATACATGATGATTTTTTTGGGCAACTGTGCAAAAATGATCAAAACGTTTATTTGAGATGTGATTCCTCGTGAAATTTCCTTACGTACGTACATCCCATCAGGGGTCTTTAGATTGCTGGATATGTGCATATAATGAGCTCACATGAAAAATAAAACTGTACGAATTTTTTTGTAGGTTTGGTAAAATACCACATTACAGGCAATGCGTGAAAGTCTGGATACATGCGGTCAGAATTACATGAAAATTCTCCATTTGTCTAAGATATGCTCTCGATTGTCCATACGAAAACTGGTCTGTTAGGAACGACTAATACATATTATTTCCCCATCTTTAGACAACTGCGGATCATAATGGCGCTTCTAACGCTGACCGATACGGCCCTTACCATAGGCCAGGTAATTGTGTACTACACAGCCTACTACCCCGAGGAAGGATCGCCCGGCTGGAACTACTCTCCCACCAACTGGTCGTTCGGCTCAACTGTACAGAAACTGCACATATTTTTCTACTCAATGAGCCTATTGGAGTTCGCAATATTGACCTTGGGTTTGGGGCTCGACCAGTACTTTTCGAGGAACGTGAACAAGATAGAAGCGTCAACTGGAATAATTTTGGGAACATTGGAGGTGGGTTAATATGTCAAAAATATTATTACAAAGTATGAAAAACTTCCAGCTATTAAGAATTATTTGTACTCAAAGTTTCAACGTAAAATTCCATTGGAGATTTTGTTAAAGCTCTTATTTTTTTCGGATGAGAACAAAAAACCACCCTCTAGTGCAGTAGTAATGACCATCAAAGGCCTAATGACTCAAAATGCCTACCTCGCCAGTATGACAGAACTTTTTTCTGCCCACCTGGGTTGTTCTACTCCTGTACCGCATTTTATTAACTGATCACTATTTCTGTCTCATTAGTGACATAGGGTTTTGACTTAAGTCTTTGTTTTCTGGTGAAATAGATCAGCTCAGAAAACATTACTCAACCTTTTCGTTTACAAATAAGGCCTGAACTTGTTTAGGTATCAGGAATTTTACTTTTTTTTCTTAAATGATAGGGAACACAAAATGTTCTTATAATAAGCCTCTCTTCAATAAGTACTGAGAAGTAAAGTGCATAAAAATAAGTAGAATAAGTAAGTAAAGTAGTAGAAGTAAGTAAAATATATTCATGGAGATTGTGGGATTCGATTTTTATGAAATTTTGACAACAGACGATAGGAAATACTTTTAATGAATTATTACATTTATTTATCAGTATATTTATCTATCAATGATTAAATTTATTGAATTTATTTATTAATCTATAAAATTAAAGATCCTCATTAACAAAATGGTAACTTTATAAAATAAAAAATAATTTTTTTATATTTTTTTATAACTTTTCTTACAAGTTATTATTGAGTTTGAATGATTAAGGGAAGTACCTACCTACTCTTGTACTTGATTTTGACAGTATGTAAAATAAATGTTACTCCAATTAGGTTAATGATTTATTTATAAAAAAGATGAATAGGTAAATCTAGATAAGATTAAAAAAACCCAAATTTTTGAATTTGCTTGGTTGCAAAAATTGAAGGCAATTTGGCTGTTTTTGGACGTGCTATCTAATGCGACAATTTCTTTGATGATTCTTAGCGTCCTATAGTCGGTACATATATTTACACACCTAGTCATATCAATCGAGTTGTGGATCCACACTGCAATCTGAATTATATCATTTACAGATACTTATTTACACGGAAAACTGCTTGAAAGCTGGAAAAAGTCTGCATCCTTTCTTGATTCCAATTATAATGATGATCAAAGCCACTACACCTTTGCGCCTTGCGAAAATTTATATTCTTATCATTGCGGCCGTTCCAAAAATAATTGCAAGCATCGATGCATCTCTTGGGGATGAGATGATGAGGAACTATGAGCTGGGGAAGGCGTACTTGGTAGATATCATCAGTTTCATGTCATATTTAATTTGTTTTGTAGGCCACTATGCATCCTTGTCTCTGCATGGTAGGACCATTTTTAAGAATCAGTAGGAGATGAAGGGAATGCAATGAATGGTGTAGAGACCAATTCAGATATGTTTCGAGCGAGACGTGGGTGGTGACGCCACGGAGTCACTGCTTCCGAAATTCCATGACAAACAGCTCCATGTCAAACAGCTCACTGAGCCATCACACTGCCTTTCGATGAATGAATGGGTCATCGCAAGTTGTTGGTCCTCTTTATGTCAGTAGACGGATCCGTTCTGCCAGTTCCCCCTCCATGCCCTCCATGCTCCCCCTCCCATCTGAACACTCCACATTTTTACATACAGAGAGGAATACTTTTATGTATGGAATGTGAAGCATCACAAAAATAGTGCAAACTTAATTTTGTAGGAGTTTTATATGAATCCTCGTTTGGATAGAGTCTTGGATACAAAATTTATCGTCCATCTTGTTAGTTGATCAATCCCAAACTAATTGAATTAATACATTTTGTTAATTTATAATTTGTTTACTGTCCAAATCCGAACGAAAGGTGGCTTTAAATAGGACGTCCGCTCTGTTGAATCGTATAGTATACAGCGAAGCCGTATACACGGAGCTTATGAAAGAAATCGACGCAGACAGGATGCACGTGACTAAAGAGATGGGACTCATACAGAAGGAAAATCCATCCATTGCTACTACAGTGAAAACCCGCCATGCGATAAGGTATGCAACGCCCTGGTTAGTGTTTTACTTTTAGAAATTGTATAAGTTTGTTATCTTTGTTATCTTTATCAACTTGGTGGTGATTTCAGGTATGTTATCAATTCTATGGAAGATTGTATCAAAGATATGAAAGAGGAAGGAGTTATCGACATGATTGAAGCTGAAGCTGTGCAAGACTCCCTCATCAGAAACAAAAACATTCTACGAGAGCTGTTGATGATTTCGGCCACTCCACCGGAGGAAATTTTGAAAAACATCCCTTGGCTTAAAGGTAATACATGCTTATACTAGTACACAATTTTTAGATGAAGGAGAGCAAAAATAGTTTATTGTTATGTTCTCCAACGTGCTGAGTGCGCGAAAAGTCTAAAAAGATGAGATTCATGTCGTCTGTTTATTAGGGTGCCAGTGGCTAGCTCTCCCTCCTTAGTGGTAGGCCATCCGAACCAGAAAAAATTAATTTGAAACTGATCTCCTTGACAAAATAGAGAGTTCAAATTTTGCTTTCTCACTACAGAAAATAGGAAGAAACCGTGGGTCCTACGAATTCCTGTCATGTATGCCCTGTCTCTATGTCTTCTGTTCAATTTTCATGAAAATTTCAGTTTATTCGGATTTTCTTGTTAGTTATGTCGCTATTGAACCAAGTTGCATCTGTAGCAGCATAAACGTGATTTCGTTTAAATATGAAATTCTCATGATCTTCTAGACCGATAAAAAGGAAATTTGTTTTGTTGTTGCAAATTGCACACTGATTTTAATGCAATCCGAGCAGTAGCAGTCAGAGGTTGAATCATCCACACAACTGGGAACAACTTTCCAACCGTATTGATATCTGTCAGTCTGGGATATTGACAACACGATAGTGAAAACCATGATTGATACCTGTGGCGAATAATTTATTATTTTGTTTATTAATTACTCAAATAAACGCAGAAAAGAAGGTAAACAGAATATGCGGTTCCCCTCTAGATGAGCCCTACCGTGACGGTGGGAGAACACCGTCCGAGTTGGGGAACCATCTCTCACTCGGATGCCCTCCAAATATGTAAGGACGTGTCCTGGCCCTTGAAGGAAACTTTCCGGGACACTTGCGATCGATTATTCTCTAAACTCTGAAGTTTTATTTAAAGTTTTCCAAGTCAAAAGTTGTCTACTGTCAACTTTAGAAGCCTACTTTCTACCTTTTAGTTAAATTCATCACATAACTACGAGTATTTACTGGAAGGAAAAGCAGACGTTCTGATCGCTATCAGACCAGTAAATAGTAATTTTGCACTTTTAAATTCATTCTTCAACAAACTGTGTGGTTGACATGAGACGTCATTAAGTTCTGTTCCAATCAACTATACAGCTTGTTCTTCAACCTAAGAAATTGGCTACCGGAAATTGATTTGAGACGTCTTCGTAGTCAGTTCCTGTCAGCGGCTGGTTCCCAAATAGTAGGTAGCTCCACTTTGGAATGTTGACTTACCAAATCTACCATTCTACCCATTCTCTACCAAATTGGCGGCAAATTTCTAGGTCTTAAATTCATTTGAGTTAGAAAATAATCCACAGAGGGCAGAGGAAAACAACAATAATTGTCTTGAGTTAACCAAGTTCCCCTAGAGTCAGAACAATGGCAAATGTTTTTTTCTACTCAAGAATCAAACAACGACCAGGAGAGTTGCGACAATGCAACAAAAACAACAAATTTTGTGTAAATTGGTCCTGTAAATAGGTGGTGCAAGGTACAGTTAATGTGTTTTTTGTTGTATGTTTGTTTATTAATCATAATTATAATAATTTCATTCTATTCTTCTAAAGACGATTCGGAAAACTTGATCTTCCTACTGCAGAATGCGGAACTGACGAGTTACGATTACGGGGATGTTCTGATACATGCCGGAGACGACCCAGTAGGGATTCACCTGTTGGTGTCAGGGCTTTTGAGGAGCCATTATATCCCATCCACAACGACGCTACAGGTGTTTTTTCCCCTAACTTTATTCAAATTTTAGTATTAAATTTATGCACCTAATTGCGAAAAAGAGAATCTCGAATCTCTGCACGGAAGTGCATATAGGAACATGAATAATTGGACCGCGTTATGCAAATACCATTAAATTGCCAAATATCCAAAATCCAGTTTTTGGAACCGTTGGATTAGTCTCACCGAGTAAAATCGATTTCTTTGATTATAAGCGCCATATTTTTGTTATAAAATTATTTCCTAATATACCAAGCGACATTCACTAAAAACGCTGCAAATTATTACACAATGGTTTATTATTTTCCTATATTGATCACTCGTCTGCAAAGCCACCAACCATCCAACTTAAAGAAAAACATCGATCGTATTTCGGTCAGCTTTAATTTCAACGGAGATTAGGGGCGGAATTCATAGTCATTACTTTTGTCTGAGTGCACCCTCAAATGCATCGATAAGGGTTGGCGGGCACTCATTTGTATTCATAGACAAGATTTGAGGGCACCCTGAGGGAGCACTCAGTGCGAATTCTAAGGGCGCACTCAACGGTATTTATAAACCAAACTCTGCGTTGAGTTGAGGCCCACCCTCGAATCAATGGTGCAAAATCCTGAGTGCTGGCCGGAGGTAACTTAAGTGCCCCTCAGCCACAGTTATTATCAAATTTTCCTACTGAAAATAGTGAACAGCAAGTCAACTACCTATCTATTTCGTTTGTCTAATAAAAATAAGGCGATTAGACAAGTTTTTCCGTCAAAAATATCCAATGAAGATCATCGCAAACTTGAATTCCCTTCTAACAGTCTCTTCAATATATCGGTTAAATCTTCCGAGATTGTGAGTTTCTTTCTTGAAGTTGTCAAACATTTTCGCCTTCGTTCTCAATACTCATTCTTGTTTTACGATCTATAAAATGATAAAGCAGAAAATACTTGTGGAAAATGATATGGGTTGGTAATAAAGTATAAGTTGAATAAAAAAACATCCATATAGGTACGAGTTTATTTCGGGCTTTATGTAGTATCACACAGGTAACTAAATAAGTAGGTAGGTAAAAGTTCTGAAGGGTTCCAAGCGTCATAAATATTCGTACATTTGCTTGTGGATAAACCTTCTTCATTTGGCCGGGAGAAGTTAATTTGTCTGAAACAATCAATGGGTTGATTTTGTTAAATGATGCCTAAGAACACTCATAAAAAGGATATCAAAATGTCATTTTGTGTTTATTACTAATTAAAAAATTACCTTTATATCGAAATTTTTTGAGTTAGGGCGTTTTCAAAATTAATTTTGGAACCCTTAGTGGACCTACATCAACCAAAATCTTCGGGGCACAACTAGACCCCAAATGGAGCCTACATACCAAATTTCATCAAAATCGGTCAATGCTAAGTGGCAAAAGTGCCGCGTACGACGTACGGCGGACGGCGGACGGACGGCCAAATTTTTATTCGATTTTTGGATTCTACGTACCTTGAAACGTAAACCATCAAATTTTGAGGGGGTGTTGAAAACATTTTTTCCAGGTCGATTCCAAAGGTTCATTATTGAAAATAATAAACCAAAAGGCATTTCGAATTTCGTAATTACCTCACCATGAGAAAATTCATGCATTTACCGAACAAACGAAACATAAATTGATAGTTAATTTAGATTCACGTATTTATTCACCTGGAACGTCTGCGAGCGCCCTATTCCGTTGTTTCTTAATAGGTATTTGCGTATCTCTTTGTTGAAACAGCTGTATGAATTTATTCGCAGTGTAGTGACAAGGCTCTTTTTGGTTTATTATTTTCAATAATGAACCATTGGAATCGAGCAAGAAAGAAAACGTTCAACCCCCTTAAACTCTGATGTTTTACGTTTCAAGGTAAGTAAGTAAGAAAATCGAATAAAAAAGGTTCCGTCCGTCCGTCGTACTCCGTACGCGTCACTTTTCTAAGCAACCATAAACCGATTTGGTAGAAAATATGGGCTCCATTCGGGGTGTAGTTGTGCCGTGGAGCTTTTTATTTGTGTCAGTCACTTCTAAGGGGTGAAAATTAAGGGTTGAAATTTTCAAGAATGCCCTAGCTCGAAAAACTTTGGAAATGGAGGTATTGTTTTTTCACCAATTTGAAATAGTATTGAATTTTCAAAAATTGTAGAGACCACCCGGAGCTCTGTAGGACAAACCGTTCGCTCCCTACGAGTACTGAAAGGTTGGACTTACGATACATCAGAATCGCGATTGTGAATCACCGAAGAGGTACAATCTCCGTTGAAATTATAGCTAACCGAAATGCAATTGCTATTCGTTTCTTCGAGTTGTATCCAGTTTTGCTTCCTTAGCAACCAGTAATGAAGTGTGTAGCGAAAATAAAAAGAGTTACGTAATAAATAGTAGAATAATAATAACGCTGTATAATAAGCTGTAATAAGCGAGAAATTGGTGGTTGTTGACTTTTAAGTTAGGTACTTCCTTTTAGTACTTTATGGTTTTGCAGTGATATTAACCCTAATTAGACCATGGAGTCATGAGTGTCACCGGAAAACATTTTAGGAATTCCACAGCTGTGGTGTCACCAGATTAACTAGATTCATAGTGCAATTCAAAAACGCTGCAAATTATTACACAACGGTTTATTATTTTTATATAGATCACTCGTCTACAAAATCACCAACCATCCAATATAAAGAGAGAAAAAAAAAAAAAAAAAATCAAAAAAAAAAAAATCAAAAAAAAAATCAAAAAATCAAAATCATAAACCATCGATCGCATTTCGGTCAGCTCTAATTTGAACGGAGATTAGGCCTCTTTTGCGATTCACACTCGTGTTTTGATGTATATATATATATATTTCAATATAAACCCTTAAATTTTCGTAGGGAGCGAACGGTTTGTCCTACAGAGCTCCGCGTGGTCTCAAAAAATTCTAAAAATTCTATAGAATCATAAATTGAAGGAAAAACAATACCTTCATATCGAAATTTTTTGAGTTAGGGCGTTTTCAAAATTTCAAAATTGATTTTGGAACCCTTAGGAGTGACCTACATCAACCAAAAGCTTCGGGGCACAACTAGACCCCAAATGGAGCCTACATACCAAATTTCATCAAAATCGGTCAATGCTAAGTGGCAAAAGTGCCGCGTACGGCGTACGGCGTACGGCGTACGGCGTACGGCGGACGGACGGCCAAATTTTTATTCGATTTTTGGATTCTACGTACCTTGAAACGTAAACCATCAAATTTTGAGGGGGTGTTAGAATTTTTTTTTTCTTGGTCGATTCCAAAGGTTCATTATTGAAAATAATAAACCAAAATTGATGGATAGAGCCAACACAAACGGCGGTTTTTTTGTGGTTTTGAACTAGTTTTTGTAAGTTATTAAAGTCAAAAAATGATGTATTAACACAATTTTGAAAAATTTTTCATCGATATCTTTGGAAATTCAAGTCAGTGACGTGACTCCGGTGACACCTTGGGACTGCTGTGGAGTTTTTGAGGTGTTATCGGTGACACTAGTGACACCATGGTCCAATTAAGGATAACTAGCCGGAAGATTTTTAGTTATCAGAAAAAATAAAAACACCTATTCACGAAGAAACAAATCAACTTAATTCGTTCAATAAATAAATCCGAATATTACAAAAAATGGCTTTAATATCACCAGCTTTCCTGAAAGCAAAAAATAACAAAAAACCTGACGAAGGCTGCTGGACCTTCAGTCAATGAATTCAATGAATATCAAACATTCACCAGCCAATATGGACTTAAACCAACGTCATGATAAGACGTACGTAATTCCCTGCAGTTAAGTAATGCATTTAATACCTGAATTAACCCTAATTAGACTATGGTGTCACAAGTTTCACTGAAAACATTGAAAACATTTTACTAACTTCTCAGCTGTGTTGTCACCAGATTAACTAGATTTATGTTGCTATTTAAAAATTGATGGATAGAGCTGAATTTTTGAACTATTTTGGTTTATTATTTTCAATAATGAACCTTTGGAATCGACCAAGAAAAAAAATTTAACCCCCCCTCAAAATTTGTCTTTACGTTTCAAGGTACGTAGAATCCGAAAATCGAATATAAATGTGGCCGTCCGTCCGCCGTACGCGGCACTTTTCTCACTTAGCATTGACCGATTTTGATGAAATTTGGTATACAGGCTCCATTTGGGGTCTAGTTGTGCCCCGAAGATTTTGGTTGATGTAGGTCACTTCTAAGGGTTGAAAAATAAGGTTTGAAATTTTGAAAACGCCCTAACTCACAAAAAACCAAAAATTTGATATAAAAGGTATTGTTTTCCATCAATTTGAGATAGTGTTGAATTTTCAGCATTTTTAGAGACCACGCGGAGCTCTGTAGGTAAAACCGTTCGCTCACTACGAGAATTTAAGGGTTGGACTTATGATGAAACAGAAACACGACTGTGAATCGCAAAAGAGGCCGAATCTCCGTTCTAATTTTGGATGACCGAAATGCGATCGATGTTTTTCTTCATTGGTCGGTGGTAACAATGACAAAGCCGTGTTCTTTGCAGACGAGTGATCTATTGAGAGAAATAATAAACCGTTGTGTAATAATTTGCAGCGTTTTTCGTAAGTTATTAAAGTAAACAAATGATGTTAATAACAAAATTTTGAAAATTTTTTCATCGATATCTTTGGAAATTTATGTCAGTGATGTCACTCCGGTGATACTTGGGACAGCTGTGGAGTTCCTGAGACTTCATGGTCCAATTGGGGTTAAGCGACAGAACCTCTAGATGGGTTGGTTTATTGGATTTTTGTGTTTCGATGCCATCAGCAGACCAATGTTAATCTTACTACGAAGTTACGAGAAGATCGGCCAAAAACAAGGCTCTCCAGACGTAACAGTCGGTTTAAATGTTTTTTGCAAATAAAGAGCTTTTTTCCAAAAAAAGCTTTGCTGTAGCATTTGCATAACGCGTTCCAATTATGTCTCAGTGACTTGAATTTGAAAGAACTTTGAATGAATGATTTTTGGGAATGACCTGGAGGTAAAAGACACATCCATCTCGAAATTGTGTGCAGAACTCATAAGTATTTCAACGATCTGCGGATCAGTAGACGCTATCAGTCTAGCACTTTAGTCATTAACAGCTGGTATTGCAGTGAGGCATGGATTCTTGATGTCTGATTACGCGTTCTTACAGTTAAATTCCAAGTTTGGAGTTCTCCCGAACTACGACTTTTTCAACAACATGAAGTTTGATCAGCCTCAAGAGTCATACGTAGTATCTGGAAGTATTATTGGAGAAATTGGCGCTGTTTCTGGTAGACGTTACGATATGACTATAAACTGCGATACGGCTGTGCAGGTATCATACAAGTGTCTTTGATGAACTTTTTGAATATCAATCAAGTTTCTAATCGTCCATATCAAGTTTGTTTTGTAGAGAATTCCAATAAATTACAGATTTGCTGAGCAGAGTTACATATTTCGAACTGGATTTTTGGGGAAAAAATGTATCAATGTAAAAAAATGTAAAAATCCAAATTAAGTCTTTAATTGTATGAGAAAAATATCCAATCTGATTCCGCCGCATTCTAGTGAGAAGTCAAGTAGGCAATGAAGAGGTTTTAGTATGAACAGAAAATGTTTACCTAAAATTTATCATTTGTTTTTCGAGGAATAGAAAGAGAGGAGTTGTCGCGAGAGGCACCCGTCAACTCGAGTAGAAGCACGCCGGGGAGAAAGGAGTCTACCTGGGTAGACGAACGCGTTGAAAATGTTGGGAGGAGCGAGAAGATGTTAGATTGCCAATCGAGTGCGAACACGTTAGATCTAGCTTCCATTTTTTCCTCATGAGAGAGGGGAATTCTTTAGTGGATGCACCACAAGTTAGAATATTGTTATCCAAGTCCGGTAAATCTTGTGGATAACGGTGAATAAGATATTCATTATTTCAATACAAAACTTTGTGTACATACTCGTCCCTTCTGTTCTTCAAGATCAACTGCGTACCCGCCTCGAATCCTCAATAACTATCATGTCCGCGGTTTTGTAACCATTTTGACCATTGTAACCATCGTCAGGTCCAGGATATCGTGGTTTTGGGATCTGATACTAAGACAAGGTTGCACTTTTCATGGGAACTTGGAATTGCTGAATGAGTGGCCAGAACAGCTGGAGTCGTTGGTTGAGGTCGCTTGATTTGGACGCGAGACCTGGGAATCTACTGGTGGACGGAGACCATGCCTTATGGATAGTACGATGGGTCCTCAAACTGAGAGAAGCACTGCTTTCCCTGAATGACGGTGTCTACCTGAGATCCGAAAGCCCAAGGAAGATTTTCTCCCTGTGTAATCAGAATGCAAATTAGGGCACCCTCCATTTCTTTGGAAGCTGCCCAGTGCTGGGGGAATTCAGGCTGCGCTATCTTGGGAGGGTGTTCTCAGCATGGAAAGGATGGTTCTCTTGCTGAACCGTAGAGAGCATTGGTCAGGAGTTGGCCAATTCAGCCTCTCGACGTGGAGGTACCGAAGTCCCCTGGTGGCAGAGTTTAATTGGCAACTGAATAAAAAAGTCAAATTCTCCTGAACACTCAAATCCACAATTTATATTTATTCTCAAAAAATGAAAATAAATAATTTAAAGAAAGACGGCTCAGGTTATCCCGGCAGACGGATGAAAAATCCATGCCGTATCATGTTTTTTGTAATTTTTTGTTAGTGTATTATGCAGTTTGTTTGTACATATACCAATTTAATAATGGTTTTGTACCTACGAAGATATCGTAACTATATAATGGTAAACTTATGATCATTATTTACACTAACCTAATTTATAATTATACTAATTGGTAAGTGAGCTTATTTTGAATAAACATGTTTTCTTCTTCTTGTAACCATTTTATAGTTGATATGCTTGCCCATTATTTTCATATTATCTGTTTATATTTTGTTCTCTCAGGTGTACTACATTCCTTGGGAAATCATCAAACTAGTGGTTCATGAGAACGAAGGCTCAACAGTTATCATGTCCAAGATTTGGAAAGCTATTAGTATCAAAATCTCGGTGAATATCCTGCTGTACAACGTGGTCACTTTTCAAGGGTGGGCCCCCGAAAAGTTACTCCTGTTCCTAAACAAAGGGTGAGTGTTTTTAATTTTAAATGTATAGTTTTATAGTTCAGAGTATGTAAAAAATGTAAAGTTTTACTGGTATTTCTAAATGTGTTGTTCCATCTTGGAATGTAACTTTTGTAATCACAATTAAATAAAAAATACTAATTTCTTTCTCGAAATTTGCTGTTTTACGTTTCTTGATACCTGCATGATCAAAATCCGAGCACTTTATAAAAAATAAGGGTTGAAGGTTTCGTCTCATTTACCCGCCAGGTTCGTGCCGATAATTCCTGGAATGATTGCAGTCACCATCACGACCAAAGTTGAAATAATCATATTGATAGAAGGGCTCGTGATGGATAAGTACTCTCGAACGGTGTATACTGGTCCGGTGTTCATCCCCAAAAACATGCATGAAATTATCCTGCCGGAACATCCGGATTGGGAGTATTCCACAGTGAGTTTATTTTTCAGGTTTAATAAGTAATGTAACGTTAGTTTACTTAATTTACTGAAAAAAAAGTGCAGGAATGTTGATCAGTTTGGTTTATATAAGGACTATAGAAAGGAGGAGGGGCGAGGGCACATATCTTTGGTCGAAAAGCCGAAATCATAAGATTGTTTTCTCTTCTTTATTGATTTAAGTTGAATGTAATCAATACTCACCTCTTTTCTTGTAGATGATCGAGACGAGGATGTTGATTATTCCGTCGAATATCTCTAACGAGGAGGAGCTAAGAGGTCCAAATGGAATTTTCAAATTCAGACAAAAAGGTGAGACGAATTTCCATCTTTACCCTCACGTGCTTAATAAGCCGCTTGTATTTTCTAAGAGTGTAATAATATTAGATAAAGAGAGAAGGGGATGGACTTTGTTAGCATACACCCGAGTCATTTAGGCTGAAAAACTATCATCTTTCAGGCCCCAGGGAAGGACACTCCCCTTGTCTGCAATGGATTCCTTGTCCTATGGGCTGATGGCAACTGTCCTTTAGGCGATGTAACATTCCTTGTCACGGCCTGTGATTCACACATACTAGTGGTCTGTTGTTACATGTTGTGGTGGCGTAAAATGGCCCTTGGATTGTAAAATCTTGAGCGCCCGCAAGTCGACAATAACTAAAAGAACACTGAATATTCATATGATCTTGGATTCGTTTCCAAGAATTATACACATCGTTCCTCCCTTTCCGGTCCGAATTTCAAGGGTTCCAGATACGAGGCTCTTCCTCTTACAGATCTAAAATCTCCATAATCACTCCATACTGGACCCGGAAATTATTTTAAAAAAATTTTTTTTGTTCAAATTTTCTGAAAGAAAGAAGCCGTTTTCAGTAAAACGACAAACTAGGTTTTATAGAAAAACTGGGCTATGATGAACAACAAATCCTCTGAACACGTGCTCAATCCAAAGTGGCTTGTCATCCCCAAGCAACAAGCCTTTGAAGTCGGATGGATTTACCGACATTTCTCAGGAAAGGTTCTCACAGACCTTGAGAACTAGGCTTTCTGTATTGTTTTGAATTAAAGACCTCAGCTTGAAATGTCCGTAAATGGTTTCGTCTCCATATTCTATAACTCATGTACCTAATTGAAATATTATTAAATATCTCACAGGCGATCTCCGAGGCTTAATGGATAATAATTATCCATTATTCAGCTTCCGCAAGGTTGTTGGTTCGAGCCCAGCTGGAGACGAAATTTTTCTTCATATTTAAAACGGTTTCCAATTTTTCAAGGGAAAATTCCAGAACACTTAATTAATAACCTTTCTAAACATTATGACTAAAATGTTTACCTTTAATTCGTCAATTCTTCAATTTTGTTGCTATTGCTTCCGAGCCTACCAAGGTAGCGGAAGCTTTGTTTTCACTTTTCAAGGATGAAAAAAAAAGTTCTCAAAAATCAAAATTTCCACTCGCGTTTTATGTTTCAGACCTTCCTGAACAATTTTGGTTCCGTGTCTGTCTGTCTGTGTGTCTGTCCGTCTGTGTGTCTGTCATGAAATCCTTGTAACTCGCATAACTATACGAAGTTATTGTCCGATTTCTATGAAATTTTCAGGGATTGTGCGGGTTGGTGTGTAGACGGTCCCCTGTGAAAATCATCATCCCCGGACTGATAGAAGCGACTGCGCATGCGCAAACGTGAATTCCTTGTAACGGCCATAACTTCTACATTTTCCATCCGATTTCAATGAAATTCTCAGGGATGTTATAGATTAGTATTTAGATAGTCCCCTATGAAAATCACCACCCCCGGACTAATAGTAGCCGCTGCGCATGCGCAAACGTGAATTCCTTGTAGCAGCCATAACTTCCACATTTTTCATCGGATTGCAATGAAATTTTCAGGGATGTTACAGATTAGTATTTAGATGGTCCCCTATGAAAATCATCATCCCCGGACTGATAGAAGCGACTGCGCATGCGCAAACGTGAATTACTTGTAACAGCTGTAACTTCAACTGTACCCCAGGGGTCGCGGGTTCGAATCCCAGCCGAGGCTAAGTATTTTTTTGATCCAATCATATACATCCACTCACTTAATTTTTCATCCGAATTTGATGAAATTTTCTAGGATTGTCCAGATTAGCGTGTAGATGGTCCCCTATGAGGGAAGTGAAAGGTACTTAGAGATTGGTGATTTGAGATTAACAACTATGCATCTGATCATCTATACAATCGGGTTATGGATACGAGGAAGCTATGTGCCACACCCATTCGGCAGACTTTTTTTAACTTCTTTTTGATTTGTTGAATTTTTCATTTATTTACCTGCCTCATTTAATTTGACAATTTTATCACACTTTCAACGTCGGATCTATAGACAAAAATAACGTTTGATCAGTTATTTTCCTTGGGCTCTCAATAACTCCAAGTTCTATCAGGAATCCTTCAAATTGAAATGTTGTGGGTTAAGAAGAATAAGCTATCAAATGTTCATCCAAAAATGTGCATGCAGTTAGTGCAGGTTTGTGTATTATACGTTATTTGAGGAGGATCGTGAGATTCAAATAAACCCTTTTGATCATTCAACAAATTCAAATAAGGTAATACTACAGACACCTACCCTACCTTATTAATTAACTCGGAACTGTATAAACAATTAAATGCTTATCTTTGTTCCTTTAGAGAGAACAAAGGATGACGAGTCACCTCACAGAAAGGTTGGATTTGACGTTGAAACTAAAGAAATCCTTACGAAGAGTGAAAACAATATCAATTCCACCTCCAAAATTCTTTAAGAATAAGAGTTTGATTAAACGAAAAAGGGAGTTTTATTATTCATAAACGCCATATTCGATCGAAGTAACAAATAATTTATTTCCATCATTATCATGCTACTTGCTCTCCGACCTTCTCTCTTATTATATATCTCTTATCTCTTCTTTATTGCTAGAATCTAATGATTTCCATTGCCAATTCACAAAAGCGGTATACGTCATAAATAGGTCTTCCTATCCTAGGTGATCCTTTATGTCAGGGTTAGACAAATAATTCATTATTAAACAGTAATTTTATTCAAATATAATATATTTGATATCTGGTTAATATAATATGTTTTTTCATATTATGAGGAACTAATTACTTGATGGCTGAGTGCTTTTCCGCAGTGGAACCCTGAAGAAGATCCTTAGAACCACTGAAAAACATGACAGTAGTAAGAATTTGTGGACGATGGATGTAGTATAGATGAATTCTGGTAGATAGGTACATTACAAGATAACGTAGTAAATGTAGTGGAAATGATTGATTTCACTGACTATGCCCATTATTCGTTCCGAGAGTCTTTCATGAGCTATTTGCACCAATAATACACCATTGGAATTGATCAAGAAATTGTTAACTGCCCCTCAAAATTTGATGATTCACGTTTCAAGGTAGGATCCAAAAATCGAAAAAAATCCGCTCTTCCGCCGGATGCGGTATTTTCCTTGGTTACTATCGACCGATCTTGATGAAATTTGGTATATGGGCTCCATTTGGATTTTAGTTGTTGTGCCGCGAAGCTTTTGGTTGGTGTCACTCACTTCTGAGGAGTGAAAAATAGGAGTTTACATATTCAAAACGCCCTAACTCAACAACTCTTGATGTACCTATAGGCATTTTTTTTTGCACCAATTTAAAGTGGAATTGAACTTTTGAACCAAATGAGACTACCCAGAGCTCTGTAGGACAAATCGTCCGCTCCCTATGAGAACTTAAAGGTTGGACTTACAATAAATCAATGAATCAGAAACTTTTTTTAAAATCAGAAACACGAGTGTGAATCGCAAAATACTAACAATGAAGGAAATTTTAAGTTCAAATTTTAGGTGATAAAAAATGCAATCACTTTTCATTAAAAATAATGAGTTTTGTGTTGTACTCAGTTGTGCATTCTTAGCAACCAAGAATCAAATTTCGTAATGAGGGCACCCACAACTTCCAGATAGCTATTATATTGCGAGTAGGCAGCATTAATGAATAAGTCGTTTGCATTTTATGGAGATTTTATGCGTTTTATGGAGACGCATGGTCTATACGGTAAAATGATAAAACCAATGTGTAATAATTTGCAGCGTTTTGTGATGCAATAAAATATTTTAGATGATTGCCATCAGCTATCATAAATATTGTACGATTATGGTGAAAAGATTAATGGATACCAATTTTGCAACGATGAACATTTTCTAGAGTTTAAAAGATATTTAAAAACTAACCTTGAAGCCAACTTTTTGGCTAGCCTTGACTGGGCCGTTGTCGTTGAAAGACACCTTTTTGTTGGAGTACTGGATGCAGGCGAAGTTGAGGGTGGCTACGGCCTTTCCGACAGCCTTGAGCTGAAGGTTGGGGCATGTCTGGAGACCAGCGTTGTTGGGAAGGGCGGAGGTGACGGTGTCAATGCATCCCTGAGCGGTGCCAGCGGAGCCGGGGATAGTGGCGCACATGCTCTCTTTGGCCCCAACTGGAAACCACAACAAAATACACATCTTAGTCAGCTAATTTTCTGGGATCACTGAAGAAGAGATGTCCCCCTGATAAGATGTCCTTTGAAGGTCCCCGATCCGAGAGGAAGCGCTACTAAGCGATCACATGAATAAGCCCAAGGGGTGGCTCCCCTTGAAGTGTTGGCACATTGTGCAAATCAAGAATAGCTGCAGACAAGAAAACAACTTATCTTGCCTTCTTCTTAGCTTCAACTCATTCAGCATGAAGACATTTACAGTATTTTCTCTATTCCCAAGAAGAGAAAGTGCCCAGCTTTCCTCGACTTTCCCTTATGGGTGCCTTAGCTTAGAGTGTACGATCTTTAAATATCTTCACCCCGACTGGGAGCATAAATGCGCCTTCAGAGAGTAACAAATTTTTGCTATGTAAAGAAGATGTTTCAACATGGCTTAGTAACAACTCAACAATTTAAATGCATTTAAAATTATAATTTTTGAGTTAGAACGTATGAATACTAAGGTTGATACGTAGATACTATTTTATGCTATTTTGATACCTACATACTATCGATACTTACATTACTATATTGATAGTACTACTTACTGACGAATTTCTTGGTGACGAGAACCTTGTCTCCACCAGTAAGTTCCAAACTGACGCTTTTTTCGTTAGCCTGGGCTATGACCCTGAGGCATGCTGAAACGATCATAACATCGTGATAAGAAGAAATTGACGATGAAGATAAGGGTAAATCAATCTGTAGGTTCATTTGACATGTGGTCTCATTGAAGAGCTACTAAAAGATACACACAAGTCTGAAATACTTCAAATCACCTCCGAGGGACTTTTTCCCCTTATTCGAATAATTCACATTCAATTTCCCGAAGAATACTCACTCTTGATTTTTCCAGCATAAGGGATACTGGGGCTTACGCAGCACCGACAGCTGACGTTGTCACAAGTGCACCTCTTTTCTCCTTCACTGGTTGTCCAGAGTCCTCTTTCGCTAACTTGCTCTACGAAAAATTGCAAAAAAAAAAAAATCTTTCAAAATGGGTAGGTGATTAACAAAATTTTTTTAAAAAGTCAAATTTGGGCACAACCACTTTTGATCAATCTTCCCGGGAGGCAGAATTGATTTCGCAGACTCTTCAGACTACTGTCAGTTTGATCCAACAATGAATTACAGAGGAAATGTAACCTTGTGGATAACAAAAGCGAAATTATTTCTGCTCAACAACGATGAGTTTTTGTGCGCCAGCTAACACAGTAATGCGGCCCTTATACCAAATTTGGGATTGATACTCATTTTTGGTCCTGCTAGTAGAAACGAAGAATGTTGACAGTATTTGAAACGGCTGTAGAATTACTAAACCTAGAAATAAGTACCACTAACTCAAAGCATAACTAGGTACTCGGATTCTCCCCGTTGTTAATATGTATACTAACAAGGGTGTACATGAACGAGTATACGAGTACGGGTGTACGTGAATTTTTTTCATTGAAATCAACGTTTTGACGGGAGGATTCGGGGTTGGATGGATGGCGAGAGGAGCTGCGGCGGAGGAGACCCCCAAATCCTCCCGTCAAAACGTCAATTTCGATGAAAAAAATTCACGTTCAAGTACAGATTTCTCCTCTAAATTTGACTGTAAAATATTTTTTGATTATACCGTTGGAAACCTGTAATTTTTAGGATTGAAAACGGAGGTGAAAATCTCTTGAGAATTTCGTCAAAAAACTCAAAACTTGCTAAGTTTTAAGTTTGGACTAGAAATAATCTAACTAGATGTGAGGTTAAAAATGTGAGTTGTATCTACTCTGATGAGAAATTGTATGCTCTTTTCAATGGTGTAATCAGATCTGAATTTCCACGTAAAAAAGGGAGCCTATAATCATTTTAGTGAGACAAGGTTCAACATACGAAAAAAACAAGGGTTAGAAGAAAATGACTGAGAGACTTTTTAAAAATTCGAATCGACCCTTGAAGTTTGGCCGTATCTTTCTCGAAAAACCTGTATTTAATTCCCTTAGCGCTAATGGAGAGGGTAACTTTGCCTACTACATAATATAACTATCAATAATGTGTCTATCAATAATGACTCCGATTCCACATCATTGTTCGGCGTTCTATCTTTCTCTCCTTCAATCTAGTTGATCTCTACCTTCTGCTGTTCTCTGCTTGTTTTTCCCACTTTATAATATTCGTGCCCTGAAGCCCTCATGCACCATAACTTTTTTCTTCCATAACACCTTGAAAAACTCCAAGCTAGGGACATTTTGTTGGCTCAAGCTTAATAAACTATGCTTCTGATACGGCTGAATCGGAGATAAGCCCCAGGTCTTCGAGTTCAGGTATCGCAGAGAAAACGAACGAAGGTATTCATTCGAAACCAAACTTTCATTCTTCGGCTCCAATTAAAATTGTTTAATTGAAATGTCCTTTCAGAACAGACCCGATCATAAGAAGGTGAACAGCCCAAGCGATATAAAGTGGCGTACTTATTTTTGAAGAATAAATTGAAAAAATTGTAAAAAATAAATAAATGAAAAAATTAAAAAATAGACAATGGGAAAGAAAACTTCTTACCGTCACTTTCGCTCAAAGAGTTTTCTTCAACATCGATAGAAGCAGCCAAAGTGGAGGCGATCACTCCGACGAGGAGAATCCAGAAGAGCTTGATTGACACCATCTTCAAACAACACAATTACGTTCTATAATAAGAAGACGGTGGAAGTTGAAGGTTGCTTCCTATTATTAGGCATCGGGATGTCCGTACAAAACGCGGTTTGAAAGCTGATAAGTTGATGAGAGCCTGAATGCTCATCCAAAGCGGAATGATTTACAAGTTTTGCATGATTTCAATGTGAGGAACGTGATGACCTGAAGCCCTCACGCACCCTAACTTTTCCTCCATAACTTCAAGCTGGGAACACTATTGAGGGCTCAAGCCTGATAAACCTCGAACCTGAAACGACTGAATCAAAGGTACTAACCCCCAAGTTTCGGGTTTTAATCATGTACGGGGTGTGAAATGAAAAGAACTCATCAAAGATGATAGCCCTACGACACCAAGATAGGACATGGGATTGGATAAGGTAAGTTTGACTACTGATAGCTCTTATTCAGTACCTACTATTCAATACTATCTTTTTCGAACATCAAACAAAAATGAAAATGAGATTGAAAACTGAGGTCTGAACAATACACCCAATCTCTTAAAAAATGTAGAAGTAAATTTGGAAAATTAAAAGAAATCCAAAACCAATGTTTAAATAATTGTTTTAAATTTTATAAATTTAAATTCTCCATTTTTTAGAATTTTAAGTTTTAAAAGATATTTTGAAGTTATTGCAATATTTATATTTCCTTCAAAGGTTCGCTAAAATGAACAAAGATAAATTTCGTATAATCTAGGGAATATACGGCAAATTTTCATCCTAAAACCAAAAAATATTAGTTTGGAAGGTACTAAGACAATATACATTCATACAGTATCTGTACAGAAATGACTACTTACGATCCCAGAGATTGATCAACTACGAATGACTAATTCCGTCTATGTGCCTATATTTATAGTGACCCAATGATTTATTTATTTTCAAAAAAACGTCTAGTCAATGCCAAATTTTTCAAACGAGATTGTTCTCTCAATCAATTCCTTTCATAGATGTTTTTCACATACCTATTGTTTAAACTTTTCTGTTGCTGCATAGACACCTATTCAAATTCAATCAATAGTTACGCACAGTCTGTGTGTACACTAGAAGAGTCTCTCGGGAGCACACCGAAAGGCACAACTAGCGCTCCCAGCAGCTTTGAGTTCTACGTACTAGTCAGCTGATCGTGTATCATGAGAGGACTAGACGTTGGGTGTCATACCGGAGCTAGTTCTCCCTGGCCCTACGGGGAGCGCAGGATAATTGGGATGACCGATGTTACCGATAATTAGAGCGCAAAAATGCCAAACAACCGCCAATTTAAAGCTTATTATGTTATTGCATAAGGAAATCCATGTTCAACTAAAATAATGAAAAACCAAGACGACTAACCAGCCCTTCGTGTGATTTTACACACATTGTACATCGGTACCTAATGATATATAACATTTCTTCGTTCTATTACATAACTCTTTTATAAAAATATTTTCCCGATACACTTCATCATTCACTTTTTACATCTCACCACTTCTTCATTGATTGACCTCACAATGGGGATGGAATATTTCTCCTAATTAGGTAGTTCTTTTGGTTTATTATTTTCAATAATGAACCCTTGGAATCGACCAAGAAAAATTTTTTTTAACACTCCCTCAAAATTTGATGGTTTACGTTTCAAGGTACCTACGTAGAATCCAAAAATCGAATACAAATTTGGCCGTCCGTCTGCCGTACGCCGTACGCGGCACTTTTGCCACTTAGCATTGACCGATTTTGATGAAATTTGATATGTAGGCTCCATTTGGGGTCTAGTTGTGCCTAAAGCTGACCGAAATGCGATCGATGTTTTTCTTCAGGTTGGATGGTTGGTGGCTTTGCAGACGAGTAATCTATATAGAAAAATAAAAAAATAATAAACCATTGTGTAATAATTTGCAGCGTTTTTGATCTTCTCATTAGAAAATAAAGAGTGAAAAATACAAACAGTTGCGAATATCTTATATAATTGTATCAAATTTTAAATAAATAAATGATGATAAATATAATGATATTTCAATTTATAACAATATCATATTATTATGATAGATTTTATAATAAAATATGAATACTGGAGAATATTAAAAAGGAATCCAAACTAACCACCAATATTCATGTGCCGTTTGTTTGGTGATTGCATAACTTTTTCATGGTGTCTCCTAGGGAATTGTGAAATTCAAAATGCCTTTTGGTTTATTATTTTCAATAATAAGCCTTTGGAATCGAGCAAGAAAAAAAAATTTTAGGTACGTAGAATCCGAAAATCGAATAAAAAAATTTCCGTCCGTCCGCCGTACGCCGTACGCCGTCCGCCGTCCGCCGTCCGCCGTACGCCGTACGCGGCACTTTTCTTAGCAACACTGGACCGATTTGGTTCAAATTTGGTATATGGGCTCCATTTGGGGTCTAGTTGTGCCGCGAAGCTTTTGGTTGATGTAGGTCACTTCTAAGGGGTGAAAATTAAGGGTTGAAATTTTCAAGAGTGCCCTAGCTCGAAAACTCTCGAAATAAAGGTATCGTTTTTTCACCAATTTTAAATAGTACAGAATTTTAAAAAATTTTTGAGACCACCCGGAGCTCTGTAGGACAAACCGTTCGGTCCCTACGAGTACTTGAAGGTTTTCCTTCGATAAAACAGAATCATGAGTGTGAATCGCAAAAGAGGTCTAATCGCCGTTCAAATTGTATCTGACTAAAATGCGATCGCTGTTTATTTCTTCGATTTGTATTCAGTTTTGCCTTCTGCGTAACCAGTAATCAAATTTCCATATGAAGCTTTCTATTTTTCGAATCGAGTGTGAAGCGTTTAGTTCTTTCTAATAAACTTGATTGTGAAGGTGTGAAGCCATTATAGTGTGGTAGGTAGTACCTACCAATAGTTGGTAGGTAAAAAAAAATTGGTAGGTAAAACAATGTTTGTAGGTAAAAAACGCTGCAAATCATTGCTCACTGATCAGATCACTGATCAGCTGAGTGAGCTCCGAAGCCATTTTCAATGCTATTGAATGGAAGTGCTCTTCCAGGCGTCTCCAGCATTCGAGGAGATCTTCTTCACTCCTCACATCACTGATCAGCTGAGTGAGCTCGAAAGCCATTTTCAATCCTATTGAATGGAAGTGCTCTTCCAGGCGTCTCCAGCATTCGAGGAGATCTTCTTCACTCCTCACATCACTGATCAGCTGAGTGAGCTCGAAAGCCATTTTCAATCCTATTGAATGGAAGTGCTCTTCCAGGCGTCTCCAGCATTCGAGGAGATCTTCTTCACTCTTCTGATCACTGATCAGCTGAGTGAGCTCCGAAGCCATTTTCAATCGTATTGAACGCAGGAGCTGTAATTTGAGAGGGAAGGTCAAGGGAGAATACAGATGGTGGTAGGTGCTATTGATGGAGAACCAGTGATCTATACAGAAGGATGATCTATACATAAAATAATAAACCTTTGAGCAATGATTTGCAGCGTTTTTTAGATAACATTGCGTCAAAATGATTTGAATTTAATTTGAAGGTAGGGAATCATATTTGCCGTTATCGTTTACCGGACAGCCAAAATAAGGAAATGGCTTGTAAAAATCATTGTCAACAGAAAAGTAAAAGTTGAGCTCGAAATTTGAGCTCAAAAGCCATTCATTTTTTTTTAGCGGCATTTGATGATCTGGACTTATTTCACAGAAGAATAACATGTGGAAAATAACGAACCGTTGTGTAATTGATTGCATAAAATAAATGAGTTATCTCCGTAATACTTCATGTTTGGCAATAACGATGAGATAGAATGTTCAATTCATTCCGATTTGCCGATTGTGCACTTGTGATGTAACATTGGGAAGAACTGATAAACAATAACTTCTCGGCTTTTATAATTGTTGATTCTCATCGTGACATCAACAGATAAAAACTGCTTCCAGGTCCTCAGAGACATTTACTGCTTCCAGGACCTCAGAAACATTAACTACCTCCAGGACCTCAGAGCCAATAACTGCTTCCAGGTCCTCAGAGACAGTAACTGCGTCCAGAACCAGGATTTAAGGATTAAACCAGTTTTTATTCAACTGTTTTGCTATAACTTTCTCTGTTTCTCTCCCCCCTCTCCCCCTGGAGATATGGTGGAACTAACTTGAATTCACATGCTAAAATGGGAACTAACTCAAATTTGAGCAGTTTTCCAATAAGCTAAATATGGCAACTATTCGATTGGGAAGATTGCTCTGCTTGAGCTAGTTTCCCCACCAGGTCTGGAAATGTCCTCCAACCTGAGAATTTGGTTTTCATTTTTAGAGCAGTTTTTCCAAATTAATTTACCGTCTTACCAACATCTAGCCACACAGAGGAATTTATACGTACTTACCAGAATTCGACTAATTAGTTACTGAAATTCAACATGAAATTTGGTTATGGACTGATTAAAAACCGAATAGTGAAGAATGAACCCACACTTTTCATCGACCAAATAAACCAGGAGTTCAAAGGTGTGGCAGCAGTGTCAATTAAAGGTGCCTATATCATAAGTTTCATGTTCACCAGTAGTCAATATAATAACCCTAAATATGGTTTTGTCTTCAAGGGCCATTATGATTGAAGACAAGTAAAATAGATGTATTTCAATCAAAATCAAATGTGACTGTTGATACTTGATGAATTTGCAGGTCGAGCATGAGAGTCTGGCTGCTATTTTCCTTTTAGATGATGAAAGGGTAATCCATAGCACAAACAACAAATTCAGCTACTCTTTGCCACGTTCACCATTAACTGGTACATGTATCATTATACAGTATTATATATAGGATATAAATTATCTCTTCAGTTTTGTAACTACAAAATACAGGTAGTACCGTAGGTATCTGGGTACGAATATTCAACGATTTGTCTACCTACACAAAACAATTGGAAGGAATCCGCCAATGTTCTAGGCCACGAGTTATTCTTAATGTTTTTTTCAGTTATTTTGATCTCACATATTGTAATTCCAAATATTGGTAGTAATTATAAAGTATCAAGATTTATTCATCTTCAAATCCAAACGGGTATTCAATAAGCTCCGGGTCCAACTTTTACAAAAATATCCGATAAAATCTGTACAAAATTGAAACAATACATTTTTCGCGCCTTTGGGGCCTAGAAAGATGAACCCGAGTAAAATTATGGTTTCTTTGTCTATCGAAATTTAAATGGCAATTGGTCATCTTTTAAACTAATATATTTAAAGCGAATTAGAAATTGTATATTGTATTTTTGGATGTTTAAAATAAAAAATATGCCAAAATAAGTACTAATTTTCGAAAAGTTCGGCAAATTTTTGATTTTGTGTTATAAGCAGTATATAGTACGGTAATGCAAAAAATAGGTAATTTAAAAATTATGTTGTTAGGTATGTACTAATTTTTTTCTAATCATATAAATTTGGTAAAGTTTTTGGAGGGCGCTCTACAGTGGTAATGTGTACTGTTTTCACCGAATAAATTGAATAATTTCAAATTTCCCAGAATGCTAGTTTATCAGATCAGAGAAAAATGAGAGCTTTTCGAGCGCCCAATCCAAATGTATCTACCTTGGCAACGGTTGTAGCACGGTAGGAGGAATTTTACTTATAATGGGTTTTAGTTTAGGATGTTAGAACTGAATTGAAGCACCTTCTCTTCAGCCATTCAGGAGATAGGGTATACAAAAGCCGTTCAGGGTTTCCACAGTTCATCCGCCGGAGAGATTGAAGGATTCCTCCCTACCTAAGCTACCTACTCCTAAGATTTCAGTCAGCACAAAGACTTCAGGTATCTGTTCTAAATGCATTATCACCCAGTGGTTTTGAATGAACGTTCAAGAAGAAGAATTCGTTCAGACCTTATCTCTTCTTGATTGCTAGAATCTAATGATTTCCAATGCCAATTCACAAAAGCGGTACACGTCATAAACAGATTTCCCTATCCTAGGTGATCCTTTATGTCAGGGTTACACAAATAATTCATTATTAAACAGTAATTTTATTCAAATATAATATATTTGATATCTGGGTAATATAATATGTTTTTTCATATTATGAGGAACTAAGTACTTGATGGCTGAGTGCTTTTCCGCAGTGGAACCCTGAGGAAGATCCTTAGAACCACTGAAAAACATGACAGTAGTAAGAATTTGTGGACGATGGATGTAGTATAGATGAATTCTGGTAGATAGGTACATAACAAGATAACGTAGTATATATAGTGGAAATGATTGATTTCACTGTCTATGCCCATTATTCGTTCGGAGAGTCTTTCATGAGTTATTTGCACCAATAATACACCATTGGAAATGATCAAGAAATTGTTATTATGGAAATTGTTATGGTGTCACTCACTTCTGAGGAGTGAAAAATAGGAGTTTACATTTTCAAAACGCCCTAACTCAACAACTCTTGATATTCCTATAGTTATATTTTTTTTGCACCAATTTAAAGTGGAATTGAACTTTTGAACCAAATGAGACTACCCAGAGCTCTGTAGGACAAATTGTCCGCTCCCTATGAGAACTTAAAGGTTGGACTTACAATGAATCAATGAATCAGAAACTTTTTTTTGAATCAGAAACACGAGTATGAATCGCAACATAGTAACAATGAAGGAAGTTTTAGGTTCAAATTTTAGGTGATAAAAAATGCAATCACTTTTCATTGAAAATAATGAGTTTTGTGTTGTACTCAGTTGTGCATTCTTAGCAACCAAGAATCAAATTTCGTAATGAAGGCACCCACAACTTCCTTTAATTTAAAAACTAACCTTGAAGCCAACTTTTTGGCTAGCCTTGACTGGGCCGTTGTCGTTGAAAGACAACTTTTTGTTGGAGTACTGGATGCAGGCGAAGTTGAGGGTGGCTACGGCCTTTCCGACAGCCTTCAGCTGAAGTTTGGGGCATGTCTGGAATCCAGCGTTGTTGGGAAGGTCGGAGGTGACGGTGTCAATGCATCCCTGAGCGGTGCTAGCGGAGCCGGGGATAGTGGCGCACATGCTGTCTTTGGCCCCAACTGGAAACCACAACAAAATACACATCTTAGTCAGCTAATTTTCTGGGATCACTGAAGAAGAGATGTCCCCCTGATAAGATGTCCTTTGAAGGTCCCCGATCCGAGAGGAAGCGCTACTAAGCGATCACATGAATAAGCCCAAGGGGTGGCTCCCCTTGAAGTGTTGGCACATTGTGCAAATCAAGAATAGCTGCAGACAAGAAAACAACTTATCTTGCCTTCTTCTTAGCTTCAACCCATTCAGCATGAAGACATTTACAGTATTTTCTCTATTCCCAAGAAGAGAAAGTGCCCAGCTTTCCTCGACTTTCCCTTATGGGTGCCTTAGCTTAGAGTGTACGATCTTTAAATATCTTCACCCCGGCTGGGAGCCTTCAGAGAGTAACAATTTTTTACCATGTAAATAACATGTTTCATCATGGCTTAGTAACAACTCAACAATTTAAATGTACTTATTTAAAATTATAATTTTTGAGTTAGTACGTATGAATACTAAGGTTGATACTTAGATACTATTTTGATACTTATATCATTATATTGATAGTACTACTTACCGACGAATTTCTTGTTGACGAGAACCTTGTTGTCACGAGTAAGTTCCAAACTGACGCTTTTTTCGCTAGCCTGGGCTGTGACTTTCAGGCATGCTGAAACGATCATAACATCGTAATAAGAATCTTACTTATCCCCCTTAGTCGAATATTTCACATTCAATTTCCCGAAGAATACTCACTCTTGATTTTTCCAGCATGAAGGATACTGGGGCTTACGCAGCACTGACAGCTGACGTTGTCACAAGAGCACCTCTTTTCTCCTTCACTGGTTATCCAGAGTCCTCTTTCGTTAACTTGCTCTACGAAAAAATTGCGAAAAAAAATCTTTCAGATTGGGTAGGTAATTAACAAAATATTTTAAAAACGCTGCAAATCATTGCTCAAAGGTTTATTATTTTCTGTATAGATCACCCTTCTGTATAGATCACTGGTTCTCCATCAATAGCACCTACCACCATCTGTATTCTCCCTTGACCTTCCCTCTATTTTTCGAATTGTATGTACCTTGAAACGCGAAACAAAATTTTTGGTTTGCTTTGAGCAATGGCTTCGGAGCTCACTCAGCTGAACAGTGATCTGAGGAGTGAAGAAGATCTCCTCGAATGCTGGAGACGCCTGGAAGAGCACTTCCATTCAATAGGATTGAAAAAGGCTTTGGAGCTCACTCAGCTGATCAGTGATCTGAGGAGTGAAGAAGATCTCCTCGAATGCTGGAGACGCCTGGAAGAGCACTTCCATTCAATAGGATTGAAAATGGCTTCGGAGCTCACTTAGCTGATCAGTGATCTGAAGAGTGAAGAAGCCTTTGAGCAATGATTTGCAGCGTTTTTTACCCACCAACATTTTTTTTACCTACCAACTTCACACCTTCACAATCAAGTTTATTAGAAAGAACTAAACGCTTCTCACTCGATTGGAAAAATAGAAAGCTTCACATGTAAATTTGATTACTGGTTACGCAGAAGGCAAAACTGTATACAAATCGAAGAAATGAACAGCGATCGCATTTTAGTCCGATAATATTTGAATGGAGATTAGACCTCTTTTGCGATTCACACTCATGATTCTGTTTTATCGAAGGAAAACCTTCAAGTACTCATAGGGACCGAACGGTTTGTCCTACAGAGCTCCGGGTGGTCTCAAAAATTTTTAAAAATTCAATACTATTTAAAATTGGTGAAAAAACGATACCTTTATTTCTAGAGTTTTCGAGTTTTTCGTTTTGGTTTTTCGGGTTTTCGAGTTTTCAGCACTCTTGAAAACTTCAACCCTTAATTTTCACCCCTTAGAAGTGACCTACATCAACCAAAAGCTTTGCGGCACAACTAGACCCCAAATGGAGCCCATATACCACATTTGAACCAAATCGGTCCAGTGTTGCAAAGAAAAGTGCCGCGTACGGCGGACGGCGGACGGCGTACGGCAGACGGCGTACGGCGGACGGACGGAAATTTTTTTATTCGATTTTCGTATTCTACGTACCTTGAAACGTAAAACATCAAATTTTGAGGGGGGGTTAAAAATTTTTTTTTCTTGCTCGATTCCAAAGGCTTATTATTGAAAATAATAAACTAAAAGTCAAATTTGGGCACAACCACTTTTGATCAATCTTCACGGGAGGCAGAATTGATCTCGCAGACTCTTCAGACTACTGTCACTTTGATTCAACAATTAATTACAGAGGGAATGTAACCTTGTGGATAACAAAAGCGAAATTATTTCCGCTCAACAACGATGAGTTTTTGTGCGCCGGCTAACACAGTAATGCTGCCCTTATACCAAATTTGGGATTGATACTTATTTTTGGTCCTGTTAGTAGAAACGAAGAATGTTGACAGTATTTGAAACGGCTGTAGAATTACTAAACCTAGACATAACTACCAGTAACTCAAAGCATAACTAGGTACTCGAATACTCCCCGTTGTTAGTATGTATACTAACAACGGATGTAGAAGTACGGGTGTACGTGAATTTTTTTCATCGAAATCGACGTTTTGACGGGAGGATTCAGGGTTTGATGGATGGCGAGAGGAGCTGGGGCGGAGGAGACCCCCAAATTCTCCCGTCAAAACGTCAATTTCGATGGAAAAAAAATCACGTTCAAGTACAGATTTCTCCTCTAAATTCGACTGTAAAATATTTTTTGATTATACCGTTGGATACCTGAAATTTTGAGGATTGAAAATGGAGGTGAAAATCTCTCAAGAATTCCGTCAAAAAACTCAAAAATTGCAAAGTTTTAAGTTTGGATTAGAAAAAATCTAACTAGATGTGAGGTTAAAAATGTGAGTTGTAGCTACTCTGATGAGAAATTGTATGCTCTTCTCAATAGTGTAATCAGATTTGAATTTCGACGTAAAAAAGGGAGCTATAATAATTTTAGTGAGAAAAGGTGCAACATACGAAAAAAATCTTTAAATTGAAAACAACTTGAAAAAACAAGGGGTTAGAAGAAAATGACTGAGAGACTTTTTTAAAATTAGAATCGACCCTTGAAGTTTGGCCGTATCTTTCTCGAAAAACCTGTATTTAATTCCCTTAGCGCTAATGGAGAGGGTAACTTTGCCTACTACATAATATAACTATCAATAATGTGTCTATCAATAATGACTCCGATTCCACATCATTGTTCGGCGTTCTATCTTTCTCTCCTTCAATCTGACTAATTGATCTCTACCTTCTGCTGTTCTCTGCTTATTTTTTTCCACTTTCTAATATTCGTGCACTGAAGCCCTCATGCACCATAACTTTCTTCTCCCATAACACCTTGAAAAACTCCAAGCTAGGGACATTTTGTTGGCTCAAGCTTGATAAACTATGCTTCTGATACGGCTGAATCGGAGATAAGCCCCAGGTCTTCGAGTTCAGGTATCGCAGAGAAAACGAACGAAGGTATTCATTCGAAACCAAACTTTCATTCTTCGGCTCCAATTAAAATTGTTTAATTGAAATGTCCTTTCAGAACAGACCCGATCATAAGAAGGTGAACAGCCCAAGCGATATAAGTTGGCGTAGTTATTTTTGAAGAATAAATTGAAAAAATTGTCAAAGAAAAGTCTGCCAAGTGGGTGTGGCACATAGCTTCCTCGTATTCATAACCCGATTATATAGATGATCAGATGCATAGTAGTTAATCTCAAAACACCAATCTCTAAGTACCTTTCACTACCCTCATAGGGGACCATCTACACGCTAATCTGGACAATCCTAGAAAATTTCATCAAATTCCGATGAAAAATAAAGTGAGTAGATGTATGTGATTGGATCAAAAAAATACTTAGCCTCGGCTGAGATTCAAACCCGCGACCCCTGGGGGACAGTTGAAGTTACGGCTGTTACAAGGAATTTACGTTTGCGCATGCGCAGTCGCTTCTATCAGTCCGGGTATGATGATTTTCATAGGGGACTATCTAAAACCTAATCCACATAATCCCTTAAAATTTCTTGGAAATCGGGTGGAAAATGTAGAAGTTATGGCCGTTACAAGGAATTCACGTTTGCGCATGCGCAGTCGCTTCTATCAGTCCGGGGATGATGATTTTCATAGGCGGCCGTCCACACGACCACCCGCACAATTCCTGAAAATTTCATAGAAATCGGACAATAACTTCGTATAGTTATGCGCGTTACAAGGAATTCATGACAGACAGACAGACACACAAACACGGAACCAAAATTGTTCAGAAAGGTCTAAAACGCAAAACGCGAGTGGAAATTTTGATTTTGGAGAACTTTTTTTTTCGTCCTTGAAAAGTGAAAACAAAGCTTCCGCTACCTTGGTAGACTCGGAAGCAATAAATAAATGAAAAAATAAAAAATAGACAATGGGAAAGAAAACTTCTTACCGTCACTTTCGCTCAAAGAGTTTTTTTCAACATCGATAGAAGCAGCCAAAGTGGAGGCGATCACTCCGACGAGGAGAATCCAGAAAAGCTTGATGGACACCATCTTCAAACAACACAATTACGTTCTATAATAAGAAAATTGTGGAAGTTGAAGGTTGCTTCCTATTATTGGGCATCGGGATGTCCGTATAAGATGCGGTTTAAAAGCTGATAAGTTGATGAGAGCCTGAATGCTCATCCAAAGCGGAATGATTTACGAGTTTTGCATGGTTTCAATGTGAGGAACGTGATGACCTGAAGCCCTCACGCACCCTAACTATTCCTCCATAACTCCAAGCTGGGAACACTATTGAGGGCTCAAGCCTGATAAACCTCGAACCTGAAACGACTGAATCAAAGGTACTAACCCCCCAGTTTTGGGTTTTAATCTACGGGGTGTGAAATGAAAAGAACTCGTCAAAGATGATAGCCCTACGTCACGAAGATAGGACATGGGATTGGATAAGGTAAGTTTGACTACTGATAGCTCTTATTCAGTACCTACTATTCAATACTATCTTTTTCGAACAACAAACAAAAATGAAAATGAAATTGAAAACTGAGGTCTGAACAATACACACAATCTCTTTAAAAATGTAGCAGTTAATTTGGAAAATTAAAAAAAATCCAAAACCAATGTTTGAATAATGTTTTTTAAATTTCATAAATTTAACTTTTCTATTTTTTAGAATTTTAAATTTTAAAAGATATTTTGAAGCTATTGCAATATTTATATTTCCTTCAAAGGTTCGCTTAAACGAACAAAGATAAATTTCGTATAATTAAGGGAATATACGGCAAATTTTCATCCTAAAACCTAGAAATATCAGTTTGGAAGGTACTAAGACGTTATACATTCATACAGTATCTGTACAGAAATGACAACTTACGATCCCAAAGATTGATCAACTACGAATGACTTATTCCGTCTATGTGCCTATTTTTATAGTGAACCAATGATTTATTTATTTTCAAAAAACCTCTAGTCAATGCCAAACTTTTTCGAACGAGATTGTTCTCTCAATCAATTCCTTGCATAGATGTTTTTCACATTGTTTACACTTTTTTATTGCTGTATAGACACCTATTCAAATTCAATCAATAGTTACGCACAGTCCGTGGGTTCACTAGAAGAGTCTCGCGGGAGCACACCGAAAGGCACAACTAGCGTTCCTAGCAGCTTTGAGTTCTACGTACTAGTCAGCTGATGTATTATGAGAGGACTAGATGTCATACCGGAGCTAGTTCTCCCTGGCCCTACGGGGAGCGCAGGATAATTGGGATGACCGATGTTACCGATAGTTAGAGCGCAAAAATGCCAAACAATCGCCAATTTAAAGCTTATTATGTTATTGCATAAGGAAATCCATGTTTAACTAAAATAATGAAAAACCAAGACGACTAACCAGCCCTTCGTATGATTTTACACACATTCTACATTGGTACCTAATGATATATAACATTTCTTCGTTCTATTACATAACTCTTTTATAAAAATATTTTCCCGATACACTTCATTATTCACTTTTTACATCTCACCACTTCTTCATTGATTGGTCTCACAATGGGGATGGAACATTTCCCCTAATTAGGTAAGTTCTTTTTCATTTTCTCATTAGATAATAAAGAGTGAAAAATACAAACAGTAGCGAATATCATTTATAATTGTATCAAATTTTAAATAAATAAATGATGATAAATATAATGATATTTCTTTTTATAACAATATCATATTATTATAATAGATTATATAATAATATATGAATACTGGAGAATATTAAAAAGGAATCCAAACTAACCTCCAATATTCATGTGTCGTTTGTTTGGTAATTGCATAACTTTTTCATGGTGTCTCGTAGGGAATTGTGAAATTCAAAATGGCTTTTTTAGTGATTGTCGCTTAGTAAGTATCTACCTATATTAGGAAATAGTTCAATTAAATAGTTTTATTTTTTTTCTAACAAAAGGAGGGCGCAAGTACCTAAAGAAATCGATTCTACTCGGCGAGATGAATCCAACGATAGGTACCAAAAGCTCGATTTTGGAAATATCGTCACTTGAGAGTTATTTTTGCATAACGCGGTCCAATTGATGTTAAAGCCCGATCAATATATGAACAAATTTCTATAATTTGCCTCTGCTGCACTCTCGGGGCTGTCTTGTTAATCACTCATTAACATCAAATTATCGATAACATCGGTAAGATATGACACGTCCGATGGAGTGCATGTGAAGACCAAGGATATAAGTTTTTTCAACAAAAATAAACTGTTACCTGGTAGTAAATAGAAGGAATAACAATATTCTCATGAACATGATAACATAATTTAGTCAATTCTGTATTTTTTTACCACAAAACGATACATTTGAAAATCCTATGAGAGAAATATTGTTATGGAACATTCAAATTTTCGATAAGATAACATAGAACAAACCACTTATAAGCCCACATAGGACTTGTGGCACATTGTTCTAGTCTGGGACTTCCAGTTGAAGCCAGCCCACTTCTTTTCTTCTTTACATTATGAAAAGACGAAAAGACACCTATGATAGGTGGTCACGACATAATGGTCCCTGCGATCAAACAGGATGTCGTCCAACACTCAAGATGACGGTATTTGTAGGTACCTCACAAACGATTCTGAATGTCTCCTTGACGTTGTATAATTAAAAAAAAAAAAAACTTTCGTCGCCTAGCATTGCTAAGAATTTCGTAATTCTTGTCAGATTAAATCTGATCTGAAATTTTCAGATCCCAGTAGCAGCGATTGTCAAAAATCTGAATAATTTTGCTGTGGCCAGCAACTACACCTTGTTTAATCGCCTGACTCTTCATCAGTCAGTACATTTGGCTCAGGTGGTTCAACATTCCATCGGGTGTATTGGTTAATTCCATCAGGGATATCACCAATTGGTACCTACATCAAGGGCTTCTTGAACAGAAAATTCAGGCCTGCAATGAAAAAAAGTCTGCCAAGTGGGTGAGGCACATAGCTTCCTCGTATCCATAACCCGATTGAATAGATGATCCGATGCACAGTGGTTGATCTCGAAACATCAACTACCCACACAATCTCTGAATATTTCTTCGAAATCGGATAAGAAATGTAGAGGCTATGAGACAGCAACTAAGAGCCCCTGAGAGACCAGGGGTGCCATATCGTCGGCAAAATGACAAAGGGACGTATCTGCAAAATTTGTTATTTTGAGTTGGCTTCACTTATGATATCACGAGAAACTTCTCTATCGATTTCCTGTCCCCACACATTATTTTTTCCTCTGAAACCCATGAATTTTTGGTCACATAGTGGACGTATCTATGACTCTAGGAATCTTGGCAACGACAGTAGGACGTATCCGTCATTTACGTCTTTCTGTGAATGTCATGAAACGTTGACTCATCAGTTACGTCACTTTCCAATTTTCTCTCTCAGTATAGTCATTCTGTGGAAGAAAGTGTGTATGATTGAGTATACAAAATTTGGTGGTGCCTTCGAATTGTACTATACAGAAGACTATGATTCTGAGTTAATTAATTAAGTTAATTCGAGTGGATTTCAGCGTAGGGAGAGGCAGACCTCGTAAGAACATCATCGCGCCACCTAAAGCGTACAACAAAGAAATCGAGATTTCGGAGAAAAACTTTCATTTCATAATGATTTCTCAGTTCGGTTTTCCAAAGCTTAGGCTTGCCATCATGAGCGTAGTCACTCTGTTGCCAAAGGTTGCCACAACATTTATGGCGTCTACTAAACATATCGTTTAGTAATGCGTGCATTCCAGGGGACGTCCCATTGGATATTAGATTGGATTAGATCAGTTTAACCAGTTGGTAAGCGATAAAACTGTCTCACTCGATGTGATTTATTTATTACTTTAGGCAAGAAATAGTGACCCCCCCCCCTCACCATTATCCACCATTTCTCATTCTTCCATTTCTTCATTATTTCTAACGGCATGGGAGCCTCGAATCTGAAGAGCATTTTAAAATCCATGACCTACGATACCCAATATGGGAATTCGAGTGGATTTTGATACTCTGGTGAAATCATGTGCAACTCGGAAGTTATTTGAGTCAAACAAAAAAAGAAACACGCAAATCGGTTGGAAATTGAGGCCTGGGCAATGTTAACAAGATTATGCCCGCAAACGCAAAACATTCCGGTGACGTAGTGCACAACTAGAACATAGAACAAAACGCATAGAACAAAAACATAGAACAAAAAAGAACCACAAAAATCGGTTGAGAACTAAGGCGTGGGCAGACAACACAATCATGCTTCATGATCATTATGCTTAAAAACGCACTTTTTTAGCTTCAATCCCCTCTTTCCTCCCCTTAAAAGGCAAAATTCCAAATTCCGGCGACGTAGTGCACAACTAGGGATTACTGTGTGTTTTTTTATGTTGAGTGTTGTCCTCCTTCACCCCAGATCGACCGCTAAAGGACGCCCAAGTATTACTGTGGGACGTCCTAAAAATGCGTGGGAATAATTTATGTCAAATGAATCAATCTGACCACGTGTTACAAAATCCTTCACTATAACTAACAGAACGAAAGAGGCTGATGGACGTAACAGGAAATGTAGGGAATAACCTGCAATGATAAAAGGAAGTATCTGCTTTAATGCGTCATGCGCTTGCGCATAACGACAACTTGCATAGTAACTATAGAAAACAAAGTAAATGCATCGGAAAACGAGCATTTTCGGTTGATTTTGTTTACTCGCTGATTTATCATTCACGCTGAAACATTCAAACTTGAATATCTCAAAACTTGTTTTTTGCAGATACGTCCCTTTGTCATTTTGCCGACGATATGGCATCGCTGATGTAAAACCACTTCTTGTGAAGTTATAACTTGAACAAATTCCAACAAAACAATTTTATCCCATAAATAAACATTCTGGTAAAAAGAAAATGAAAAAATACTGACAAAAATATATATTTTGATTATTTACACCAAGTTATTCAGCAGCGATTTAACACCAACAGATTGGTCCATTTTCAAATCAGAAACAATTGTACTGAATCACGTTCTGAACCTAACTAACGCTGGTAGGGTTTGAGGTGAATATTCTAGATCAAGAAAATAAGCAGAAGTAAACAATTACGTCAAAAGTTTACTTCTAAATGATGTTCAAAGGAGGTTTCCTCCAGCGGTGCCGTATGGCACCCCAATTCGAATGGGGAATTTGCCTCAATTTTAGATTCTGGAATTTCAAGTCAAATCCTATAATAGGGCCCTAGAATAACGTTTAACACGAGGAATAACAAAGGGGAAAAAATTACCGTAGGAGAAAATACCTAAACAAGTGAAGCTCTGTTACAAAACACCGCGAAAATCGAGGAATATTGTTGACGTCATACGAAAAAAAAAACGACGCGAAAACAACTCCGACAACAGACAGAGTTCTAGCACCGCCACACAAAACGATCCAGTGAAATGGCTACTCGAATAATGTGATTCAAATCTTGAAACTAAATAAGAGAAGATGAAGACTAATAATGCTTGATAAACTAGTAGGTAGAATCGTATTGTAAAAAAGTGAGTAATATTGTTTCTTTTGGTCACTTTTGTGTCTTGAGTTTTGCGTTCTGCCCTCCTTCCTAGTTCACACACTCTTGTGTTAATCCTTGTAAGCTAAAAGTTCGTGTATGTTCCGCTTCTGTGGTAAGCGCCACAGAACCTCCTTTGAAGTCAGATTGGTAGAATATCAGTACGTTTCAAACATGGCTGCCTCTTACACATTGCCACCACATTTAAAATTTCCATCTTCCTTAAATTCTCTGATTTTTTTAGATGCGTTTTCGAGCAGCTCACTATGGTTTTATTCCATAAAAATAAACCCTCATTCAAAAAAAAAAAATGTGAGGCAAATTCCCCATTGTAACTTTAACTTCTATGTTTTGATATTTGCATTGTCAATGAGCTCAGTCGTTTAACCTTTCCATCCTTCAGACTTAGACTTTTCCCTACGTTTTTTGTGTCTTCGGGCGGTTAGGTCAAATTTGGGCCTACAAATTGGTGGCTTTGTTTTCGACACGTAGGATCAACCTACAAATCGATAGCAACATCACCAACTCGTAAGCCCAACCTAAAATCCTGTTCAACAGAAAATCACAGGACTTTGTAATATCAAGAACACTGTGAGGATTGTGAATATGAATAAACCAAAAATTCAGTTGAAAGAGGATGAAAATGGCTCCTCTTTCGAATTTTATTTGTAAACAACACTCACATACAACAAGAATAGTTATCTCCAAATAGAACTTTGATATGTCAAGAGTCGTACAATATATATTATATAGGTAGCTTCATAAATATAGTATTATGCTTTTTTCAACAATATTTATGTACAATAGTATACCAATTTTCTGCTTTAAAAAATATAACCTGAGTCACATAACGCCGAACGAACTTCATAAAATTTTTTTTTTCAAATACAAAAACCATCCGAACTTCCAAAGAAAACCGAGAGGTCTCACGAAATATATATTTTTCACCTACTTTCATGCCGTTTCCTAAAACGGTTATACGCACTACAGTTTATCTAGCGCCTCTCGTTTTGTTTTCCACTAACAATAATAAAATTCAACGTTTAAATAGTTTAATTATTGTTATTTATTTCTTAAGAAAGACAATGACGAAAAATACCACAACGCAGAGTTCGTTTGAAATTGTTTGAAACTGCTGGATATGGAGCATATCCGGAAAGTCAGACGTAACACGTTGAGCTCTGGAAGGGCTCAAAGACACTAGAATTCACAGAGAAATGTTCATTAAGGTGACACTATTAGGTAGGTATGCATTCTCCTAACATCGAAGGGAGTATTGTTGTTATTATTATTATTATTTTTTCAAATAGATTTTCAAATGGAGTAGGTTGTCTGGTGAAGGAGCGGTTCAAACAGTATAGACAGCAATTTGATAGTCATGTTGCACAGAAATTGGGGTTGAAGGCCGTTTTGAGGGCCCAACGTTTATTTACTGAGAGGATTCGGTTTCTTATTATCCAATAAATCGATAAATCATTGGAAACGGAACACAAAAACGTCGAACCGCTCTCAAGCATGTTTATGGTAAAAAAACGTAAAATCCAAAAATCGAATTTGGAAGAAAATTGATCAATTTTCTGGCGACCAAAGCCGTTTGATTGCAACCTAACTTGGGAGATTTTACAGAATTTAATTCAAATGACATTTTAATATTTTACTGCTCAAACAAATAAGTAAGATCCAAAAAATTTAAGAATCGACAAATTTTCTTAGGTAAAATTGCATCAAAATTATTTAAATTTGGTTTGAAGCAATCGAAATTCCCCATTCAGTTTGTAATTTTGTAAACCGAATGAGACCATTTGATCAATGGAAGATCGGTCCCAAGTCGGGGATGAAATTTACGATGTGTCGCTCACAAATTAGAAGAGCAAGGAAGAATCCTGAATCAGCAGATTTCGCAGTATACGCTCAGATTAGCTTATTCCAAATTTGAGCTCAGAAGCCTTCATTTTTTAGCGGCATTTGAAGATCTTGACTAATTTCACAGAAGATTAAAATGTGGAGAATAATGAACCGTTGTGTAATTGATTGCATAAAATAAAGGAGGTATCTCCGTAATACTTCATGTTTGGCTATAACGATGAAATAGAATGTTTAATTCATTCCGATTTGCCGATTGTGCACTGGCGATATACCATTGGGAAGAACTAATAAACAATAACATCTCGGCTCTTGTATAATATACAATCAACATATTATGATGATTCTCATCCTGACATCAACTGCTAATAACTCCATTCAAGTCTTCAGAGACATTAACACTGCTTTCAGGACCTCAGGTGCAATAACAGCATCCAGAGCCTCAAAAAACGGTAACTTCTTTCAGGACCTCACAGACGTTAACTGCTTTCAAAGCATCAGAGGCATTAACTGCTTCCAGGACCTCAAAGACATTAACTGATTTTAGGATCTCAGAGACATTAACACTTCTTTCAGAACCTCAGATAAAATAACTGCTTTCAGGACCTCAGAAACAATTAGCTCCTCCAGGACCTCAGAGGCATTACCAGCTATCATGACCTCAGTTACAATAACTGCTTCCAGGACCTCAAAGACATCAACTGCTTCCAGGACCTCAAAGACATTAACTGATTTTAGGATCTCAGAGACATTAACACTGCTTTCAGAACCTCAGATAAAATAACTGCTTTCAGGACCTCAGAAACATTAAGCTCCTCCAGGACCTCAGAGGCATTACCTGCTTTCATGACCTCAGGTACAATAACTGCTTCCAGGACCTCAAAGACATTAACTACCTCCAGGACCTCAGAGACAATAACTGCTTCCAGGACCTCAGAGACATTAACTACCTCCAGGACCTCAGAGACAATAACTGCTTCCAGGTCCTCAGAGACAATAACTGCTTCCAGTACCTCAGAGACAATAACTGCTTCCAGGACCTCAAAGACATTAACTACCTCCAGGATCTCAGAGAACTGGACCTTGAGAACTGGACCTCAGAGGAACTGCTTCCAGGAACTCAGAAACATTAACTACCTCCAGGACCTCAGAGGCAATAACTGCTTCCAGGACCTCAGAGACATTAACTACCTCCAGGACCTCAGAGACATTAACTACCTCTAGGACCTCACAGACAATAACTGCCCCCAGGACCTCAGAGACATTAACTACTCCAGGGCCTCAGAGACAATAACTGCTTCCAGTACCTCAGAGACAATAACTGCTTCCAGGACCTCAGAGACAATAACTGCTTCCAGGTCCTCAGAGACATTAACTACCTCCAGAACCAGGATTTAAGGATTAAACCAGTTTTTATTCCACTGTTTTGCTATAACTTTCTCTGTTTCTCTATCCCCTCTCCCCCTGGAGATATGCTGGAACTAACTTGAATTCACATGCTAAAATGGTAACTAACTCAAATTTGAGCAGTTTTCCAATAAGCTAAATATGGCAACTATCCGATTGGGAAAATTCCTCGGCTTGAATAGTTTCGCCACCAGGTCTGGAAGTGTCCTCTAACCTGAAAATTTGGTTTTCATTTATTGACCAGTTTTCTTCCCAAATTAAGTTTACCCTCTTACCAACATCTAGCCACACAGAGGAATTTATACGTACTTACCAGAATTCGACTAATTAGTTACTGAAATTCAACATGAAATTTGGTTATGGACTGATTAAAAACCGAATAGTGAAGAATGAACCCACACTTTTCATCGACCAAATAAACCAGGAGTTCAAAGGTGTCAATAACTGCAGCAGTGTCAATTAAAGGTGCCTATATCATAAGTTTCATGTTCACCAATAGTCAATATAATAACCCTAAATATGGTTTTGTCTTCAAGGGCCATTATGATTGAAGACAAGTAAAATAGATGTATTTCAATCAAAATCAAATGTGACTGTTGATACTTGATGAATTTGTAGGTCAAGCATGAGAGTCTGGCTGCTATTTTCCTTTTAGATGATGAAAGGGTAATCCATAGCACAAACAACAAATTCAGCTACTATTTGCCACGTTCACCATTAACTGGTACATGTATCATTATACAGTATTATATATAGGATATAAATTATCTCTTCAGTTTTGTAACTACAAAATACAGGTAGTACCGTAGGTATCTGGGTACGAATATTCAACGATTTGTCTACCTACACAAAACAATTGGAAGGAATCCGCCAATGTTCTAGGCCACGAGTTATTCTTAATGTTTTTTTTCAGTTATTTTGATCTCACATATTGTAACTCCAAACATTGGTAGTAATTATAAAGTATCAAGATTAATTCATCTTCAAATCCAAACGGGTATTCAATAAGCTCCGGGTCCAACTTTTACAAAAATATCCGATAAAATCTGTACAAAATTGAAACAATACATTTTTCGCGCCTTTGGGGCCTAGAAAGATGAACCCGAGTAAAATTATGGTTTCTTTGTCTATCGAAATTTAAATGGCAATTGGTCATCTTTTACAGTAATATATTTAAAGCGAATTAGAAATTGTATATTGTATTTTTGAATGTTTCAAATAAAAATATGCCAAAATAAGTAATAATTCTCGAAAAGTTTGGCAAAATTTTGATTTTGTGTTATAAGCAGTATATAGTACGGTAATGCAAAAAATAGGTAATTTAAAAATTATGTTGTTAGGTATGTACTAATTTTTTTCTAAACATATAAATTGGGCAAAGTTTTGGGAGGGCGCTCTACAGTGGTAATGTGTACTGTTTTCACCAAATAAATTGAACAATTTCAAATTTCTCAGAATTCTAGTTTATCAGAGCTGAGAAAAATTAGAGCTTTTCGAGCGCCCAACCCAAATGTATCTACCTTGTAAGTTCAATTAACGTGTACGTTCAATTGACACTTACGACAAATCACATTGCTTGCTTATGAGCCAGCACACAAGTGTTGGAGAGAACTACGTTTCACAGAAAAATAACACATTTATGTACGTAAATTAGGTAGAGTTTTATGTTATGTATAAGATGAATATCCTATGTACAGGTGTACTTCGGTTGGGATGAAGAACTGTGAAGTACGAGGAGGGATTGACGAGGTCTAAACGGGAAAAAGTTGTATACAGACAAACAGCCTTACGCGAGATCTCTGAAATATTAAGGCTGCCCTTATAAATTCTCAGTCCTCGACAAACCACAAAATCCAACCTTATGTAGAAAACTCTCCACCCACAGCCTTGATAGCGCATCACTAGTTGATAACTGTATGCTAACGTCTACATATTTCCCATAAAATATGAAAATGAGCTGAACTGGATAACATTATTGCCTACGAGCGGCTGGAACAACCAAAAAAGCGATAATCAACTAGGAGGTAAGGTTTGGTGCCTCCAGTGAACAGAAGGATCTGGGATATGCAGTTTTTGAATCAAAATTATGCTAAGTTTCAGTTCCTCAGATGACTACGAAATGACAACTTTCAGTTGTCCCAGTAGGAGTCGAAAACAGGCGATTTGATCACAATGTAACCCATTGGCTAGTAAAGTCAACAAAGCTCAGAGATACCAGTACTAAAACCGTCTCCAGCACTGCAAAACAACAAAAGATCTATCGTGACCGAGCTAACCGTGGCAACAGATTTCCACAGTTTCTCAAAACCACTCAATCAGCCTTAATACAGTATCAGATGTAACCGAGATTGTAGTTTTGGTCATACGATTCAATCTTCAAAAAGGTCGGGAAGATTTGGTCCTCTTGGTTAGGGAAAGAGGTTCCTACGAGAAAAGTTGAAATACATCTAGCAAGTAACTTTGTCGTCTTCGTAGCAGGAGGGAGGGAGACTGGAGGTTTTGCCAGGGTTAACAAAAAATTGAGAGTTCCCTCAGCCGGTTCATTTCGGAGGCCCGATGAAAGGTTGAGGGGTTGGAGAGGAAGAACAGCTTCGAGATATGCCTCTTGGAGGTTCCTGTAAGACATAGAAATCTTTATTATGTCGTTGTGGAAATCGATATGTGCTATAATTTGGGGAAAAGGTCTAGAGCCACCACTGCTGCTCAATCTTCTTTAGTTGATCGTTGCATTGTGAGAACACGGTGTCAACTGACGAGGGAAGCAAATTTTAAACTAGTATCGGTCGTTTGAAACACAGATACAAAAGAGCAGGTTCAACCTTGCTTCTCGACCCGAGCGATCAATGTCAAACTTGTATTACAGAACTTATGGGTAGACTAGGTAAAATCATGCTGGTTTTCCTTCTCTGATACGTAAAAGTTTCAGAATAGCAGAAGGTTTAGATGCGTGAAGTTGGCTAGTCCGTTAGTTCCTAATCTGGCTGAGTTTTAGTGCCACCTGACTTAAGTAAAACTACAAGTTAAAAGGGCGCACCTGAAGAAGTTTAGGTGAGGGACATGGGGTGGTCGACTCAGTGCTTGAAGCTGCTGGGTCTGGGGAGGGTGTGGGGCAACGTCCATCAGAGTTCCCGACGCTGCCGGAGAGAGACCCAAGAGGGATCCTGTACAGACGGAAAGGCCTCACTTCCGGAGAGATGGCTGAGAAAAGAAGCACAAAGGTACAATCAGTGTACTGTATTGATTAATATTATTAATGTTGGGTTTGAGGGTGAGGAGTTATAAGCCGATCCTCTTTTGCAGGTAGTCTGAGTGGTTTCGTTTAGTAAACATCATCAGGGTTAATTTAGTGATGCAGTTGTCCTATTCGTGTTTTGGTATATGCTGTATGTACCTAGCCTGTCGTTTCTCTCTCAATATTTGAATTCGTACTTCACCTAATTCTTCTTGTTTACGTTATTTCCTTGTTTACCTTGTATGCCCATTATTTGCTCGAAATATTATCTAAAATAAGCAATAAAACCAATAACTTAAAGATATTTTTATAAATGCAATCGTGGTTGAAAAAGAAATAACAAAAACAAGAAGAATTGGGTGAAGTACGAATTCAATATGATTGAGAGAGAAACGACAGACTACATACAGCATATACCAAAACGCTGCAAATCATTGCTCAAAGGTTTATTATTTTCTGTATAGATCACCCTTCTGTATAGATCTCTGATTCTCCATCAATAGCACCTACTACCATCAGTATTCTCCCTTGACCTTCCCTCTCAAATTTCAGCTTCCTGCGTTCAATAGGATTGAAAATGGCTTTGGAGCTCACTCAGCTGATCAGTGATCTGAGGAGTGAAGAAGATTTCCTCGAATGCTGGAGACGCCTGGAAGAGCACTTCCATTCAATAGGATTGAAAATGGCTTCGGAGCTCACTCAGCTGATCAGTGATCTGAGGAGTGAAGAAGATTTCCTCGAATGCTGGAGACGCCTGGAAGAGCACTTCCATTCAATAGGATTGAAAATGGCTTCGGAGCTCACTCAGCTGATCAGTGATCTGAAGAGTGAAGAAGCCTTTGAGCAATGATTTGCAGCGTTTTTTACCCACCAACATTTTTTTTTACCTACCAACTTTTTTTTACCTACCAGCTAGGTACTACCTACCACACCATACTGGCTTCACACCTTCACAATCAAGTTTATTAGAAAGAACTAAACGCTTCACACTCGATTGGAAAAATAGAAAGCTTCATTTGGAAATTTGATTACTGGTTACGCAGAAGGCAAAACTGTATACAAATCGAAGAAATGAACAGCGATCGCATTTTATTCAGATAAAATTTGAATGTAGATTAGACCTCATTTGCGATTCACACTCATTATTCTGTTTTATCGAAGGAAAACCTTCAAGTACCCGTAGGGACCGAACGGTTTGTCCTACAGAGCTCCGGGTGGTCTCAAAAATTTTTAAAAATTCAATACTATTTAAAATTGGTGAAAAAACGATACCTTTATTTCGAGAGTTCGAGCTAGCGCCCTCTTGAAAATTTCAACCCTTAATTTTCACCCCTTAGAAGTGACCTACATCAACCAAAAGCTTCGCGGCACAACTAGACCCCAAATGGAGCCCATATACCAAATTTGAACCAAATCGGTTCAGTGTTGCTAAGAAAAGTGCCGCGTACGGCGGACGGCGTACGGCGGACGGACGGAAATTTTTTCATTCGATTTTCGTATTCAACGTTCCTTGAAACGTAAAACATCAAATTTTGAGGGGGGGTTAAAATTTTTTTTTCTTGCTCGATTCCAAAGGCTTATTATTGAAAATAATAAACCAAAACGAATATGACAACTACATCACTAAAATAACCCTGAATATGTTTATGAAACGAAAGCGATCAGACCAGCAGCAAAAGAGGATCGGCTTATAACTCCTCACCCTCAAACCCAACATCAATGATCAATCAACTCCACTAAACCGAAATTGATAAATATTGTTAGGCACTATTTTTAGGCATATATTCGATTTTTACCAGGAAATGATTTTTCTACTCACAGTGTGGTGAGGAAGGGGGTGAAAGACTAGTTTCCCTCATGTCCAACTGCAGCCGATCCGGTTTACTGGCGAAAAATTCCGGGGCTGTCGTGGCAAAGAAAATATCACTCTGAAAAATAGAAAATAACAGTTAATGAACGATTCGTGATGCTGTGTTGGGAAAAATGACAGTTAATGAACATAAATAACAGTTAATGAATTAGGACTACAGTAAACAGTCAACTGAAAATAATAGTTAATGAACAATCCATGATGCTGTGTTGGGAAAATGTAATCGCCCGAGTCCTGAATCCTCCTGAGTCCTCTGAATTTGACGTAAGGATATCATGTTAAAACCTATGTTCGGTTTGCTGATCTGCAGACCGACAAGGATTATGAAAACGTTTCATCAGAATTAATCAGTTTTTTATTGACAGGCATTGTTTGTTTGATAATGAACAATATCATTAGATCCCCTATTGGCGAGGGGGGAAAATTATTCATGCAAGATTGGCCAGCCTGTACCTAGCGCGTGGAGCCTGCTGCCTGGAGAAGCTCCGGATCACTCTTGTCCAGCTACCTATCGAATGCTTTTGAATGCGCGAGTCGCCCCCGCCGATTTACCGTGAAATTCTGCCGCCCCCGAGAAGTGTTCCCAAGTGATGCGTGCGCCCCCGGACACCCTTCACAGGTATGGCCAACTAAATTTTAAAACCAAAAGAACCCCGATCTAATCAGTCCACTAATATCGAAATTATTTTTCTCTGTACGAATTCCAGCCCCTTGACATACCACTTGTAGAACTGGATTCTGGTATAATCAGGCATTGTCAAGAATTTTGATTTAGAAGAAGTTCGAATTTATTTCGATTGTCAAGAAGTTCGATTTAGTCTCTCTACAAGTCTTTATGATTGTTGGATATAAGCGCAGTGGGATAGACAGGGTCAAAACGTAGTTTTTTCATCTCAACAACAGCAAACAAAGGGAGGGTTGTCATGTTTTTCGGCCAACAAAACTAACAAACATCTGTCTAAGTACTATATACGGTTAAAATGATTTGTAATATCTTACTTTCGAGCTAATGAGGCGAAGTTTAGGCATGGCCATCGTCTGAACGAGATTCCCGTTAATGACGAGGCGAATTTCCATTGAATCGGTCGTGAACGCCAGGACGTAAGGAAAAGCGCACACTGAAATCAAAATACATCAAATCTTACCAATATAGAGAGGTACCTATCTGATTTGATCAATTTGAAAATTGCATCAGATTTTTAACGTTAAGTAGTTCTTCATTTTTAGAAAAAGTTTACGTAAGACAACAAAGCACATTTCTGGTTACGGAAATAAAAGCCCCATCGCAAAATCGTCATACAAATCGATCTAAAAATGAAGAGAGTCTAACCTATGGAAATGAGTTTTATGAATGGGCAGTATGTGATGATACCTGCTCTATTTCCGTCTCAAGGTACATAAAGTAAGCCCTTACGACGCTCATAATATCCCTATTATCAGACTGCCAAGAGGAACCTGAGGCCTCTTGTCAACATGTCTTAATTACTAATTACTTAAATTGTTGAATTAATTAAATTCATGAAGTGTTAATGGGAACCACAGAATGTGTCAGCCATTATTCGCCGATAAATATGGGGTTGGTTATTTACAGGCAAGTTAATCTAGATCGTTTGGGACATAACATGGAAACAATGTAAAAAGTTTTTTGATTTGAATCGGTTCATTGGGTGTCTGAAAGAAGTAACCAAGTTTTGTACGGTCCCTGGGGTTGAGCTTAACTCAGAGGAGCCAAAAAACCTCGAAAGTTTTGGTTTCCCGCCTATAACCTTATCCAAACGTTTCTAACAAATGAAAGCCCCTTAAATTATGCTTAGAATGGAAAACACAAATTAAATATTCAATTAAGCAACGAGGTCAAATTGTTTGTTAAAAAATGACAAATTTTCCCCACATGGAAACAAAATTGAGGTAGGTATAGCCACTTCCCACCTCTTGACTCGAGAAAATAACTTATCACACCTAAAAAAACTTGAAACAAAAGTTGTAGGCCAATTTATTCAAATTCCATAAACCGTAAAAAATATAATTTCTGAGCATAATTATACTCAGAAAAGCAAGAAAACGGAAAGTTTGTGATACAAGAAGTTTTTGGTATCAGCACATTTTTTGTTTATTCAGTAATAAGTTTATTTTGTAAACCCAGGTTTTCCATTAACTACCCTTATTTATTGTAATAGCCTATTTAAAAGCTTATCTCAAAATCTTTCATTTGTAATGTAGGCATGGGTATTCTGGAATAAATTAGAACCAAAATAATTATTTATTTTTGACTATTGATGCACAGTTTAAAATTAATCCAACTTGTAGGTAGGTGAGTTGAGAAAATAGAAAACTACTTACCAATGGCAGTGGGTATTGAGTTCCAATGAAAATCAAAGTCAGCGTTCACACTGTGATCGGAAATCTTTTGAAAGTGGCAGGTATCTGTAAATAAGTACGTAATAAAAAGTGGAATCTATTCGATGGGAACATTATAACAATAACAACAATTATTCAGTACCTGAAAATGGCATTGTACCCGAAATATGTCGTTAATTTAAAAAAAAAATTGTTCTAAGTCGAGACTGGTACGTATTTAAAGTAAACCAATCTAATCACTGGAATAAGTCTGGTTTGTCACGTCTGATTAGAATAACAAACCTGATAGGTAAATAGATCGGACGTGACATCACCAATCGGGGATGAGAGTCTGGTGGGGTAGCTTGGAGAGGTCGTTATTGGTCTCACAGAAGTCAGTTTCTTGTTTGTGCCGAATGAACCAACCTCTGTGAGATTCGCGATCTACCTTTACCGGCTACTTCCAAAAAACGCTGCAAATTATTACACAATGGTTTATTATTTTTTATTTTTCTATATAGATCACTCGTCTGCAAAGCCACCAACCATCCAACATGAAGAAAAACATCGATCGCATTTCGGTCAGCTTTAATTTGAACGGAGATTAGGCCTCTTTTGCGATTCACACTCGTGTTTCTGATTATTATCGCACGTCCAAACTTTAAACTCTCGTAGTGAGCGAACGGTTTGTCCTACAGAGCTCCGGGTTGTCTCAAAAAATTCTATAGAACCTTAAATTGAAGGAAAAAGTACCTTTATTCCAAAATTTGTTGAGTTAGGGCGTTTTCAAAATTTCAAAATTGATTTTGGAACCCTTAGAAGTGACCTACTTCAACCAAAATCTTCGGGGCACAACTAGACCCCAAATGGAGCCTACATACCAAATTTTATCAAAATCGGTCAATGCTAAGTGGCAAAAGTGCCGCGTACGGCGTACGGCGGACGGACGGCCAAATTTTTATTAGATTTTTGGATTCAACGTACCTTGAAACGTAAACCATCAAATTTTGAGAGGGTGTTAAAAAATTTTTCTTGGTCGATTCCAAAGGTTCATTATTGAAAATAATAAACCAAAAGGACTATTACTCCATTCTTCTCCTTGAGGACATCCCATCATTTTGTTGAGGCTTTTCAATTTCCCTTCTCAAGGAAAGCACTTTTCCTTTCTGAGTGATTCAGATTTATTGCGTTTTTCTATCACTTGATACTGTTTTTGATAGGTAGGGAAAACCTCCTCACCTGCACACATTTTCTTCACATAATAAAACAAAAATCTGAGTGTATTCTGTCCTAACACCACAAGAGCGTGGTAGGTCTAAACAGGACATAGAAATGCCTTACAAACTTATGTTTCGGTTCAGTTTTTGACGTGATAACGTCTTATAAATTGGTTTACCGGGAGACACTTCAAGAAACTGCGTTACGCTCCGCTCACGGAGGGGGTGCAGCTCGGCGCTCCCTAAAGGCGGGCGGCCCCTCCCCTTCCCCGGCGCTCACAAAAGCGGGAGCGCCCCGCCCCCCTTCCCTGGCACTCACTCCCCCCCACCCATGGGAAATACCTACTACCTACGGGAAATACCTACTCTGTGCAACTTGACAAAGAATTTTATTTTATCCTTCTTCCTACTATACGAATGAATATTAACATTAAAATTATTTTACCACTCAAAGTCGTTGTCACGTAAAACTTTCGCCCGTATACCGACTTTACAGGCAACAACACAGGGTTTTTGCTCTTCAGTGTTTGACAAAATATTTGTTTGAGTTGAAGCAGTCTCTTCACCAGAGGGTCCAAAACTGCCGGTGTGAAAGTCATTAAGAGTTGTTCCAAAACTGGTGATAGATTCAAGAGGGCCGGTTCATCAAGAGCTGATGGATCCATATAATGATCTTTGGATCAACTCAACACCGTATGAACCAGTTGCCGCAATTGGCCCACAACATTGAAAATTATCCGTTCACACAAAATATTCTACTTTACCAAACATCAGCAGCATCATCTTGCCTCTTGAGTATTCGTCAAGAGACTAGATAAACTTATTTTCCTTTATAATTACTCTGGATTAACCATTTGTGGCAGTTGCTTCGCTGTTGAATTCTCTTAATATTTCTCCGGACCTAACGAAACTCACTGTTGTAGCACAGCAGAAGTTCAGGCTCCTCGTCCTCGTACAGATCCAGAGCTGCGACAAGATGGGGTTTGATGCCTTCGGACAAGTGGAACAACCTGTTGACTTCTCCAGACCGCTCGGACGCGAGGTCGAACTGTCTTCCGTAGCCCAGGCAGATAAGGTTGTCCCCTCCAGCCGAGTAGGCGCCTGAAGAGTCGACGAGAGTCATCAAAGTGGGAGTTTCGCTCACGCTTATCTCCTGCAAAATGATTTAGAGAGTAGACTTTTACCTCGTCATAGAAGGATTTAGTTAATTTAAAGTTTCCTTCAAAAAGGTCTACAAAAAATAAATATTAGTGAATTTTTGAAGATGATGAAATTATTGTAAATGACTCAACATTCTTATTGCAGGAAGTTCAAAAAGATTTCCTGAAGGTTGAAACTGTTTCATGTACCTACCTACCTGTACCAAAATTTAAAATAACGGACAAAAAATCTGAACTCGACAGGAAAACTACGAAATTTCCACCTATAGTAGATTCCACCTAGTGGATAAGAAAGTTTGTTGATGTGCTAAAATTTAAAAAAAATCGAAATTCCACCTACTTTTCAACGTTTTTTTCTAGGTAATGTTAAACTATTTTCAGAATTTGCAGTTTGAATAAAATAACAAGTATTGAATTATTATCTACGTACCGTATTTGATAATCCGTTGTAACCAGCGAGTCGAGTACTGCCCCCGTATTCGACTTGCTGGTTACGACGGATTCTCCAATACGGTACGTAGATAATGATTTCATTCTTATAACTAGCGAAACTAACCCCATTTAATAACAAGTATTGGATTTATGAATCGGAACATCCTTACCCTAAGGCACTGGAAACCATCAACTGTGTCGGTATCTGAAGCCGGGCACCAGGCGGTCCAGGCTGCTGAATGTCGCCACTGCATCACCAAAAGTTTCTTGCCAACGCTTACAACCTACGAAGGAAATAAAATCAAGTCATAGTTTGACTTAAATTTCGCACGATCTTGAAGGAGTACACTCTTCTTCATCATCAAGGATCAAACTTCAAACTACAATGTAGGTCTTCAAATACGCAATCTAAAACGCTGCAGATTATTACAACGGTTTATTATTTTCCTGCAAAGAACTCAGCTTTGCCATTAATGCTGTCTACCTTTTGATAGGAACGTACCCAGTTATAGGTACCTATGCCTGTCAGGGGGGCATGGCCAACAGCGGACCTGAGGACGGTTTGAAGGGAAGGGGAGGAGGTTGAGGGGACCCTCAGGCAGCTGGTATGCAGATCACGTGTTTTAATGCTATTTTCCTAATCAACCTTATGATAAGAAATACCTACCCAGTTATTGGTACCTATGCCTGCCAGGGGGACATGGCCAACAGCGGACCTGAGGACGGTTTGAAGGGAAGGAAGGAGGTTGAGGGGGACCCTCAGGTGGCTGGTATGCAGGTCACGTGTTTTAATGCTATTTTCATAATCAACCTTTTGATAGGAAGTACCTACCCAGTTATAGGTACCTGTGCGAGTCAGGGGGGCATGGCCAACAGCGGACCTGAGGACGGTTTGAAGGGAAGGAAGGAGGTTGAGGCGGACCCTCAGGCGGCTGGTATGCAGGTCACGTGTTTTAATGCTATTTTCCTAATCAACCTTATGATAGGAAGTACCTACCCAAATATTGGTACCTATGCCTGCCAGGGGGGCATGACCAACAGCGGACCTGAGGACGGTTTGAAGGGAAGGAAGGAGGTTGAGGCGGACCCTCAGGCGGCTGGTATGCAGGTCACGTGTTTTAATGCTATTTTCATAATCAACTCTCATTTAACCATCATTCATTGTTCTGAGCTGTGGGTGGTCTAATTCCCTTCTGAAACTTGAACACTATTCTAAATTGACAACACATTGCTCTTCCACCACCCATGGTCCATTGCCATTTACTCGTTTCGGATCGTACTCACACCCAGTCCTTTGAATGGAGGCTAAGGGGCTCGATAATAGAAAAATTCTCCCATCTTTACTCCAACAATTTGTTGAGCCAAATGGCGCAGTTTCCTTAGATTGGTACTGAGCTAAAGAGATGTTAGCACTGCAGGTTGTGTTGGTGGAAGTCTTATTGGCGTATCGTTAGATGTAGATCCCTTCCAAAGAGAGGTTGTGCAGGCGAGTAATCGAAATGACAGGAGGAAATACGGAATTTTATCATCCCAATTTACTTGGGATTTACAAAAAAACATAGCTGAACGTAGAAAGAACGTAGTAGAAAGGTATTGGTTTTCTAATCTGGGGGCAATCCTGTACCCAATCAGAGTGGACCTCCCCACTTCTTCTACCTGTCTCATTAGTCAGTCAGTCGTATCCATCTTGTCTATTGTCTACCGCTCGTGATGTTTCCTTATTAAAACTGTTAAATCAAGTGCTACGTGAGTTTGTCTTTTCGCCACCTCAATCCGCTAAAAAAAAGGTTCATTCATTCGCATAATCCTCCAGACTGGGGATGAAGAGAAGTAGTTTGAATCTTACAGTCTGCAAAAAATTAAGTCCGGATGAAAACATGCTCTACTAGAGAAGATGGTATGTGGCTCTGAGCGGTTTTAGACTCAGCCCAGAGTTCTAGGTGCGGAGTCCGAGGCGTTAATCCGATGTGTAAACTGAGCCCACTCCACTGTTCACTCCTAATATAACGATTCATCTATATGAGCCCACGGCAGTTTGTACGTTGAAACAGGCAGAACTCGCGCAACATGTCACAGCATTGTATTGTAATGTACATATATAATTATTTGTTCGTTATAGCTGTTGTAAGAACTCGTGCGCTGCATCATTGAAAACTGTTGAACCTAACCACGTAATAACGGAGATAAATTCGATTCATAACCACGAGCCTCTATCAGAAAGAGATCGTCAAAGACAGGTGATGTTTGACAAAAATTCGCACTTTCCTCCTGAAAATTCTACACTTTACGTCGTAATAAAATGAATTTCCGCTTAATATCACAACAGGTGCTGAGTGGTGTAGCGAAACAAAAAGCTAAAGAGCAGATTTCTGAAAGGCCAGCGAAATCTTTGCGATTTCCACGGCCTCAGCAAAATACTCAAACTTTACAAGTAGGTTCCTACTTAGATAATACTGTCCGTTCATCAGGGTTCTTTTACAAGAGGCTTTTAGAAGACACCTTCCTCCACTTCTTAGAATTGACCTAAACGAAAATTTGAAAACGTGATTTTGATAGCTAATTAAATTCTCTACAACTTTCACTATGTCATGTTTTCTTCTAAAATTACTTTTTCTACGACTTTTGACGGTCAAAAGTGGTGGAAATGTTTAAATTTTCCAAAAGTTGAGATTTCACATGATTCTGGTGGCTCTACTGCTCCGTTGCTATTGGTTCTAAAACAAAACTTTATTTACAAAAGTTGTAGCAAATTTTGTCTACTTTAATTTAGTATGAAGTGACTTAATTACTTATTTTGTCTTGCTTCAGGTGTTGGGCTCAGTTTACATTTCGATAAGAAGGTCGGATTAGGGAGAAGGAAGGCATAGGGTCAGTCTTCAACTGTGTGTTAGGATTTGGGCTCAGTCTACAATCGCCCGTGGCTCTTGGTTGGGAACCGCTATAGCCATCAATAGCAATCAACTGCAACCAGAACATAACGGGTTCCTCTCTTGGACACTGGGAAAGGGTTAAGAGTATTCCAGCCCATTCGTTCAAAGTACCAACTGTAATTTGCTGGAGTGGTGCTGAGAATCATCTAAGCTTGGACATTTGGTTTTCCGGCACGGCTCACCAAATTTTGACATCATTGGTTATTCCTTGCCAGAAGTAGGTCAATTTCACTTTGTCCGCGTTTTCTAAAATCTTACACTAAAGTATTTTAGTAAACTTACCATACGTAGGTGGGATCCGCCAGGACGGCTCACGGCGTACATCGAACACCCTTTTGTTCTTTCCAGTTTGTGCTCTTTGAGGTGCGCTCTACCTTTCGGCTCTGCAATCTCCCCGTCACAACTTTCGAAGTCTGATAGTCGAAATACGTAAATCTTGCTTTCTCGCCCACCTGCGGCATGAAAAACCAAGTGGCTACACAACACTACCTATAGATTAATGCTAATCTTGAGGCTCAAGGGTACAGCTCTCTCGTGAGGTTGGATATGGCATTGCCGTCATGTGAAAAGTTATCCCAGTTTTCTCAGTTTCCACTAAAGCTTTTCAATTTAAGAGGGTTTGTTTTGGGTTTATTTGCTGCCTATTCATGTAAAAAGTAACAGAAAAATGATTGTGAATCTTCTCCCATTTACAACGCTACATAGAGAAATTGTGTGTAGCATGAAAAGTCCTCAGAAGTTCACTAGACCAAAATACAAAAAGCATGAGTTGAGTTGGCTAGTTACAGAAGGAGGCTTTGGATGCGAGAGGCTATCAACCCTAACTGGACGATGGTGTCATTATTGTCACCGAAAACATCTTAAAAACTCCACAGCTGAGCCAAAAAGTCATCAGAGTAACCAAAATTAAACTGCAATTTAAAATTTATTAGACAGCAGAATTTTTGTGGGTTTCGAAAAAAAAAAAATTTTAACAAAAATTTTCAAGGAAATCGATGAAAACATTTTCAAAATTTGTGAACAATATTTTTAAACTTTTGAAAAACATTCTCAAGAAATCCAGCTTTGTCCATTATTTTTAAATTGCAATTTAAATCCAGTTAATCTGGTGACATCATAGGACAGCTGTGGAATTTCCAATATGTTTTCAGTGACACTAGTGATACCATGGTCCAATTAGGGTTGAACAACGTATATGTATAGGAATATAAATTATTAAATAGCGATTCATGTAACCTAGGTTTCAAGTAAGGTGTAAAAAATGTAATGTGTTGTTTAATAATTAGGTACTTATTACTGTTATGCATAGTAGGTACCAATTTATTTACTTTAGGTATCAATAATTATTTTAATGTATAAAAAATGTGAAGTATTGTTTAGTAATTTACTAGTTAGTGCGATGTCCATTAACCCATTAGTGCCCGTAATAATTTTTGTTCGATTTTTCTTTTTGTGAAATTTCATTTTCTTACTATTTTTGACCCGAGGATCACGGGAAAAATATTTTAAAAATTCTATCTGTAGCCAATTTGTCAATATTGGCCGATGCCATATGGCTTCGTTGGGCACACAGCGCCTAAAACAGTATTGAAATGCGCGACCGAAGTATGTCTCGTTTGCAACCAGAATAGGGAAATAAAATGATTTGGATAATACTACGTTGTGAATAAAAAAGTACAATCACAAATGTATTGTCAAATAGAGGGTTACATTGAAAATTGGAACAATTTTTTATTAGTAACAAAGAGAGTAAAACACCCAGTAGCCCAACTCTGTATTTTGAGCACATTGTTCGGGTTTGGGACTTATAGGAGGTCCCTGCACAGCGTTTTCATTTCTTTCCCGGTGTATGAGTAATAATGATCATCACGATCGAAACCAATATCGTCCAAAACTCTAACTGATGAAATAGATCACTTGTCTCATGGGTCAGGACTAGTCTAGCAACGGCAACCCATGTTTCAATTTGCTTACCGAAATGGAGCGTTTTTGCTGAGATCCTACCCTATATTACGGGCCAAGCCAAACGTCGGGTAGGAAATCTGAGCAAACCGCATCCCTTCATGCATTTATATTACCGTAAAAATACTCAAAATTGCGACAAATAAACAATAATATTGTTAATATTTAGTGAATGGATAGTTATATATTATATAACTATCTATCTACTAGAAGAAATTCATACACGATTAGGATGAAACAGGGTTACCGATTCGCAATGCTTCCTCACTACTGGTGGTAGGGAAGCCTGAATGTAAACTGGCGACAGTTAAGTCTAGTTACTGTATTGTTACGATACCTTTATCAGCACGTAATAGAAGGATTCCGTGCGCTTCGACGACGTTGAGCTGTTTGACTGAAACCGATTTTTCAAAGATGAGGCGGTGGGAAGTGCCATCTGAAACGTTTATGAAAAACATACAAAATTAAAGATGACGTTTGTGAGTATCCAAATCATCAGAATGATTTCTTATAGTCATTTATGGAACATAAATAGTACTGAGAAATTAACTGTTGGATTTTTTAAAAGTATGTCTATAGTACCTCGGTAAGGTGAACCAAAACATTCTCCCTGAGCCAGTACCCACTGATTTGAGTATTTTTTCATGAAGTTTTGAAATCGCAATTACGTAGCAATGATGCTGCATCTTCTCAAGTGTTTTAATGAAAATTAATTCTTAAATTTAATCTCTTTCTCTTTATTAACCTTCGGGCGGGCGCACCATCTGAGCTCACACCGATGGGCGCAGGGCGGCATTTGGCCGCCTTCGAATAATATAATATTTTTAGCGTATAAGTGTATGTGTACACCATTCATCATTGACTTTCACATTAGGGAATAATTTGACTAGATGGGTATAAATAAAAACGTAGGTAATTTGAAAATATTATCTACTAAAAAAGTAGGTAATCAGTCTTTTTTCATGTAACACAGCATAAACTTTTATAATGCAATGTCACAATATAATATTGGTAACACAATAAAGTGAGTTTATAGTGTACTTGAGTACCTAACTACCCATTAGTACTTTTTTTAAAAATTCGACGTCGTCAACTTTCTCACTGATTTACGAGAGTCGTTCGCAAATCTGACGTAGCTTTTGCCTGCCATTTGGTGTCGTATGTTGTAATTAGAGAATACCTGTGCGTTCCGTTGCGCTGTGAATGGCTTTTGTCTATGCAAGATCGTTTTTAGTGGAAAGAAGGCCAAATTGCCGCCCAAGTGCCCGCCCGAAGGTTAATTATTTAATGAAAATAATCATTTATCGGTTGATGAAGAGTTATAACAGTAATCGTGCTGGAAATTTGGCCACGCTACACAGGAAAATAGAAAATACACTGTAGTTTGTGGATTTGGAGAAAGTAGAAATCCTTCTATAGTTAGTGTATACTGTAGGTCTCTGTTATTATTTCCTGGTTTTAATTTATTTTCCTACACGAAAGGGCGAATTTTTGCTTGTGAGTAGCAAATGGTTTGAACAAATTTTAACAATGACTATAATATTTTGGTTTTAATAATGTTATCATTTCTATATAGAGCTTGAAAACAGGGCGCACCCTAGAAACGTCTTGCGAAAAATCTAATGATGTTGGTTTTGCAAGCTCAAAATTATATGTCTATGAAACATCGATTGCATATAATTCGACATGAATAGTTGACTTACCTTCGACGAGAAAAACTCCTGCGTCCGAAGAAACCATGAGTTTGGTGTCTCCCCAAGAGTCTCCGCAAATAACCTGGGATGAAACACGGATTCATAACGTATTATCATAAGTAGCAATCATAGTTACTTGGAATTGTCAGTATCATCTTGCAACTTTCATTAAATTTGGCTCCATCTCCTACTCATTTCAAATTTTGAAGTAATAAATAGTAGCTAAGTGTTTCGAAAGGTACAGAATCCAAACAATTAGGTACTTATCAAGGCGAGAAAACTGATCCAATGCTAGGTACCGCAATTGGACTAAAAATTGCAATTACTCGGATTGGAACAGTTTTATTATGGTTATCTTAATAGTAAACTTTTGGAATAGAGTAAAAAAACAAATATCAACCCCAAAAATTGATGGTTTACGTCCAAGGTACGTAATATCCAAAAACGCTGCAAATTATTACACAATGGTTTATTATTTTTCTATATTGATCACTCGTCTGCAAAGCCACCAACCATCCAACATGAAGAAAAACATCGATCGCATTTCGGTCAGCTAAAATGTGAACGGAGATTAGGCCTCTTTTACGATTCACACTCGTGTTTCTGATTTATCATACGTAAAACCCTTAAATTCTCGTATGGAGCGAACGGTTTGTCCTACAGAGCTCCGCGTGGTCTCAAAAAATTCGAAAAGTTCTATAGAATCTTAAATTGAAGGAAAAACAATACCTTTATATCGAAATTGTTTGAGTTAGGGCGTTTTCAAAATTCATTTTTGAACCCTTAGAACTGACCTACATCAACCAAAATTTTCGGGGCACAACTAGACCCCAAATGGAGCCTACATACCAAATTTTATCAAAATCGGTCAATGCTAAGTGGGGAAAGTGACGCGTACGGCGGACGGACGGCCAAATTTTTATTCGATTTTTGGATTCTACGTACCTTGAAACGTAAACCATCAAATTTTGAGGGGTGTTAAAAATTTTTTTTCTTGGTCGATTCCAAAGGTTCATTATTGAAAATAATAAACCAAAATCTAGTTGTGCCACGAGGATTTTGGTTATTGTAGAAGTAGGTAGTAGCCTCGCTCTATGCAGACGGATTTTCGGACTCGATTCTTGGATTCTATGTACCTTCAAACGTAAAAACATTTTGGAAGCGGAGGATAAGAATTTATGTTTTCTTGCCCGATTCCAAAACATTGAAAACAATAAATCAAAATTGGGACAAAAATAGTTTAGAGGAAAATTTCTTTGCAAGTTAATTGCAAAAAACAAAAAAAAAAAAATTCGCCCCCTGCACCCCCGGATGATTTCCGCTTAGAGCCTAATGGCTAAAATGTGACATACCTTGAAAAGGTTTTTGCTCCCTCTCCCTCTTTATCTTTCTTCCACTGTAACATTTAAGATACCTCCTTATTCATAATAACATCAGGTTGTCAAGCATATTTGTCGTCAAGCATATGATAAATCATAGCGCTACTTTCCTGTCGCTTTTTACTGTCGATTTTTCCTGTCGTTTTTCGGCGGGGGGTCCCATCGCTAAAACCTTTTCAAGGTTAAAAACAAGCAAGTTTGTTAACTCTTTACTTGGCTAGAAAAAATGCAGGTTGACCAATCGCTCCAATGTTTTTTAAAAATTATTATAAGTGCCAAATACGCTAAAAAACATGTGGACAATGCTTTTCACCATTCGCCCAAATTAACAAAAAATTATTGTAATGACTGATTTTTCTCCAAATATCCGAATTTAAGTCGTCATTACAAGCTCATTCGAAAAGTTTCCTTCCAAATGGAAGAGAAATTATGGTAAATTCGCGAGATTTGCTTCACGTATCCGAATTTGAACCATTAAAACGTTTTGGGATTTTTTGATCGACGTGGGAAGACCGTTGTTGCTTTAAAGCTACATTACAAAGTTAATGGTTAACAAGAGAAAGAAATACATTTGAAGTCTTAAACGGGCTTTTCTTTCAAACGGGCTTATATCCATTTTGGTTTATTTTTTTTCAATAATGAACCTTTGGAATCGACCAAAGAAACAAATTTTTTGATATAAACAAAAAATGTTGATATAAAGGTATTGTTCTTCCATCAATTTGAGATAGAATAGCATTTTTAGAATTTTTTGAGACCACGCGGAGCCCTGTAGGACAAACCGTTCGTTCCCTACGAGAATTTAAGGGTTGAACGTACGATAAATCAGCAACACGCGTGTGAATTGCAAAAGAGGCCTAATCTCCGTTCAAATTTTAGCTGACCGAACGATCGATGTTTTTCTTCATGTTGGATGGTTGGTGGCTTTGCAGACGAGTGATCTATATAGAAAAATAATAAACCATTGTGTAATAATTTGCAGCGTTTTTTACACTTTTTTCGCGGATTCTGAATCATTGGGATAAGGCCTATTACCTCAAGAGTTGAATTCTTCCGAAACGGTTTGTATCTCCCTTTAAAAGCTTGATAAAAATCGGGTTTGCCAACAAAACGGCTTATATCCATCCTCTTGTTTTCAATTAACACTTTTAAATTTTTTTGTTCGGATTTCGGATTTTACATACCTTGAAAAGTAAACCATCAAATTTTGAGGGTGTTAGAAAATGTTTTCTTGCTCGATTCCGAAGGTTCATTATTAAAAATGATGGGTAAACAAATAAAAGAAAATGAAAATGAGACTTGTTGAACACACAAGCAACAACTTGCTTTTTTTCATGGCTGCGTGGCTCATATCCATCGGTTTTCATCAAATGGATTATCCATATAAGAAATGGCCGTGTCTCCCTCAAAAAGCACGACAAAATTTCGAAATTCGGTCTTACAACCATAAGTTCTATGAACAATTTGGAAAATTTGGGAATCCTAGACAACTTCCTCGGCCATGAAATTAGTTTCTCTCAATGTCCCACAAAATATTCCAAGTGGATATAAGCCCGTATGAAAGAAAACTCATTTTATTGAACGTTTTAGAAGTAAAAAAGTCGGAAAAAGTTTGTTGCTTTGCAAGTTTGTTGTGATTTAATCTGTTCGAGTCGAATCGATGAAGGTCCTTTGGGCGGCATTAACCAGAAGGGAACCACCCACAAATAAATCAAAAAAAGGCAAAATTATTCAGGAACACATGAGAAGGGCTAATTGGTCTACGTTTTCAGCCTATGTCTTTTCCACTGAAATTTGAATTAGCCATTGAAGCCAGAATGGCCTACTTCGTTTCTCGAAAAAAAAAAAAAAAAAACGCTGCAAATTATTACACAATGGTTTAATGATGACCTTTCTCTGACCTTCCCTCGATCTGAGCCCCAGCAAAACCCCATATTCTGGGTCGGACATACTATTAAAACTTTGCTAACCGATGCTTTCGGAGCCTCTCTTCTCAATTTCGATCGGAAACTTGTTTGCAGTAGAGGTGTGTCGGTACAGCTGTACCGGGACTGTGGAACCGAGTATCAGGTTGGAACGGTTCCAGGCAGTGACAAAAACTCGACCCTTACCAGTCCAGTTCCACGGACTGATAAGATATCTTGAAATGTCTCTGGACCGGGAAGAGAATCTTTTCCATCGGTCCAGTTCCATCCTCACCAATCAGAATGATCTGATCAATCATCTCATCAATCTGATCATTCTGATTGGTGAGGATGGAACTGGACCTGTAAGGATGGAACCGGACCGATAAGATATCATAGAGAATGGTTCAATGGCTCTGGACTGGGAAGGATTTTGGACCGGTAAGTATGGATCTTGTTCTCAGTTCTGTTCCATGTTGTACCTGGAAGCGCCCTTACTACTTCCATGGACTGAGAATGGTTCATGGAATGGCTCTTGAGCGGGAAGTTATCTTCTGGACTGGTTAGCATGGAAGTTGTCTCCAGTATTATTAATTTATTATTGTCATGTTAAGTTCTTAAACTGCAACGTCGTTATTCGTTCCTTGAATTGTTTGGTAACTATTATTTACAATAAATTGTCTCTTTTGTAACACTTGTTCAAATTCCTTCCTTTTAGCGAATTGTCAAGGAAAATGATGATATTGTATTGCAAGTTGAGATCATAAGCATGGAAGAAGGACGATAGGGATTTGACTGCCTGCTTCATCCATGCCATGTGAGTGGGATTTGATCGCCTGTACCGGTAATGGAACTGTACCGGTAATTTGGAACGGTTACATCTTTGTCACCGTAACCGTTGGAACCGTTCCAGGGAAATACCTGGACCAACACACCCCTAGTTTGCAGCTCCTGGCTTCTGTTCCCAATTAATGACAGTACCTCAGCCCTAAGGCAAATATAGTATATGTTGGTTTATTATTTTCAGTGATAAACATTGGAATCAATCAAGATAAAAAACGCTGTAAATTATTACACAATGGTTTATTATTTTTCTATGTAGATCACTCGTCTACAAAGCCACCAACCATCCAACATGAAGAAAAACATAAATCGCATTTCGGTCAGCTTTTATTTGAACGGAGATTAGACCTCTTTTGCGATTCACACTCGTGTTTCTGATTTATCGTACGTATAACCCTTAAATTCTCGTAGGGAGCGAACGGTTTGTCCTACAGAGCTCTGCGAGGTCTCAAAAAATTCTAAAAATTCTATAGAATCCTAAATTGAAGAAAAAACAATACCTCCAAGGGCGTTTTCAAAATTTCAAAATTCATTTTTGAACTCTTAGAAGTGACCTACATCAAACAAAATCTTCGGGGCACAACTAGACCCCAAATGGAGCCTACATACCAAATTTCATAGAAATCGGTCAATGCTAAGTGGGGAAAGTGCCGCGTACGGCGGACGGACGGCCAAATTTTTATTCGATTTTTGGATTCTACGTACCTTGAAACGTAAACCATCAAATTTTGAGGGGGTGTTAAAAAAAAAATTTTCTTGGTCGATTCCAAAGGTTCATTATTGAAAATAATAAACCAATAGGACCACACGAGTCAGTTCTGTTTGAAAGGGTTTTTGTGGTTGGTTCGATTTTCTAGGCTGATTGGTTTCGGGACACCTTGTAGATGGAAGGTTCGTATCTACCTCGTATCCGAAGTCCGGGTAGAAGCACTGAGGCTCCCAGGGGGCTCTCTTGTAGAGTCCTGTGGTGGCGAGGGATGTCGGAGCGTCGCCTTTCACGATCGTCTCCAACTTGAGCGCCTGTCCCGTCCGCACGAACTCCACCTGCCGCGCCTCCTCCTTCCGCCTTCCGCCGCGAGGAGCTTCCGGCAGGACGTCGGAAAACGCCCGGCGGTTCAACATCGTCTGCTGCAAATAAGAAAAGCAAGGAGACCCTGATTTCATCTGTTCGCGTCGACTCGATGCAGGTCCTTTCTATACCTAGGTACCTTTATTGATAGCATTTACAGATTTAACTCAACCTTTTACAAATTTATTTCAACCTTTTCCAGATTTCTTCCAACCTTTTAGAAATTCATTTAAACGTTTTAAAATTCAATTAAACCTTTTACAAATTTTATTTACCTCTCCAACAGGGGGGATGGATATGGAAAATACCTGATGGATTAATATTATAATTAGTAGGCTACACGTAAATGAGTATAGCAACCTTAGCATAGCTATTGTAATTTTCTGAGGGAACTTGAAGAAGTATTCTACTGTACAATCCATGAGATGATGCACTTTTAATAATGGACAGTACCCAAATTCACAGTTCATGCTAGTAAGTGATTTTATAGATCTGTCTACGATGAGTATCAAGTTTTTACCTCCTTTCCCAATGCTTAATCCAGTGGAAAACGCATTCTCCAAGAGAAATACTTAGTTGCCAAGAGTATCATGACTTATCTGACGTTATACGGGAAAGTGTGGCTTCAGTAACTGCTCAAAATGGCAGTAACTACGTGATGGACACGCTTCTAAGTTTACCTGCCGCAGCTACAGGGCAACCGTTACATCAGCTAAGCTAAAGTGTTGATTTTTTCTCATGAGATCAGTTGAAGGGTTGGTATGAGTTAAATTGGTGGAGATTTGAATTGAATTTGTAAAAAAAACCTTTTTAACAAAAAAAAATGGACCGACCTCAAAAATGATGTCCGTAAACACCAAAAAGGGAAAAATAATAATCTTAGGGAATTCAGTTGGGAAGGTGGGTAGGTAGGTACGGATTGTAGTCGCCGATGTGCCCATCTGTAGACACAACCATACGCAAGTAGAGAGTAGACATGTGTCGATAGTGCAATACAAAACAGGAATGAGAGTGAGCATCATTGAGGTAGAGGTGTGTCGGTACAGCTGTACCGGGACTGTGGAACCGAGTATCAGGTTGGAACGGTTCCACGCAGTGACAAAAACTCGACCCTTACCGGTCCAGTTCCACGGACTGATAAGATATCTTAAGATGGCTCTGGACCGGGAAGAGAATCTTTTCTATCGGTCCAGTTCCATCCTCACCAATCAGAATGATCTGATCAATCATCTCATCAATCTGATCATTCTGATTGGTGAGGATGGAACTGGACCGGTAAGGATGTAACCGGACCGATAAGATATCACAGAGAATGGTTCAATGGCTCTGGACCGGTAAGCATGGATCTTGTTCTCAGTTCTGTTCCATGTTGTACCTGGATGCGCCCTTACTACTTCCATGGACTGAGAATGGTTCATGGAATGGCTTTTGAGCGGGAAGTTATCTTCTGGACAGGTTAGCATGGAAGTTGTCTCCAGTTTTATTAATTTATTATTGTCATGTTAAGTTCTTAAACTACAACGTCATAATTCTTTCCTTGAATTGTTTGGTAACTATTATTTATAATAAATTGCCTCTTTTGTAACACTTGTTCAAATTCCTTCCTTTTAGCGAATTGTCAAGGAAAATGATGCTATTGTATTGCAAGTTGAAATCATAAGCATGGAAGAAGGACGATAGGGATTTGACTGTCTGCTTCATCCATGCCATGTGAGTGGGATTTGATGGCCTGTATCGGTAATGGAACTGTACCGGTAATTTGGAACGGTTACATCTTTGTCACCGTAACCGTTGGAACCGTTCCAGGGAAATACCTGGACCGACACACCCCTACATTGAGGTAATATATGTGTTCCAAAACTATTAGGTAGTAGGTCACTGCTGTCGTATGAAGGAGGATGAGAGTGTGACGATATGTGTGAATCCCCGTAAAAAATGTTCGGATTCCAACATACCATCTTTTGATTAGATGATGTCTAATTATACTTTGGTTAGATAATATCTATATAATCTAATATTGCAAGTATTGCATGATGCGTGTAGCATTGTCTAGATCATGATGTGGGTTTGTGATATGAGTATGGGTACATACTCAAATGATCGGTTAGTATTACAACATGCGTCGAAAGTTCAATACAAAACCGGAGTAAAGGTACACTGAGAAAAAAAAATGGCCTTTTCTCGGTTAAAACACGATTTTTTGCTAGGTCCTATCCTGCCAACCTAGAATTTAATGTATTTTCAGTCACGGGTGGATCTTTTTAATGTCACGGTTGTATATCATCTAACCGAGACTGAAAACACCTGTGAATTTACCGACCACAAAATGCAAACAACCGTGATTTTAAAGGACTTAAAGTCACGGTCGAAGCTACAACCGTGAAATTAAATGTGCCGCCCCCGGATTTAATCTCTAGGTTAGACTCAACTTGTATTTAACAGTGAATTAAAATGTGCCGCCCCCGGATTTTTAGGTCACGGTTGCTAACGATGAATTAAGAGTCACGGTTAATTGCATAACTTCTTAATAATGTCTCGGTTATTATCATCCTATTTTATAATCGGGTTTTACTTTCGTGGACGGTGAAGCAACCTAGAAGCAAAAAGTTCTAACCGCCAATTTAATGCACAAATAATTTACAACCAGGGTGATTCAACCTAGTATTCAATAATTGGAGTATTTTCCACTGGGTTGCCTCCAATTTTTTTCTAGGTTGTGTCCCTTTATTATCAAGGTTGCCTGCCTTATTTTGCTAGGGTACATTCCTTTCTTTAACGGTTCTCCCCATCAAATCTCTCGGTTCTTGCACTTTCTATCTAGGTTGGCTCCAGTAAAAGTATAGGTTGTTCCTATTAAATCTCTAGGTTCTTGCACTTTCTATCTAGGTTGGCTCTAGTAAAAGTATAGGTTGTTCCTATTAAATCTCTAGGTTCTTGCACTTTCTATCTAGGTTGGCTCCAGTAAAAGTATAGGTTGTTCCTATTAAATCTCTCGGTTCTTGCACTTTCTATCTAGGTTGGCTCCAGTAAAAGTATAGGTTGTTCCTATTTAATCTCTCGGTTCTTGCACTTTCTATCTAGGTTGGCTCCAGTAAAAGTATAGGTTGTTCCTATTAAATCTCTAGGTTCTTGCACTTTCTATCTAGGTTGGCTCCAGTAAAAGTATAGGTTGTTCCTATTAAATCTCTCGGTTCTTGCACTTTCTATCTAGGTTGGCTCCAGTAAAAGTATAGGTTGTTCCTATTTAATCTCTCGGTTCTTGCACTTTCTATCTAGGTTGGCTCCAGTAAAAGTATAGGTTGTTCCTATTAAATCTCTCGGTTCTTGCACTTTCTATCTAGGTTGGCTTCAGTAAAAGTATAGGTTGTTCCTATTAAATGTCTAGGTCGTTCTGTTTTCTGTCTAGGTTGTCTCAAGTAAAAGTATCGGTCTTTCCTATTAAATGTCTAGGTCTTTCCGTTTTCTGGCTAGGTTGCCTCGAGTATAAGTCTCGGTCTTTCCTATCAAATGTCTAGGTCGTTCCGTTTTCTGTCTAGGTAAACTCGAGTAAAAGTATAGGTTGTTCCTATCAAATGTCTAGGTCGTTCCGTTTTCTGTCTAGGTAAACTCGAGTAAAAGTATAGGTTGTTCCTATTGAATGTCTAGGTCGTTCCGTGTTCTGTCTAGGTTGTCCTTATAGTAGGTTGTCAATTAGTACAATTTCTAATTCAAATGCGTACAAATAAGCAAATTGACAGAACTGATTAAAACAAGAACAATACAACATTAAAAACGAAGAAATCTTGAAAATCTGAAAAAGACAGTAGGTACTGTTATCCGCCAGAAAGCCAACCCTTTTTGATTTTTTTCTTGTAGGAAAAGCTAAATTGTCACAAGCGAATAAAACAAGAAATACAGAAGTACCCTATATGAAGAAATCTTGAAAATACTACAAAACAAATTCTGTTACTAGCTAAAAAGCCAACCTTTTAAGTACTTGTTTTCTTTTTATACCCAAATACAACTTTTGTAAATTGATGTCATTAATAGGTTCCATAGATAACAACAGGGTATGTTATTAATGAGTAATTTTATTTTAATGCCTTGTCTTTACATGGTAAGGTATTGTTTGTAAATAAATGAATAAATTTTAACTTAAACATTTTAATATCATAAAGTAAAGCTTTAGGTACAATTTACAAATTAAGTATTAGTAATAATGATAACATTTCAAAATTGCACCCCTTAATAAGTGTTTCTCATTGTTACATAGACAGTTCCATCATTAGCCTTAGTTAAAGTGATTGGAAAGGGAAATCCAGCAACTGGTAGCGAGCTGAAGGCTTCAATTTGACTTTAACAACTTCGTATGCACGGAAGTGCTCGACAAAACCTAACGTAATGAGATTGTAGCCTCTAACGTACACATCGTTAGTGTTTTCGTTACAATACAAATGTGTGATAAGTATGAAGTTAGGATTTCCGTTTTCGTCTATATTTGTGCATAGCACGTAACCAGAGGTGAAATACACGTTGGAAGCGGTTGTAACAAACTCGACCAATTTCAAATCATCACACAGTGGAACATTGAGAGAGTGGCAGATTTGGATAAGTTCGTTAGGAGGTATAAACATAGTTTTACCATATACATTCACAGCAGGCGGGAGTTCATTTTTGAAAAAAAGACTTCAGTTGATAATGGTGTTTATCAGCAGTTGATTTTGGAGTGTTCGCACTGAGGTGCGAATTGAGGTAACTGCTGCTTTAATAACTGTGTGCTTCGACTCAAAACGCATGGTAGAGAGTGCGTTAAGTGGGCCGTGCCTCATCATCATAGTAGGGTTGTGCGTTAAAAAGTGAAATTTGGGTTGCAACGTAGCAGTTTTGTCACCAATTTCATTGCATAGGGGCAAATACTAATCCAAAAACTCGTAAATCACAGTAGCTAAGTAAGCGGCTCTTTCGGGAGTTACTGTAGATCTAGGAATATTGTAAAAGAGCTTTTGAATAGAAATCCAAATGTGTTCATACTCCAACGTGTATTTCAAATTGAAAGTGTAAAACACTTTGAAGCAGAGCTCCACTCCTGTCAATAAATTATCGGTTATGTATTCGAAATCGAAAACTCTGACAAATACTTGTTATATGTTATAAACATTACCCAAAACAGCAATATAAGGCTGGACAAAGCCACTATTGGCCAATATCAGCTCCTGATGGTGAGCCCCCTTCTGCTCAGGAGTTTCGAAGAAGGCGATGAAGGATCGCGCTTTGATACAACCTGGCGTTTGCGGAGCGTTCGTGTTCGTCCGCTGAAACACAGGAAGTAGCTTTAGGTTCAACGTATTTACACAGCTTGCATCATTGGTGGTGAGAGGGGGTGGGGGGAGGGGGGGAACTAACTGTTCTTTTCGCATTTTTGGTTTATTTTCAATAATGAACTTTTGGAATTGAGCAAGAAAACCGTTAAAACTCCGTAAAAACACATTGTGTTGAAAAAAAATTGTACGCCGTCCGCGGCACAATTAAATCCATTTGGGGTCTAATTGTGCCGCGAAGATTTTGGTAATTATCAGTCACTTCTAAGGGGTGAAAACAAGAAAATGACATTTTTAAAACGGTCTATCTCGAAAACTTTGAATATAATGTTTTTTTTTCAAAAAACGCTGCAAATCGTAGCCCAAAGGTTTATTATTTTCTGTATAGATCACCCTTCTGTATAGATCAGTGGTTCTCCGTCAATAGCACCTACCACCATCTGTATTCCCCTTGACTTTCCCTCTCAAATTTCAGCTTCCTGCGTTCAAAAGGATTGAAAATGGCTTCGGAGCTCACTCAGCTGATCAGTGATCTGAAGGGTGAAGAAGATCTTCTCCAATGCTGGAGACGCCTGGAAGAGCACTGATCAGCTGAGTGAGCTCCGAAGCCATTTTCAATCCTATTGAACGCAGGAAGCTGAAATTTGAGAGGGAAGGTCAAGGGAGAATGCAGATGGTGGTAGGTGCTATTGATGGACAACCAGTGATCTATACAGAAGGGTGATCTATACAGGAATAATAAACCTTTGGGCAATGATTTGAAGCGTTTTTTACCTACCAACATTTTTTTTACCTGCCAACTTTTTTTACCTACCAACTATTGTAAGACACTACCTACCACACCATACTGGCTTCACACCTTCACAATCAAGTTTATCAGAAAGAACTAAACGCTTCACACTCGATTCGAAAAATAGAAAGCTTCATATGGAAATTTGATTACTGGTTACGCAGTAGGCAAAACTGTATACAAATTGAAGAAATGAACAGCGATCGCATTTTAGTCAGATAAAATCTGAACGGAGATTAGACCTCTTTTGCGATTCACACTCATGATTCTGTTTTATCGAAGGAAAACCTTCAAGTACTCGTAGGGACCGAACGGTTTGTCCTACAGAGCTCCGGGTGGTCTCAAAAATTTTTTTAAATTCAATACTATTTAAAATTGGTGAAAAAACGATACCTTTATTTCGAGAGTTTTCGAGCTAGGGCACTCTTGAAAATTTCAACCCTTAATTTTCACCCCTTAGAAGTGACTGACATTAACCAAAAGCTTCGCGGCACAACTAGACCCCAAATGGAGCCCATATATGGAGCCCATAAATATATCAAATTTGAACCAAATCGGTCCAGTGTTGCTAAGAAAAGTGCCGTGTACGGCGTACGGTGTACGGCGTACGGCGGACGGACGGGAATTTTTTAATTCGATTTTCGGATTCTACGTACCTTGGAATGTAAAACATCAAATTTTGTGGGGGGGGGGGGGGGGTTAAAATTTTTTTTCTTTCTCGATTCCAAAGGCTTATTATTGAAAATAATAAACCAAAAGTGGAATTTTTAGAATCGAATGAGAATACAAGGTCCAATAGCTAGCTCCCTCAGTGGTCCTTGGTGGTTAGGACTAATGATAATCAGAAATATGAGAGTGAATCGCAAGTTAACGTCCATTGTATAGAAACCATTTTCTCTCCTATTCAACGCAGATAGCTAAAATTCGAGAGGGAGGGTCAAGAGAGAATGCTGAAGATGTCTGAGAAATCACAGATCAGCTGAGTGAGCTCCAAAGCCATTTTTACTCCTACTCATCCCAAGAAACTGAAATTTGAGAGAGAGGGTTAATGGAAAATAATGACCCCTCCCCGTTAAAATGTGATGGTTTACGTTTCAAGGTACGTAGAATTCAAAAACGCTGCAAATTATTACACAATGGTTCATTATTTTCTGTATAGATCACCCTTCTTCTGCATAGATCGCTGGTACCATCAATAGTAACTACAAACCTCATTATTCTCCATTAACCTTCTTCTCAAATTTCAGCTTCCTGCGTTGAATAGGATTGAAAATGGCTTCGGAGCTCGAATGCTGAAGACGCCTGAGGGATCACTGATCAGCTGAGTGATCTTCGAAGCCATTTTCAATCCTATTCAACGCAGGAAGCTGAAATTTGAGAAAGAGGGATAATGGAGAATAATGATGTTGGTAGGTACTATTGATGGAAAACCAGTGATCCAAATAGAAGGGTGGTCGTATTTGTTACTGCATGCACTGGGGGTGTCATTATGCTTCGAAAATTCCCTAAACTGGGAGAAATGTTGGTTAGAAACATAAAAAAAGACAGGATGAAAAACAACATCGATGTGCTCACTTTGTTTGTTGCGGTAGCAGGAGAGAGCTGCGTTGAGGATGGGTATATCCGTATGATACCTCGATCTCTGGCAGTTTTCGGCGGATTTGACGATCACAGGGACGCATTTACGAAGGCCATCATCAGTCCAAACTTCAAATCTTCATAAGGAGCTACAGAGTTCTGGTTGATCTCATTCGATTCTAAAAATTCAGTTCTATTTTAAATTGATGAAAAAACAATACCGTTACATTTGAGTTTTTTGAGCTAGGGCGTTTTGAAAATTTCATCCCCTATTTTTCACCCCTTAGAAGTGACTGACAATTAAAAACGCTGCAAATTATTACACAATGGTTTATTATTTTTTATTTTCCTATATAGATTACTCGTCTGCAAAGCCACCAACCATCCAACATGAAGAAAAACATCGATCGCATTTCGGTCAGCTTGAATTTGAACGGAGATTAGGCCTCTTTTGCGATTCACACTCGTGTTTCTGATTTATCGTACGTCCAAACGTTAAATTCTCGTAGTGAGCGAACGGTTTGTCCTGCAGAGCTCCGGATGGTCTCAAAACTTCTATAAAATCTTAAATTGAAGGAAAAACAATACCTTTATATCAAAATTTTTTGAGTTAGGGCGTTATCAAAATTTCAAAATTGATTTTGGAACCCTTACAAGTGACCTAAATCAACCAAAATCTTCGGGGCACAACTAGACCCCAAATGGAGCCTACATACCAAATTTCATCAAAATCGGTCCGTGGTAACTAAAAAAGTGCCACGTGCGGCGGACGGCGGACGGACGGAACATTTTTTATTCGATTTTGGTTTATTATTTTCAATAATGAACCTTTCGAATCGACCAAGAAAAACAATTTTTAACACCCCCTCAAAATTTGATGGTTTACGTTTCAAGGTACTACGTAGAATCCAAAAATCGAATAAAAATTTGGCCGTACGCCGTAAGCCGCACTTTTGCCACTTAGCATAGACCGATTTTGATGAAATTTGGTATGTAGGCTCCATTTGGGGTCTAGTTGTGTCCCGAAGATTTTGGTTGATGTAGGTCACTCCTAAGGGTTCCAAAATCAATTTTGAAATTTTGAAAACGCCCTAACTCAAAAAATTTTGATATAAAGGTGTTGTTTTCCCTTCAATTTAAGATTCTATAGAATTTTCAAAATTTTTTGAGACCACCCGGAGCTCTGTAGGACAAACCGTTCACTCACTACGAGAATTTAAAGTTTGGACGTACGATAAATCAGAAACACGAGTGTGACTCGCAAAAGAGGCCTAATCTCCGTTCAAATTGAAGCTGACCGAAAGGCGATCGATGTTTTTCTTCATGTTGGATGGTTGGTGGCTTTGCAGACGAGTGATCTATATAGAAAAAAATAAAAAATAAACCATTGTGTAATAATTTGCAGCGTTTTGGATTCTACGTACCTTGAACCTTTTTTAAAAACAAGTTTTTATTATTTGTTGATAAAGTGAACTAAAAAGTTTATAAAAAAATAACTCTAATATAAGAAATATTATCCACCTTAATTATTAAACCTTTCCGATTTTATCACAGCCCCAATTTTATAAACACGCGTGTTACATTGTGATAGCAAGAGGCAAAAGATGGTGCTAAATGTTTTTATTTGTACCACCAAAATGTAACACACTTTTATTTATAAAATTGGGACTTTGATAAAAACGGTAACATTTAATAATTAAAGTTTAATTTTCTTATTTGAGTTAATTATTCTAACTTTTAAGTTCAGTTTACTGATTAACGAATAATAAAATTTTTTTTTCTTTACCTAGTTTTATTGTACATTTATATAATTTTAACGGATAGATGCGGAAAATATTAGATTACACGAAAAAAAAACTGAGAAAATGGACAAATTTTACGTCGATATTTCGACGGGTAACCCTCTTCTCACCCCCACCCCCCCTTAATATGCACCCCCTTATGTGGTAATATTGCATTGTGATCCGATTTATACATACCTGAAAAATTTTAGCTCAATAGAAAACCGGGAAGTGGATCAAATTTAACTTGAAATATTTTACTGCAAACTAACTGGCAACGGGACAGGTGAAACTAAATAAAAGCTTGTAAAAATACAAAAGTCCTGCACACTAGGACTTTTTTTTTAATCACTATTTCGAGATCACTGTACTCATGTTTTGACGGGGGGATACTCTGCGAACTCGACCGGGGGATTCTGATACACCTCTCTCAACACGTGGGGGTTTTGACGGTCGCCCGAGTTCATAATGAATAGGTGTGCTTAATTTACATAAAATAAATGAGCAAAATGTAATAGTTGTGTGCCTAATTTACTTAATATTAATGAGCAATAGGTAATAATATTGTAGGAAGTAGCTCACCTCGGAAAATTTCGATAGTCGCAGCTGAGAGGCCCCATTCAGCCAACATGCCTGTCACATCTTCCATATCGGGAGAGGGAGAGCCAATATACTCAATCAAGAAAATATTATAACACAAGTCACAACCAAGATGAAGATGATAATGAGTTGAGTATAATAAAAAAAGAGAGCGTTATAGGACGTGACACGTGAGAAGTTGTAAACTGGAAGTGGGTATCGGGGTAGGTTGCACGCGCGTTTATATACGGATTGCCCCACCACTGCCACCAAATAATTTCGGTCTCGGTTGAATCAACCAAGTGAATATTTTACCAACATTTTCAAATGGTTATATCATCAATAAATTAACAATTTTACCTTGTTTTCACGATTGAATTCAACAAAGCAAACGTCACTACATCAAAGGAGACATACTTTCAAAGCAACTTTTCTTGAATAAACGCTTGGAGGATGATTGGGATCGCTTACAATTTCGTTCTCGGTTGTATCTTATTTCATGGACGGTTGTTCCAACCGCAAGGGATAAACAAATTGCATTAAATTGACTTTATCGCCATGAAATCCGTATGTTTCCATCTTTCTCGCAACAAAATCAGATAGAACAGGTTTCAGTCCCTTCGTGACATATGGAGGACGGACTTGAACAAATTTATTTTTCGAAATGCAGTATATCGAGGGTCAAGCTGCAACACCACGGAACGTCATTTTGCCAACTTTTCAGGAGAGCCAAAAGACTGGTTTTCAATGTTTTAAATCCACAATATTTATGTTTTTTCTCCTCCAGCTAGTTCCTTATGTTCACAAATACGTATTTCATCGAAAAAGAACAGTTGTAAGCCAAAATAAATGTTTTTAAAGAAAATCATGACGCTAAGTGGTGTTGTTTTGTCAATGCTTGACAGTAAGTTGTGTTGCGCCTTCCTTTCCCGCTGGATTTTTCAACTCATGAATCCAATCCATTTCAATTGTATCCTCCTTTTTCATGGATATTCACCAGTTTACACAGTTTGGTTGGGTCGGCACTATTGCTATCGACAATATTGATACAGCTAATGATTTTAGGATGATATTTTCACCAAAAATGAGAACAAAACTGGCTTTCATTTATAAAACAAATTATTGCTCAAAATAAAATCATTATAATCATGAATGTATGAATACAAAAGTGTCCTTCGGGAATTATAATAGGGTAAGTACGCAAAAATGGGCAGAACACGTTTCATAAAAGTGGGTTTTTCGTCAAGGAAAAAATCACAGCGTAAATCACAAACGTTGTTATCTAAGAAATATCACGATAAATGTATTGTTATCTGATATCACAAACATTGTTATCTAAGAAATATCACATTAAATTTATTGTTATCTAATATCACAAACTTTGTTATCTAAAAAATATCACAAACATTGTTACTAAGAGTATCACAATATATTTTTTTAAACTATAATATGCAAAGAAAAATGCAGCAAAATAATCAAGAAAAGATATTAGTGACAAGAAATCAGTCTTATGAATGTCTCATCTCTCATCAAAAACTCAGGTTTTCTTTTTTTTTGTTATATTTTTGTTCCCTTCATTTGAGCCACGTTTGGGTGGTTTGGACTGGGTTGAATTCTTCAACTTCATGTCTTCAGTTCTGTCTTGTGATGTTCCATTTTTTGTATTTCTCCTTCTGCTGATATCGTCGTGCGGTAGTGAGTCGAAAAACCCGTGGGAGCACACACCCTGAAAACTTCACCAAAATCGGATTGTAGCTTCATCTAGCTCTGCCAATTACAAGATCATGACAGACAGACAGATCGTATAATGACAAACACAGACAGACACTGAATCAAAATTGTATAGGAATGACTAAAAGGTAAAACACACCTGGAAATTTTGATTTTGGAGGATGTTTCTTGTTCCCCTGTTTAAGGTCCATCATGAGGGTTTATGATCAACTCTCGAAAACCGCTCACTAAATTATTTCTAGTTTAACTAATGAATAAACTACATTATTTCAACTCGAGAATACGAGATGCAACACAACTTACTGAGTGTGGAGTGGTGATGCAATTCAACGGACTTGACTAGGGCAACTTGAGCTGAAATGTTTGCTCAAACTTCAAACTTGAGGCCTGGAAAAGTCATCATTATTTTACTAACAAAGCATTCCATCTTTTACAACTTTTCAGGACAAGCAAAAAACGATTTCAGGTCCCCATGGTGTTACTAGGTTTATTTTTTAGTACCTAATCGACTTGAAATCTCGACAGAGATATCATCAATCCGAGGGTGATGATTTTCGTAGAATACCATCTGCACGACAACCCGAACAAACCCTGAAAACTTCACCAACATGTTACACGAAAGTCTAAACCGTAAAACGTATGTGGAAATTTTGATTTTGGAGGATGTTTCTTGTTCCACTGTTTGCGCATCTTCGGCTATTTGACGTCGCTTGTTCCAACATTGCGAAAATCAATAAGATCGATGTCGATACGGCATTTGGCGGATATTCCATTCCTTAATAACTTAGCGAAAAATGAAGAGGGCGCCAAAATCGAGCCTGGTTGGTGGATGTTTTGATTGCCTAACCAACGGTAGGTACCTACCAAAAAATCAATTTCGAAAAATCGTCGCTTATTCCACTTTTTTCGCGTAATGCCGTACAATAAGTTGACTACTAAATTCAACCCTTAAAACCAGTAGGGCAACGAGCTATTGACACATCAATAGGTGCCTACCTAATATTAAATTAAGATGGTTCTGAACCACTATCCAAAATTATGTGGTGGAGCGAAGAGATTCTTGAGAGTAGGTCCATCGTGAGGGTTGATCATCAACAATGGGCTCATGGTGGAATCTCTCACTAAATTATTATTAGTTCAACAACTAATGAATAAACTACATTATTTCAACACGAGAATACGAGATGCAACACAACTTACTGAACGTGAAGTGGTGATGCAATTCAACCGACTGTCAACTTGAGCGGAACTGTTTGCTAAAGCTTCGAACTTGAGGCCTGGAAAAGTCATAATGTATAGAAAAAACATTTCATCGCATTCTTTGTAGCAATGAGAAGACGGAAATATCAAAAGGAAACGGATTTATAATACTAAATACTTTCAAAAACTTACTTGAAAACGGGAAGACACGTCAAACTCGTCGCAGTCGTCGCTTTGTATGGAAAACATGGTGGAAACAATGACGGTCGGTGGTGTTGTATCGTGTCTTGGAAACGATGCCAGTCCGTTATTTTGACGTTTTCTTGAATTTCACGCTACCTATTGAGAAATCGATCTAACTGATATTTTTACCGGATCCGCCGCAAGAATACGCATCGAACGATATAAAATACTCATTTTGGCCAAAAATGACGTTCCGTGGTGTTGCAGCTTGACCCTCGATATGAACCGTTTGGAGGTTATGTACCACGTGCTTAATAGTTGGGATTTTTGGCTAGCAATTTCGTTCTCGGTTATGACGATTTTATGGACGGTTGTTTCAACCGCAAGGGATAAACAAATTGCATTAAATTGACTTTATCGCCATGAAATCCGTATGTTTCCATCTTTCTCGCAACAAAATCAGATAGAACGGGTTTCAGTCCCTTCGTGACATATGGAGGACGGACTTAAACAAATTTATTTTTCGAACTGCAGTATATGAACCGTTTGGAGGTTATGTTCCACGTGCATAATGTTTGGGATGTTTGGCTACCAATTTCGTTCTCGGTTATAACTGATTTTGTGGACGTTTGTGTGAACCGGGATGGATAAAAAAAATTGCATTAAATTGACTTTATCAACATGACATCTGTATTTTTCCATGTTTATAACAACGAAATCAGATAGAACGGGTTCTTCGTGACATACGGAGGACAGACTAAATACAAATTTACCATCTCGAAATGCAGTATCATGAAACGCTTGAAGGTTAAGTAGGATAATAATGCAAAAAACGTTGTATTTTTCTAGAGTTTTTGTGGAAAACATTATCTCCCACGACCTAATGATTTCGGAATCGAATTTTACGCAATTTTTCATGCTAAATCGAATGATGAAATGCAGACCTCCAAGGGCTGGGAGCGACCTTCGTTACTCACTAGAAAGAGGTTGAAAATCTTATATGTACTTGACAGTCGGGGAGGTCTGAAACTGTCACCAGTATGCAAAATATTTCCGGTATATGTAGGTACCCACACTTCTTGCAATTTTGTGCCGTTCTTCAGGAATATTTTTCCCCCTGTGCGCCTTCAAGTGGATTTGGCTCATGCATCCCCTAACAAATTTTCAATTTGGCAGATATATTTTCTGCGAAGATTACGATTTCAAATATTACTGTCTACGTGAACCAAAAGCTGGTAAAGATCTCTGTAGCAAATGAAATCCAAAGCCATTATACCGACCTACCAATTTTGATAAAATTCTATCCTTGATTGGCCCACTTTAATTGATGGGTTCATGGAAAACGGCTGAAACCCATGACAGTGATTTGTGGACGACAGACGGAACAACACCTGGAATTGATAAAGCCTTGGTACTGCTTCCGAATTTCATTGCTTGCTCTGAGATTTGACAATGAAACTATATAAAACATTTAATACTCCAGAAGAGAGACGAGTGCTTGATAACGTGATGGCTTCAATTGAAGAAATCTGTGACAATTTTGTCTCAACATGAGCCAAGAGAGTTTCGCGGTGGAAATGAAATTGAAATTTGAAATGAAGAAAATCCATTTTGCTTTATCAAGCCCATCAAAGAAATGCCGTATTGTGGAATCTAGTCAAAGCCAAAGAGTTACTTCTGAATCAGTTTGAATCTGCCGCCATTTTATTGGATGGATAATTTATTATCACCGTTCTATCAACCTAAAAAATTATTGCCGATATACCTAACCTAGAACAAAATTATCCAATCGAGAAAAAATTGAAGTACTCGGTTGAATCAGCCAACATTTTGTTGTATGAATTAAATATCACCGTTGTTTCAACCTAGAAAAATATTGCTGATATAATGTAGAACGAAATAAGGTGGGAGGGTGTTTATTGTCTATGATGATCCAACCGTGACCTGATTGGTCAGTAAAGTTCTTCGTTGTAGGTATCAACCGAGTTGTAAATTAGGGGGCAGGGTGGAATAATGTTCGCTCGTGAAGTAACCGTGATCTGATTGATCAGTTTATAAATTTTACGTTGTTTCAACCGAGAGGTAAAGTTGGAGGCAGGGTGGATTAATGTTCGCTGGTAAAGTTACCGTGATCTAATTTTTCATCTATAAATTCCACGTTGTTTCGACCGAGAAGTAATGTTGGGGGCAGGGTTGATTGATATTCCCTGTTGAAGTAACCGTTATTCAATTCACAGCCTATAATGCTAGATTGTTTTAACCGCGACAATAAACCTGCTATAACCGTGACCAGATTGGGGGCAGTTTCAAATTTCCATCACTGTTGTTTCATCCTGGAAGTCTTTGAAACAACCGTGACACTAAAGTGGTTTTAACAGAGACTGAAAGTCACCTTTTTTGTTCTAGGGTATATGTTTGAAGTAACGGTTGCTTCTTTTAAATTTCTCGGTTAATTTTCGTGATACAACAGTGACTTTAATGAGGGAGAATTATATGGAAGGTCAAATCATTTCGATCTCGGTTCACCCCACTTACAAGCCACGGTTAAATCATTAATGTCACGGCTTGCAACTTTTCTTTTCTAGGTCAAAACATTTGGTCCAGGTTGAATTTTTTTCACTCCAGGTTGTGATCAGCGAGTGAACTGTATTGGTCTCGGTTGTTTCAATATTGGTCCCGGTTATTTCTATTTTTTTCACTGCTGTATCAACCGGGATTCTTTTTTTTCACGGTTGAATCAATGGATTCACGGTTGTTTTTCTTTTTTTTCACGGGTATATCTGCTTTAACCGATCCCCTAAAAAAAACTTTTTTCTCAGTGTAGGTAAGTAAGTAAGTAAACAACCTTCTCATGTTGAATCTTTAACCAACTGCCTTTCTTGGTGTCGTGGACGTCTTCAGCTGTTATCACAGGGAATATTCTTACTAACATTCATTCACACTTATTGTCACATTCTCATCCTCCTTCATACGACAGCAGTGGCCTACTACCTAATAGTTTTGGAACACATATATTACCTCAATGATGCTCACTCTCCTGTTTTGTATTGCACTATCGACACATGTCTACTCTCTACTTGCGTATGGTTGTGTCTACAGATGGGCACATCGGCGACTTCAATCCGTACCTACCTACCCACCTTCCCAACTGAATTCCCTAAGATTATTATTTTTCCCTTTTTGGTGTTTACGGACATCATTTTTGAGGTCGGTCCATTTTTTTTGTTAAAAAGGTTTTTATTTTATTATTTTTCCATTTTATACTATTTTTTATTTTTCACTTTTTAGTGGTCCTCAATTCAAATCTGAAATTAATTTACCCGCAGTTTTTCGATAAGTTTTCGTAATATAGATCTATTTCCGTACTGTGAATCATTTCGGTAAGGTGAACCAGAAGCCGCACGGTGGACCAAATTCTGTAAGCCGGATCTGTTTCCATATGTATAGATGAGTTTCCGTTTCTGGATCGGTTTCAGGTGGCATTTGGTTCATTTTTTTTTTTTTTTTTTTTTTTTTTTTTTTTTTAAATCTCCCCTCAAAGACAAAATGTCTTTTGTGACGGAGGGGGCACGCCATAAAACGAAATAAATAAATAAATCAAATATAATGGGGAGGACGCCCAGGACTCACCCGACGCCGGCCCTAGGGATGAGGGATGATGAGGAAGGTGGGGGTGGGAGAGAGGGATGAAGGGAAGTGCCTCTATAAAATGACCACCAGTTTAAATATGAGCCGAGCAGTACGCGGCGGGTGACACCACGGAGTACACCTACTGAGATGCCCAACTCGCGCAACTCCGTGGCACTTTTCCCGCACCACACTCCGCGCCACGACAAGGTCGCAGCCATAACCCTGATGTTGTTGGGTGCCACTCCTTTTAGCTCTGACACTGCTTGCCGTAAATCATCTCTATCATACTTTCTTATCTTAGCCCGCCAGGTCTGCTCCATGTCCATGCTGCCATCAACAACCTGGACATCCAGGATAATGCAAGACCTGTCGGGCTTGACGGCAACAATGTCAGGCTTCTTGCCCTGGTCACTTGGCATGTGGTATAATCTCTCCCTTTCAACATCCCAGCCGCTGGATGACAAGGCACCTGCTATCTGCTTGGCGACCGCATCATGACGTAGGATGCGGCCCCCATGAGTTCGTGGACACTGCTGCACTACATGATACAGGTGTTCATTTCCACTCCGACAGGCACGGCAAAGGGTATCTGTCATCCCACGACTACCCCTTGAACACCGTACCGCTGTTGGCAGTGTTGCCACGCGGACGGCGTGGAAGTTCCGGTAGTCGCGGGCCCCAATGCCCTCCGAAGCCCAATCCACCCATTGGGATGAGATAAGGCTTTCGGAGCACTGTCGGAGTTCGTTCCTACTTAGCAATCTACTCTCTTATCTCCTAACTGTTCGACTTCCCTCACATTTGGTAGGTAAGTACTTGGTAGTTCTGACAACACAATTCAACAACTTAACCATGACATGATTGACGAGGGAGCTATGTCCTACACCCACTTGGTAGAAAACCCTGTCATCACCTAACAGTACTATATACCTCGTATTTGGTACGACACTATTCAGTTCTGACGATCTCCTTTACCATTACCTACCTAACTTGGTATATGATGGATGACGAGGAAGCCACATGCTACACCCACTTGGTGGAATACCCTCTCATCACCTGGCTGTAATATATACCTCATATTTGGTACAGCACTATTCAGTTCAGATGATCTCCTGTACCATTACCTACCCAAATATAATATGAATGACGAGGAAGCTATGTGCTACACCCACTTGGTAGAATGCCTAATAACAGTACTATTATATCACTGATATTTGGTAGGAAAAATCCCATACTTGAGCATTCATAAACACGTTTGATACGGCTCATGCAGGTTTAGAGCGAATAACCCACCATAATTTCCCCCTTTCTCATCCCAGCAGCACCTTTTAGTTATCGGAACCCCCCTCATATAGCATATAATTTTAAAGCTTACAATCAGACCTTTAATTTGACTATACACAAATAGTCCGTCATCGGCTCAGTCGGAAGTCACAGGGCAAGAAGAGTGAATGCGGACCAATATTCGCGAAAACGGGACCACGTTTTTCAACTTCTTTCACAAGTTTTCGATACTTCTAACAAAGCAAAATGAAATCTGTTTGAAACGGGACCACCACGGATACTTGTAGAACACATTTCAAAAAGAATCAGGCAGATTGATACCAGAATAAAGAAATGCAAGGTGTTCAGACATACAAAAAAAAAAAAAAAAAATCTTCGTCCCACGACAACCCGAATTGAGTACTTACCTCCTCTTTCGCGCGCCCTCGGCGCGTTGAAGTCGGTCGAAAAGTTGAATTGAATTAGTAAAAGGTTGAATTGAATTTGTAAAACGTTGAATATAATTTGTAAAAGGTTGAATTGAATTTGTAAAAGGTCGGATTAAATCTGTAAATGTGGTTAAATCTATATGCAGGGTGGCTGGTGAAAAGATGTCCTAAAGATGACACAAAGATGTCCAATTCTCAAATGTAAGTAAGAGAAAAATTGCAGAATTTATTCTTTTTTTTTTGGAAAAAAGTTATTCTCCTACAACAAATTCTAAAAAACCAAAAGCTCATCAAATTTCCTTACGTAAACAATAAATTTCCAAGATTCCCATTCAATTCTTGCGATCACAAAAACGATTCAAAACTTTGAAAAATAAATATGAACATTTGTAAATTTTAGAAAATCTGTATTGGAGAAAATAATTTATTTTTCCACTTTAAACTGTGCGAATTTCTCAAAAACTTTCTTTTTCAATAAGCTCAACATCGGTATAATAAAAAAATTATTTACAATCGAATTTAAGGAAAAACGTTGTGATTGAACGGTGCAAAATGCGAGTTTGTTTTCAATAAAATCGGCGTTCCGGCTCCTCCCTTCATCCAACATCAAAGTCTCAGCCCGAACGCCGATTCCGTTGAAAAAATAAATTACTTTTCTGCGCGTTCAAACGGAAATTTCCCTCCAAAAAATTTGTTGATTATACCGTTGGTATATACCGTTGGTTTTTAGGAAAGGAGGTTTTCGTGAAATCCGCACAGTTTGATTCAATCAAAATGAATTCGTGAAATCCGCACAGTTTGATTCAATCAAAAGTTTGATTTCAAAGAAAATCAGTGTTCTTTGCAGATGTGTGCAATTAATTGTATAACAATAATTTGTATTGCATTTAGGTAGGTACCTTGATTTTCCAAATTCCAGGTTTATTGAGGAATACCAAATTAAAAAATTGAAAAAATATGCCTTGCTTATAGGGTTTATTTTTTAGAAAACTTCTTTTTTCTCTTTTTGTTTTAAAATGAAGACTGAAAGTGAAAACAGACATCTATGGAAAAAGTATCCTGCATATTTAGTCCCTGATAAGACAGTTTCTTCTGGCACTCCGATCAAAAATGAAGTTAATTTTTAAAATGAATTAAAAAAAATTAATGAATAAAAAGTTCTGAAAGCATTTTACATCTCATATCGATTGCGACGAAATATCCTTTTAGGGAAGGTGAAAAACCACGCACAATTATTTATATGGGGAAAAATTACAAGTTGTATGGGTAATAGGTGTCGCTCGTCGGGCACTGGTCAACTATAGGTGACTTCATCGTTGCAAGGAGTGTGGAGCCCTGGGTTTCAGACTTGAGAGATTATATGGCTGAGAATCTAGATGGTCCCCTAGGAAATGATCACATCAATGGTAGCCACTGTGCTTTCTCCAAAGTGAAATCCTCTACTCAATTATAACTTCTGCAGGAATTTTCAGGATGTCTGGACGGTTTTTTAACGGACCACTAATTTGGTACTTGGAGATAGAGTTTTTGATTATCTTCTATACATAATATCATCTTGGAAGCTATGTGCCTCACCCGCTCGACAGTCTATATTAGAAAAGTATCGTGTTTTTTGGTGGTGGGGGGGGGGAAATAAATTTGCAACGACAAATCTCTAACCACTAATCTTTGTTTTTGAAGAAAAATAAACTCACAATGTCGCGCAGACTTTCACAATATTGTTCATTCATAAAAACGAATTGTTTCAACACGCAGTTTTCATCCTTGGACTTCAGTTTTGATCAACAAGTGGTGAGAAAAAACTCACTATGAATGGAACTAACGACAACTTTTGTATTCTGTTTCATTCAAATTCTACGATTAGAAGTGAGTGGGAGAATTTATACAAACCGCTCTGTTGGAGTCGCTCATGTGCTCTTGACAAAGATCCTTGATGAGCATGTCGAGCGTCCTCTCCCTCTTTTGTGCGAATATGGGCGTGTTGAAAGTGGCCTTCTCCCCGTTGATCACTGTCAACCAGAACAAAAAGAGACGGAATAAGTGAATGATGGAAGCGGAGAAGGACGGAGCGTATTGTTGAAGAATGGGAACCCTCTTTCTACGAGGATCTGGTTTTACTACCATTTGTAACATCTACCCGAGACAGGAAATACCACAATGGTGAAGACAGTGAAAAACTAGAGGTATAGTCCGTGTCCGAGAAAGATACGACCAAACTTCAGGGGTCGATTTTAGAAGTAATTTGCAACAAAAAGTGTCTCGTAGAAAATTTATCTTAGATGCTTCGTTTTCGAGTTATTTCACTTTTCAAGATCTTTTTTGTATTTTCAACCTCATCTCACTAAAATGACCTCAGCTTCCATATTTTCCGTTAGATGAGCTTCAACACACATTTTAAACCTTGCACCTAGTTAGATTTTTTCTAGTCCAAACCTAAAACTTTGCAATATTTTAAAAGAATTTCTCATGAGATTTTCACCCATTTCCTGTAAAACAAAATCAATGCGATTTTCAGCAAAAACATCCTCAAAATCTCTGCTTTCCAAAGGTATAATCAAAAGATGTTTTTCAATGGAACTTAAGGGAAAAATTTGTAATTGAATGCGGAAAAACGTGATTTTTTTTTCAACGAAAAATGGTCCTTCAACCCCATATCCTCCCGTCAAAACGTCGATTTCGTTGAAAAAATTCAAGTTTTTCCGCTTTCAATTGTAAAAAATTTTAACAAGAAACATATTATTGCCCCAGGGTAACTAGTTACCCGAAAAACGTTACGCGGAAGGGGGTTCGCCCGACGGTCATGCACCTTTAAACTCTCCGGTCATGCGCCTTTTCCGACACTCCGGTTTTCGAGGCGCCAAGCGTCGATTTTTCCTTAATACATTTTAGTTATGTTGCTAGGGATAATATAACTTTCGTATTATACCTACCTATGACTAAAGGTTCTGTACTTAATTTGGCTAATACATGTTCCATGTTTTTATTATTAAAGCCGTAGATAGAATCTGAGGGGTCCAGGGGGGCTTGCGAAGCGCCAAGTTTTGATTATACATTTGGTAAGCTGAGATTTTGAGGATTTTTTGCTGAAAACCGCATTGATTTTGCTCTATAGGGAATAAGTGAAAATCTCTTGAGAATTTCGTACAAAACTCAAAAATTGCGAAGTTTTACGTTTGGACTAGAGAAAATCTAATTAGATGCGAGATTAAAAATGTATGTTGAAGCTAATCTAATGGGAAATTTAATGCTCAACGGTGTAATCAGATTTGAATTTGCATGAAAAATGAGGCAGCTATAGTCACTTTAGTGAGACAAGGTCGGACATACGAAAAAAATATTGAAAGGGAAATAACTCGAAAACGAAGCATATACAAAAAAATTTTCTACGAGGCACTTTTTGTTGAAAATTACTTGTAGAATGGACCCCTGAAGTGTGGCCATAACTTTTTCGGACACCCTGTGCGCCTATAGAACTATATTTTTGAACTGAAGGGAATGACTATTCACCTTCCCCACAATCAAATACGATCCATGAAAACCTTGATTTTGATGTAAATACTCACGTTTCACTAGTAGAAATTCTCGAAACTCTTGGGGTGATCTGAAGTACGAAGGATTGGGCAGTGAAGGGCCGAACAACGGAACGGATTCTTCAGAGTATACGACCAGCCTGTAGGAGCAGTCTTCCGACGAGTAGCTCACAACAGCAAAAACATCTGATAGTAAGCAAGTCAAGGAGAATTTCGAACTGCGAATGTGGCTAAATTCTATTTGAAAACAAGCAGGATACTATTTTGATGACTAAAACTGATTGTTCGCAAATTTGATTTATATCATTTGCATGATTATTATTATATCATTTGTATGATTATTTTGGCCCACTATTCCAAGAACCACAAGGATGTGACTGAGGACAGTATTGATCAAATTCATAATACTACCCAAACTGTCGGCTATTCTGTTTTTCATGAGATTACTACTCTAAATTTGATACCTATTTGCAATTTTCTAAAATTCATTGTGGTTACAAAAAAAAATCGTAGCAGGATATTGTAAGTATAAATTATATCTGTAAGTTGTATGGTCATGTAGGAGCGTTGGTGCAGCCAAAATTCCGGTTCTCATTTATTTGTTCTGATTTTTGGTGATTTTGTTTGGACCTTTGTATTATTGTGCACAATCTGATCAGTAGGCAGATCATAAAGGATACGTGTGAACTGCGATTTGATGGAGGAAGGATTGAAATTCGTCATTTCCGAGGGACTTCCATCGACGAAGACGATATTAACGATGTCGTTGCCTATGTGTCTTTTTCGTTCCACCTACACATATATAAATAGGTTGAAATATGTTTATATCGTATAAGTAATTAAAGCACAATAAAATTTTGTTTCTCAGGAAATATCGACCTTGTAAATGGAAATAATTGATAATTACGCTTTACGGAAATACACTAACTTGTTGTTTATTATCCTTGGAATAGGGAAGAAGCGTGGAGACGTGGAACATGATTTCATGGCCTTCATAAATGGTATACACGGAGTACTTTCCCGTCATATCTCCTGTAACAGAATAAGAGACAATTAAATTTAATCATGCGCTCTGCGCCCTTATTATTTACGTTATGGCTCAAATAACTCCGAATAGTTGTAACTGGAAGCTACAAGTGTGGGGAGAATCAACAAGAAACTGTTAGATGAAAGTTCAGAAAAACCACCTTACTACGAGTTCCTGATTTTCTAAACCCATCACTTCCCCTTCACGCAGACTTTATGAGTAGGATCACTGTACTCTCTCGACTACCCGACGATCTCCTTACATCAAAAGCACTCGCCTCCTGTTCTCGACTTGCGCTTGTTACGACTGATTCTCCAATAAAGTACGTTTACAATATTGAAATAACATGAAATAATAATTTGATTAGTGTTCTACAACAGTTTTTTTGTTAAAAAAAAATGCCTTTGGTGGTAGTAACTTCAAGTTTTCATCCATGATCGACTGAGGACAACAATCTATCAGATTTGAAAAAAAAAAAAAAAAAATTTGGCTACATTAGTGATTAGTAACGGAGTTTACGAAAATTTCAAAGAAAACGTATGCCATCAGGTTTGTCACTTGCGTCGTTTTTGTTCACGGATTCGGATTCCAAAAGTTCTATGATTAAAAGTTACATAATAATACCAAATTATTAGGAGTTGTAGGTAACTTTTAGTCATAGAACTTATGGAAATATTGCATACACAAAAATTAGTGCCATATTACCAACAAAAAACGCTAGTGAAATGTTGATTTTAAAAAATTAACTTTTTCAGATCCGCTAGGAATTTTAAAAGGTTGTTGATACTTAAATGTGTATGGATAGTTGGTACACGCATGGAAAAAATTGCATTCGATTTCATTGACTAGGGCCGGAGAAAAAGGTACTTTTGTGAGGAAAAATGTAATTTTTCAGGAGAGGCAAATTTCGAAATTCAAGCTTCTCGCCCGTTTATGTCGTGGTTTCTATCTCAAATCTGTGATTTTCGAGGATCTATGTATTATCTAAACCTTCCATGATTCAAAGAAACCTTCTGAGTGGCTTTGTCATCATAACCTTGCTTTTGAAACCTTCCGGTGTGATTTGTTCTTGTCGGGTAGCGAACTAGTTTTTCCTTTCGTTATTTTTACTGACAAAATGCCGAGTTCAAAACGTATTTTCAAAAGAATTGTTCTGGAAACCACCAGATAGGCGTTTTTATATAGAATGAACCTTGAAGAAGTGAATATGGTTAGTACTCCTGCCTCAGCTTCCACACCATCATCTTCCGAGAGAAAATTATCATCAACTATTGCTGATTATGATAATTATGAGACTAAAAACAATTTGACATAATTGATATTGAGTCCTTCGGCTCTTTCTGAACTAGTGAGTTGCAAATATGTGGCATTTTGCTGAGGAGAAGAGAGTCCTCTTACAACTCCTAAAAAATAAAAATTGATATCTTCAGAAGATTCGGAGAAAAAGGTATTTGAATATGGCCACTTTCTAGGCGATTTTCGACATGAAAAAAAATTTCCTTCTACCCTTAAAAAATAAAAAAGGGTTATTATTTATATTCAACTGTAATGCCCATTGTAATTGCAGTGAAGTTATTTAGACCGCGAAAATTATTTTTGTTCTCAGTCACTTCTCACAACGTATTTTACACATTGCCTAAGAGGCCATAGTCATCATATGTATAGAATGCCTATTGAATGTGTGATATTGCAAGCGTTTCATACATTGAATGCCCATTCAAGTGATTCTACAGGATGACTAGGCATTATTATAAAAACGTAAAGGCTGATTTCACACGTTGACGTAGTAATATGGGTACCAATATTTCAAAGGAGCTCCTTGGGCACTACAATAATACTATTTCTTCTTTGTTCGGCCATACGACCATTTCATATAAATTCAGTCCGCTTGATGAAAAAATGTTTCATCTGAACAGTCATTTTGACGATGGCTTCTCATTTTGGGAGCCCTCGTGACATTTTCGTGATTTTTTTAGATACAATCCTTGTTAACAAGAATACTTCCACAACATGGTTTGCCATCCCCCTGGGCCAATTGCGCTAACTACAGTTCTAAGAGATATTCGAGGATTTCTGGACAAACTCTCTCAAAACATACCGATAATACAACTCACTCTTTAAGAGAGAAAAACGTCGACGGGACCGCCTACGGGCCAAAAAGACCCTCGTCCTAATAAGAGCTTTCGTTAAAAAAGCACCTGCCCACTGAATATAAACCCGTGCTTTGATCTCAATTCATTTGTTTATATTTATAATCCGGCGGGCGTCATTTGTTAAGTTTCTGTAGTTCAGTGAACGGATTCAACCTGGAGGTAGAGTACGACCCCGTACTTGTGACCACCCACGGCTGGTCCCTTCTGGGCTTAAACTCTCTTTTTCCTTCATCTCTCCGACGAACACAATCAAAGAAGGGGAAAGTCCTTTCATCAAATAGAAAACTGCCGTTGAAAGGACTTTGTTTTTTGAATTAAATTTTTTTTCTTCAGATTATCAGCCAAATGAGGCACAAAAAGCTTTTAATTAAAATCCGATTTCACCTACGCTGTGCCCACCTTCACTCGCAGGACACGTCTAGTAACTTTATCGAGCCTCGAGCGAGGATTTTTGTTCCCTCCAGGTGACTGAAAACCGAGGTATATTAAGAGTCTGCTGAAGTATGGACAACTTATCAAATGTTTAATGCAAAACGCATTGTGTACAGTATACAGGGTGTACAGGGCGTCCCATGTTGAGGACCAAAAAACTTCAGGAGTCGATTCTACAACTAATTAAAGTGAGAAAATCGTTTGTTTTTCTTTACGTTGTTAAAAATACCTATATATATTAAAAATTCAAGTAAGAAAATGTCTCATAGCAATTTTGTTTTAACCCCTGTTTTTCCAAGTTTTTTTATTTAAAGATTTTTTTTCAAGTATTTAACTTATTACTTATTACCATAACTACCTTAATTTACAGTAGACATGTAAAAATAAGGGCATCGTTTCAAATTTTCCATCTTTATAGTGCCAAAGAAGAACTATTTACGGGATTGTGATGGGTGAAAAATCAAGTCGTGGAAAATTTTTTGTCAAATTGGCAAGATTTCCTATTTTTTTCTTTTTGTTAGGGTTTTTTGTCCCAATGTTTTTCACGTACCTATACACCAAAAACTGCGTGAAAATTTCAGCTTTCCAATGGTGTAATTAAAAAAAATTTTACAATCGAATTTGAGGGAGAAATTTGTGTTTGAACGCGGAAAAACGTGAATTTTGTTCAGCGAAATCGACGGTTTGACGGGAGGACTTCGGGCAGGGGTCTAGACCTCCGCCGCTCCTCCTAAGCACCGACTCCTCCCGTCAAACCGTCCGATTTCGCGTTCAAACACAAATTCGACAAAAATTACTCTACGACTTGATTTTTCATCCATCAGGACCCCGAAAATAGTTTTTTGTTGGCAATATAAAAATGGAAATTTGACGCCCTTTCCAACGGTGCCCTTATTTTTACATACCTATTAATAGTTATGGTAATAGTGTATCGTCGAACAAACGAAAAAAATTGCTAAGAGAAGTGAGGTTTCTCTCACTTAAATTAGTTTTAGAATCGACTCCCAAAGTTTTTCGTTCCTTAACATTGGACACCCTGTATAAAATATAGGGATATGTCAATATGGACATTAACTTTTGAGTCGGGGGTTAGCTAATTGGCCGGGTTCGTTTTCAGAGAGAGCCAATAGGAGAGCTCACTTCAATCGATGCCTTTGGCTAGACTTCCTGCACAAGATGAGTCAACCTACTTTCATTAAAGGAATATACTTATGCTGAATATTCCCTGTAATTTCACTAATATTTTGGGCAAGGCTGGTTCAGCCATTTATATTCCCATCCAAATCGAGATGTTTGCGTCTCATTTTAAAAACGTCTGCCAAGTTGGGTGGGCAGTATAGCTTCCTCACTCATTGTAACATGGACGTATAGAATCAGTTGGCGAAAAATTATGATTCAAAGAGTTATTGAATACCAAAATATTGGCGATAATATGCGGGATAGGGTTGCAGGTATTAATGTTTATAATATTTTTATAATTTTTATAAGGTATTATAGTTTATAATATTTTGTATTTTCAACGTAGAATTTTATTTAGCGGTCCACCGTCTAGGACCTAAACCACACAATCCCTGAAAATTTCATCGAAATTGGTTGAATAGTTGCGGAGTTTTGGTTGTAACAATAAATTTAAAGTTCGCGCATGTTCAGCGGCTATTGCTTGACCAATTTGATTGAAACTTATAGGGTGTCTCTTAGAAGATAGTCACTAACTAACCTCCAAATTTGAGCAAAATCGGTTCATTAGAAACCGAGAAACCGAGGTTCCAGGAAATTCACGTTTGCGCATGCGCACTCGCTCCTATTGGTCCGAAGGTGCTGAAATTGATAGGGGACCGTCTAGTACCTAACCCGCACAATCCCTGAAAATTTCATCAAAATCGGACCACAGGTTAGTATAGTTTTGCCCGGGACAAGGATTGACCACAGACAGACCGACAGACAGACAGACCGACAGACAGACAGACAGACACGGAACCAAAATTGTTCGGGAAGCTCTAAAACGCAAAAAGCAAGTGGAAATTTTGATTTTGGAGGACATTTTTTTTTTCACTTCTTTCATTCACAATTTATATTTGGAAAAAATACTTCACCGCTACAATTGATGGTATTGTACATAAATATTTACATCACAGTATTGTATCAGCACTTTCAGCACTCAGCAGTCATGTCCATCTGGCTGCTTGGTATCAGGGTCCGAGATCCGACCTCGGACATTGGGGTGAGGGACAAGGTTGAATCACCTTATCCCACAAATGATGGAGGGAGGATTGTGCCTCTTCTGGCTATGCCATCAGTCGACACTTCTCCTCCCCATGGGGTTCGAGTTCAGCTCCAAGTCCCACGGAGCCCACTTGCTCGAGCTGTGGCACGCCGTCGTGTGGCCGTAGCCCTGAATTTAGACCAGATGAATGATCCTCCTGTTAGGACTCGGGTGGTCATCCACTCCAGGATAAACAGTGGGTAACCAGCCCGAATCAGATCCTTCGCTGACTTGCCATGCCATATCCCTCTCCAGGTGATCGTTGCTCCAATCACCTTTAGTTGGTTTCGCTGAATGTTTGCAAGTGCTGCTGCAGCATCTAGTAATGCGTCAATTTCATATTTTCGAATTTTGGAAGCATTGATGTCTGCGAGTGATCTCTGGCCGGAGCCAGAGACCACTGAGACATCAATAATGAAGGCTCCTCTTGGTGTTACCACCAAGAGGTCTGGACGATAACCTCGCTGTTCCAGGTTAAAGTGTGGCTCTAGCCATACTGGCCATCCTTTACGGCGAGCGTAGGCTTCCAGTAGGTTCAGGGCAGAATTGTGACGGGCACACCTGGGTCTTACCACGGCTGGGCAAATCTGGAGCACATGCGAGGCTGTTTCGGGTGTTTGACATCCCATTCAATAAAGTTGAATGTGGAAATGACTTGGAAAAGGCTGAAATCGTCAAGAAGCGTTCGCGCGGGAGACTGAGGAGTCAGGGCTAGTGCAAGATTATAGTGAACAACTTCCCAACTCCGTAGCCAATGGAATGACCTAAAGATAATGTGTGCGGACCTGACCATCCCAAAAGAATACCACAACTATTTCACTGCCCTCAAATATTCGCACACTCAACTCGACACTCTTCCTGCTCCAGACTTGAGTGAGGAATCGGACTATGAAGATTAGCCTTCTGTCCGGACCCACGTCCCTGGGACGGGTGGGTGGGGCTTTTCCTCACCCTGAGCCTACCCCTTTCCTCTGTGTGGGCTCATATCCTCAGTACCCTCCTGTCAGGCCCTGCAGAAGGTAGGGTAAGTGTCCTTTTTTTTTTCTCTCGCTTTCGTTGTCAACAAACCAGTTTTTTCCAGTGGATCACCCGTCCTCAGGACAGTCGGTCCTGGCCTGTTGATACGTCCATGGGACGGATGGTCCTTGATGGAATGGAAACACGTCTCCGAGACGGGGGTCCTGTTTGATTTTTGATTGATTTCATTGATTTTTTTGTACCTATTCAAATGTTACATTCATTTTTCTGTATTCAAATGTTATATTCACGTTTTTTCCAAGTTTTCATTAGGTACTAGTAGATTGTCTTTGATTTTTATTCTAGTTCCTTATTCTAGCTTATTTTAGTATTCTAGTCCCTTCAATGTCTAGTAGGTACAATGTGATTTTTCCAAAAAGATAGAAGACTGAAAAGAATACAAAAGGCTGCTTGGAAAATGTTCCCTAAAAATGTGAAAACTTTTTATTCCTAGTTTTTATGTTCTTGGTACCTACGTAGTAGACTCCTAATGATTCTAGAGGTTTTGAATTGGAATGTTTCCTCCAATTCTACGTAGAACACGTCATTTTGAGCGTGAATTGAGACTGAATTTTTTACCTGAGTAGTCAAAATGATGTGATACCTAAGCTGGATGAAATCCAGGAAGTGAAAAATAAAAATAATGTGTAATCTTATTTTTTATATCGATAAATTGTGATAAAAACCAATTCATTTGATGTTATACACGAAGAAAGACGTTGCAATAAAGATGTTTTATGTTAGTTTGTGGTATTTACAACGAAATCCTGTCATATTTCAATAACAACCATGAAAAAAGCGAGTCGGTGTCCCACGGACGTGGGTCCTCATTGCAACGAGGGACAACGGTCCGGACAGAAGGTTAGATGATGTTAATTTCAAGTTGTACGCCTATTCAACGTTTTACAACTTTAAAATTTTTTTGTTGGTATTATTTATTGATTGAGAATGATTCCCACTGTTTTTTCAATAAAATTCCTTTCCAAGTTTACATAAGAGTACATGATAAATAAAATGTTGACCTCAAGGGCATTTTTAAAAGCATTACCATTTTTATAAATAATAATGTCGATTTTCCCCAATATGTCATGACTTTGAACAGGATTCGCTAAAAAAAAAGCTGATTTTGCAGATTTTGACATGGTGGCGATATATGCATGTATATTACACATCGTATATTACGCTTATAGGATTATAGATATTGCGTCAGTCCCTGTGAATAATTTTGGGTTGAAATTAGGGAAGAATTGGTAATAATAATAAAAAGAGTAATGAATATTCCCCTTTATTATACACAATGGAATGTGCCCGTGATTTTTTTTTAGATTTTAATCGAAAGTAGACCTCATCCTGAGAATTTTGACTCCAGCCGTTCTATTTTTGGATGAGTAGATCTTTTGCTATGAATTTTCAAAGTTTCGAATTATTCTGACGTCACGCGCCTCTCCCGTCTGGGCGGGACCACCCAGCCCACTGTGACTTCATAATAATTCGAAACTTTGAAAAACATAGAAAGAGGTCTTCTCACGCTAGAAGGACGCGGTTGGTGTCAAAATTTTCAGAATGAGTTCAAGTTTAGATAAAAATAACAATAAACAGTTTTTCCACCCATGCGCATACCCTAATCCTCTTACTTATTTTTCTAGCCCTAAACACTGTAAAGTCTCTCCTCTATGGTAATCGATTTGGAGAAAAGAGCGGCTGAACCTCGCTGCGAACGGCAGTCGATTTGGGTGAAGGGCAACGATGGAGACTCGATTGATCTGGGAAAACGTACGTATCGGTTGATAATGGGCTCCTGTAGAATCGCGTCCGTCAAAACACATTTCCTGTTGAGGTCATTTTTATCTGAGTCCCAACAGTATTGGTGTAGAGTCGTGATCGCCAACATAATTAAATATTATTATAATGCATGCTAGGTAAAACTGCTGGGAATCCTATCAGGAGGGCCGTGATGTGATGAAGTGCCTGGCAGAAGTGGCTGGCAGATACATCATTATTACCTACGATGAAGCTGAAGAGTAGAACATACTCGTATCATGAAACACGGCAAATGACGGATCAACTCCTGAGTTGAGGACGCAAACATTGACAGTATGTAAAACTTTCACTTTACCCAATTCGGTCATCCTCTGCTCACAACCGTTTCCCCGATTCGATTCCAAAATGTTCCCCAATTTGATTGCTTTCCAACCGTTTTTCCCCTATTCGAATACCACTCTCTCCTTGGTACTTCCTTGTTGATGTCCGACGTAGCTGCAGGGGAACTTCACGACGAAGACCTAGGTGTTGAAGTTCGCCGCAGCAGTTAGATGTACTTGGAGAAGAAGACAGTAAAAACTGCTGAGTACCAGAAGAGAGCTATGCGTCTGGGATCCCTTTCAAGGTACTGCAAAACAGGAGCTAACTGTTCCGCTGCGACAGTTAGTTGACGAAACGATGTTGTTTTCGGTGCTCGTGGGCCATTTATATTTTGAAAGGTACCTACTTTGTGAACTTCGAAAGGTTTCGAATTTTTGAGAATGTGGACCTCGATTCGAAGCCAAGGGACCTCGACTCAACCCCTAGCGGTGCCTTTGACTGCTAAATAAACAGTGTAAATTCAAATGCAGCCTATCATATCATTTTATAATGCACTTGTTAGTAAATTCCTAGTAGAACAAAAGCATTGTGCGGACGTGATGATAGCTGAAACACGTGTTTCACTGCTCATGTCAGTTCTCCCTCAGAGCCAGACTGAATAGGTGTGTTCCTGGAATCCATTTAGAGAGGCCCTTGAGCTCAACAGGAAGCAAGTTTGATTAGGTAACGCCCCCTTCGCTCGAAGTAATTCGCACAACGCGATGGCTAATGTTGGGCTTTGTGGGAGTCGAGGGGAAGATTAGTTCAGGAACTGGAAACGCAGAAATGGCCATTCTGACATCCGATTAGACGTCAAACCGTAGATGATGTTTTCGCTTGGGAATTACTATAGACGAGCTTGCTTTTGATAGACAATACACACACTGCGTCTCATTGGAATTTGTGGAGATGAATTTAATAAAGTGAATCTCACATAATTGGCACTGAAAAGAAGATATTTTATCGTATCGCAGTTGAGAATTATCTTTGAAATGGTTTTCTACTAAACTGTTAACTTTGGAATTTCTCATCGCTGTGGGGAATACCTCCACAAGAAATAGTCACCACGAACACATTTCTAAAATGAAATCAGGTCGAAACGAACTCTTTACAAAGCCCGGAGAGAGAAGAACAGGACGGCGGGCAGTTTGATTCGCTCGAGGCCCGCGTGAACTGGGGCCCCCGATTGGCCCTGTCCGGGAACTGACCAGGTCAAACGCGACTGCTGCCAGAGAGCCCCAGCTGGGAGACAAACAAATTCCCCAATTGTCGATAGATATGGGCGCACGATAGAAGTGGTCAACGTATAAGTATGACACGTTAAAATTTACCTAAATTCAGGGCTGTGAAGATTAAGTAACCATATATTCGTCATCCGACGGGCTCTTCTTGAAAGGCAACTTAAGGAATTGCTAACAAAAATATTGGAATCGAATTATTGGATTTCATGTAAAGTAAAAGTAATAAAGTAAACAACCATTTCAGGTCGGATTTTTGTCCGACTGCCATTCCTGGCGTCGCAGACGTCATCAGCTGTCTTCCAAAGGAAAGATTAGAAGTTGTCCTGATGATTTCACTCATGACTTCCCATTGCCTCAACGCCCTGGGTTGAGACAAGGGAGGCGGCGAGCCCCGATCGCACGAAAACACGCCCGAGGAGCGAGATTTGAACGCACGACCTCCCGCAGTGGTCGTTTCGTGTTTCGCATCCCAAAGAACGTATGCCCGAGCGATCGCGGCTGTACCGGACCCCCTACTGGGTTTGATGATCCCGTACTGGAGCTTTCGATGAAGAACTGTTCTTGAACTGAATGGGAACTACAGCACTACGAGAAACTTTGAACGCTCTCACACCCACTGAGCTACTCTCAAACGGGCTCTCTAACTCACCAAATTGTCTCAAGTTCACCATGTGTTGTGGTACTTGTAATTGCACGGGCCAGAACACCGAACCTTCGAACTCCGGCCTTCACCCACCGACAAACACCTCGACCACAGAGTACCGGAGACAAGTTAATCTGTATGACCTCGACCCATCAGATTCCGAGGAAGTCCATCCAAATACATACATGCTTCAACAGATTTCTTTACAATCACTCTAAAATAATTTTTCGAGATTTTTCGGTGACATAGGTATATGTTGTGTCTTGGTTAGCTATAGAAGATTGAATTACTATATTAATAAACTATAATTAATAATAATAAATAAGTGATCGGGCACATACCTTTGACGTCGAGGCCTCCTCTGTACTTGTCCCAACCTTTCAGCCTTATCTTGTCTCCAAGTAAGGACAGGAAGCGTTCGAAATCTGTGCTTCCGACCTCTGCAACATTGGAAAAACGATTTTTAAGCTGTTTTTGGTATAAGAAATGAAGAGTGACTTCCATTTATCTGCACAAACATAGTGATGAAGCATGCAATTTTTGTTGGTCTTGTCAATTGTACGTAGTGGATGTCCCTATAAATGAGGTTCCATGATTTTCTAATCGATAAAATACTGAAGGGAATCCTAAAATTATGTATGAATTGTTCTTTGAATACTTAAGAAATCGAATGTTTTTGGATACTTCTATGAGACGTCTGCATAATGTTATGTTTTCCTGATAGGATGAAGAATCGAAAAAAAGTAAATATTAGTCATACTTTCTTCACTTTCAATATTTTATTTTGTGCATCCATGGCAAACAGTAGTATGCATTTGTTTGTAAGTACGAAATACAATTTCGGAATAATAAATTGGTACTTTAAAATAAAATGGAATCCCCCACAGCTGATGAAAAAAACGATCAACTGCATATTATTATATTCCGCCATATGGTGGGGGAAAGCGAGCTACTCACAAATTATAGTTTTCCCTTCGGCCTTGAAGGAAGGCTAGGGGAAGTATGACAAACAAGCTCTAAAAGGCGTAGCTACCAAATACTAACAAGTATAGCTCCGCATTCACACACTAATCTGACGGCGGTTACGCAAGTATTCAAAATGTATCGAGTGGAGACGGACCTTGGATGAGGATCGCCGCGAAGGGAGTTCGGTTTCGAGAATGCTCACGAATAAAGTATTAACAAATCGTAATTCTATTTTGGAGCAATCCAAGTCAAGTGACAATGTCGAGTATGATTAGACTAGATGAAAAGCCTGCTAAATGCAGGCAAAAGCAAATCGTAGGTACTTAAAAAGAAAACCGTAGGTAAAACCGTGACATAAAATGTCAACAACAAAATAATATATAAATACGTAATTTATTAAATTAGAACATTTTTGATGTCACGTAATTACGGAGCACAATAATTGTGCATTTAAACTTATTCCTACAAGGGCGAACAGAATAACTATCTCCCGTAGAGAAGCAGTATAAATAGTATAAATTTGATAAAATAGATAGTATAAATTGCAAATAATAGAAATTAGTATAAAATACCTATACCGGGTGTCGTACAACTTGTTCCCCCCTTGCTAAAGCCGTCCAGATAGTGTTAACAAAAAGCTTTTTTTTTTAATCTTCATAATTTTTTCCAAGGATACCAAATATGACCATAGTGCGCAATCATGCGCAACGCACACCGACTTTGTTATCTCAAATGAGAACCCCAATATTTCATTGCAGATTTGGATTTTACGCAAAATTTCAAGAGTTATAGACCCCTCAACCGATTTTTTGGTTGCGCACAACCCGTCTAGCTAGCGCGCAAACATGCGCAGCCCATGGATTGTGCCGAAATTGAGATAAAGGTAGACTCCAAGTGTGATACATGTTTTTTCATTAATTTTCGACGCTGAATCACGTGGTGGTATGTATTTTTGGATTGAACTGTACTTTTTTGAAACGACCGAAGAGTAGGTGGTATTAACTAGAAAATCGCTCTTTTTCTAGCCTTATGAGTTACGACGCAGTTTTAATTAGTTAAGTAGAAATTTAGGGGTAGAGTGAACTAATTAACACTATAACTAACTAAAACCTGAACTAATTAAAAATATACAAAATAGGGGCTCCCTTTTGAGATAACAAAGTTGGTGTGCGTTGCGCATGATTGCGCACCGTGGTTATATATCTTTGAGATTCTTGGGAAAAATCGTGAAGATTAAAAAAAGTTTTTTTTACCACTAGCAGGGGGGGGGGGGAACTCATGCGACACCCTGTGTAGTACTATTAAGAAGTATACAGTATTAGGTATAAAATGATATAAGTTGCAAAATAGTATTAATTGGTGGAAAAATAATTAAGTAATGAATCGAACAGAGCTTCAATGAATTTCCTAAATTATCAGAAATTACAATTTTGATTATGAAGAAACCACTTTTTTTACAGCAAAAGGATGCAATACAGGGATGGTAAATATTGTGGATTTAAAATATGCAATGAAATTACAAATTTCGAGTAACTAATATTAGTACTTGATACTTTTGTGTGCTTCCAATTGAGGTAATACCACAACTTTTGTTTGTTCATGATGATACAGCGAAACGTTCTTGTCAACGGTTATTATAAAAAACAAACATTGCAAACGCAGTTCAAACATCAACATCTTTGTAAATCTAATTTGATCGACTTGTTTTGAGCGAGAATTGTTTTTTATTTATACAATTCTATTTGCTCAACTGACGTTTCACCTATTTATCCTACCGTTCATCCAATCAGTAAGATGGGGTTCGGAATAACAAAACTAATTTTATTTATCCTCTCGAGCTCCCACGTTGTTTGTGTTTGACGTATAGTTTGAACAGCTTGAAGGGAAATCCAACCTAATTGGAATAAAATAAGTGGGGTCCATTTAAATGCAATCTATGTTGTAATTAGAATTTACCTATTTCCGAAACTAAACACTTATTAGAATTACCCGTGAAAGAATCGTCAAATAGAATGATAATGGATCATGGATAAGAGAAACTATATGCCACACCCTTTTGCCAGAATCTTTCTAGAGTTCACCCAATTAAATTGCTTCATTGACTGCTTAATTAGATTGAATTTGACTCAAATCGAAATATATTTCTCAAGTACGAGTAGTTTGTAGACGCTACCTTGGTCTGATAATGGATATCATAGGGGATCAATTGTAGGCAAATCCACACAAACCCATCAAGTTTAATTCCAAGGATAAGAATTTAATTACAGACAGTCAAAAATGGAACCAAAATTGTTTAGAAAGCTCAAAAATGCAAAATTAGAGCAAAAATTTTGATTTTGGACCACCTAAATTTTTTTGACTTGCTTGAGGAAGCAACTGTCACTTTAGATTGTTTCCTAACAAAAGTTTGACGATGACTTGTGGTAATAAAAGTAGTGTTAGAGGAAAGTAGTGGTAAGGAAAGCTGTAGTGAGGCATAGTTTGACAGAAGAAGAGATAAAGAAAGCAGTTCGAAAAGAAATTAATGACAAGGAAAAGTAGCCAGTATATGGTACATTTAGTGGTTAGGCAAAAGTGTGAAAGTGGATTGACGGTAACCTCTGCGCATGCGCAAATGTATAAACGTTGTAGCAGGCATAACTCCTACATATTTCCGTCCAAATTTAATTAAATTTTTAGGGATTGTGCGGGTAGGAGGGTAGATATACCATTTTGGGGGTAGTGAAAGAAACTTGAAGATTGAAGTTTCGGGATTATCGATTATGCATCGGGTCATCTATACAATTGTGTTATGGATATGAGGGCACTATGTGCCACACCCACTTGGCAGACCTTTTTCTCTATGGATATAAAGCTTTCCTAACTTTGAAAGTGAGGAAGCAATAGTCACAACAGACCAAAGATGGATGGTTTCTCCATGACTGAAATGTTCCGATGACTGGTAAGAAAAGTAGTGTTGGAGGAAAGTAGTGGTAAGGAGTGTGAATGGTGGTAAAAAAAGGTGTGGCAAAGAATGAAGTGAGTCGAAAGTAGTGGTGAGGAAAGGTGTAAGTAAGGCAGGGGTAAGTTTCTGAGAAGTCTCAAGGAAAGCAGTTCGAAAAGAAATAAATGGCAAGAAAAATAGGAGGTGCAATAGAAACAAAATGTAAGATATATGTAGTGGCTAGGGAAGTAGTGTGAAAGTCGTGGTAAGAAATAGTGTGATGAAACGAAGTGCGCGAGGGAAGAAGTAGGAAAAGGACCCACCAAACAACATGCACGTTCCACTGTATTTCAGTAATCTTTCTGTAATGTGATCTTCAATATTTTGCCTTCCCCCATATTAGACAGAATAAAATGTGTTGGAGACGTCTCATTTCAAATTGTCGAATTCGAAGAATGAATTCATTCATTAAAAAAAACCAACTTTTCCTACGTCACCACATTGTGAAGAATTTCGTGTACGTACATGGTTATGTGAACTCACCATTGCTAAGCATTTCATCGTCAGTCACTTGGCCGGGTTTGGTACACAGGATCCCAAATTTGAAGTTGACCGAGCCTTCTTGCTCTTCAAGCAGGAGGAGGTCCTTGAAGGGAGAAAATCAAACAGAACGGTCTCAACTGGAAGCTTAATATTTAAATAGTAGAACAATAACGTGAAAAGAGGTAAAGTTTGGGTTTAATAATAACTTCTTTTCAAGGAGAGCCCTTTTCATTTTGGCGTCTCGATTTATATTTTAGGCTCAGCCGGGATTAGGAGGCGGTCTCTCCTAAGGGAAACTGTGTTAAGGTAGATCGTTGGAGTGGGATGAATATTGGAAAAGTAGAGGGTCGACGCTCTACATTTGGGGAGGAAGGAAGCTGTAGTGGTTCTGAAACTCTGCTAGTTTTCAAGGAACTTGAAACAAATAGAAGAGCCCTACAGACAAGAAATTGAATAATAATAATTCACAGCAAAGTTTTATGAAATCGTTATTCCTCCGTCATTTATGATTGCAGCATTATCGGGAAAACCTCGGAACACTACACAATCAGCACAGAAACAGAATAGATTTCACATACCTTATCATTTTAATATTTATTATGCTTAGAGAAAGACACGATTCAACCAGGATGTTTCGAAAACAGTCTGCAATACAGGAATCAATTTTTCGAGGTATTTGAATTGTTGGAAGGAAAAACGTTTTAAGTCGCTTACAAAGCACCCTCCGGACTACATAGATGGTTGTTTCATTTTGACCAAAAAGTCACAAGAAAAAATCGCGTTGAATCTTTGCCGAAACGCTCACTCTTGATTTGGAACATCAATAAATTTATACTACGTATAACGTGTTCTTTATATCATTGTTACATGTACTAAAGCTGAGTTAATATTAATTTTTTTTCTTTTAAACTTCCCTCAAAATGGTAGAGAGCACTTTGTAAACAATTAACGATTGAACTAATAAGGGAAGGACGCCCAGGACTCACCCAACGCCAGCCCTAAGGGAAGATGAGAAAAGTGAGGGTAGGAGAGAAAGATGGAAGGAAATGTCCCTACAGAACGACCACCAGTTTAGGTATGAGCTAAGCTGGCGAGGGTGGTGATACCACGGAGTACACCTGCTGAGATGCCCTACTCGAGCAACTCTTTGGCACGTTTTCCTCATCATACCTCGCGCCATGACTAGGTTTCTTGTACCTTAGTAGTTCTTCAACCTTTTGGAGAAATCCAACAAAAACTTTTGGACAAAGTCTTCGAGCGGAACTCTTGGGAGTTCAAATCATTATCAACAAACTTTTCACGCGGTAAATACCAATTATGTTCATATTTGAAACAATATTTCAAAAATGGGTGTTACAATTAAATTTACGACAAAATGGAATTTATCAAACAAAACTAAAAATCTGAAAAACACGAAAACAAATCTCATGAATTTAATTCAGAATGAAAAACTTGCAGAGCTGTTATTTCTGTGACATCCAGTAAAAAGCTTACCTTTTGGATTTCTGGGGAGAAAATTTCTTTTGGTCCCTTTTCCAATTTTTCCATGTTGGGAAAGTTGCTGGAAAAATAAAAATCAATTCGGTAATTGTGTCGCCCCAGTAGGTTCCACGTATAATCTAAGTGAGAAGAAATCATAAGTAGGTATCTAAGATAACTTTCATAAAGAATTTGAAAATAGAACTAATTGATGCATAACATAACGACGAACGTATAAATAATTATCTTGGTGAAATAATTACTCAGTTGAAAAATAATACGCACTTCTAGTACAGATATTACCTGAGAATTTGTTTGACGGTCATTGGTTTGTTGGGAGAGTAAGACAACGAGATTTTTTGAGCTCCCTGAAAAAAACACCAAAAATATCAATCTTAGAAATCACAAATATAATTTTACGTCACCTTTACAGATATAAATTTAAAACCAACCTGAAGAAAAGTTCGAAAAGTTCGATGTTTCTATTAAAATCATAAAATTTGAAGTTTTTGAATTTCAGGCAGTTATTGCTAATTGATGAGGTAACACACGATATAGTGTTTTTCACTTTGTAACGAGGTTATCTGTAGGGTTTCGAAAGAACTGGACACGTTAGAAAAAGGTTAAAGTAATGAGTCAGTAGACGTCGCCCTCTTCAGATGCCAAGAATACGGATTTGGTTTGAGGTTCTAGGTTTTTTGGTTTCTTAAAATGGCGTAAGTCCTTGCAGCCAAACTTTGTGTGCCGCTATTGAATAAAATTGTAGATTTTCAAAAGCAATTTCTACTCTGTCTGAGACCTCATTCATGCCCTTCAAATTGCTAACGATGCGTCTAGAGTTTTAGAATAAAAAAATGAAAAAAATAAATTAGTAAATAAAAATAAAAATGAAATAAAAAATTGGGTGTGGCACATAGCTTCATCGTATCAATAACTCCATTGTATAGATGATCCGATGCATAGCAATTAATCTCAAAACACCAATCTCTAAGTACCTTCCACTACCCTCATAGGGAAATATCGGATGGAAAATGTAGAAGTTATGGCTGCTACAAGGAATTCACGTTTGCGCATGCGCAGCGGCTACTATCAGTCCCGGGGTGATGATTTTCATAGGGGATCATCAACACCCTAATCCGTATTATCCCTGAAAATTTCATCGAAAACGGATAGAAAATGTGGAAGTTATGGCTGTTATAAGGAATTCACGTTCGCGCATGCGCAGCAGCTACTATCAGTCCTGGGTAAATGCTTTTCATAGGAGACCATCTAGAACCTAATTCCCATAATCCCAGGAAATTTCATCGAAAACGGATAGAAAATGTGGAAGTTATGGCTTTTACAAGGAATTCACGTTTGCGCTACTATCTAACCGGGGGGGATGATTTTCATAGGAAAATTTCATCGAACTCGGATAATACCTTCGTATAGTTATGCCGGTTACAAGAATTTTATGACAGACAAAGAACCAAAATCGTTCAGAAAGGTCTGAAACATAAAACGCGAGTGGAAATTTCGATTTTGGAGAACTTTTTTTTTCAACCTTGAAAAGTCAAAACTAAGTTTCCGCTACCTTGGTAGGATTCAAGAAACCGATTCAAGTTGCTTACTATTATTCAATGTCTTCTCAACATAGAATAATGTAGTTTTATTCAACCTCAATCGAAACGTTTATTTGTTCACTGCTGGGTGTTGGCGTTTTCGATTAGGAAGAACTGAAAATGAAAGCGTATTTCACTCGAATCACCTGAAAATTTGTATGTGTCATTCATAGCTTCTAGTCAATGTTTATGAGGGTATAATACTCAATAATTGTATGATGTTTTGAATGGTTTGGTGGATGTCGAGTGGCACAAATTTAGGATCATTTTAGCAGTCGACAAGGGGATTATGGTAGTCCAAATTATGGGTGTAATTATTGATATTTCTCAAAAAATATTCTTCCAAGAAATTAACTTTTTTTTGTATGTAATTTGTGGTTCATTCACGTTATAAGTGATTTCACGTAGGAAGTTGGCTTACGTTAGAAACAGGTTCAAGCTGAATTCGGTTTTGCTCAGTACAAGAAATGGACTTAAGATAGAAGTAGTGAATTTTCGTTAGACACGGTTATGTTAGGGCGTGGTTCGACTACGATGTTTTTTATATGGACAAAATGAAAGAATAAAAAAAAAAGTGAATTCACAACAGAAGTGGGACTATCAGGAAATTGGTTCAAGATCACATTGATCTCACAACATGGTCCTTTATTTACTAGGAAACCTACATTTGAGTCGTACCTTGGCCCAATATAGAGTTCCGCTTTGAAGGGAAATCGAACTGTAGACCTACCTTATTTAATTAGGTATAATTCAACTAAGGAAGGAGGTACTGAGTTGAGAGACATTTACTGCTTCCGAGAGAGTTGATTTATAAAATCAACTTGGCAGAGTCGGCTTGAAGAACAAGCGAGAGCGTGGGCTTTGACCCAAAGGGCGAAATAAGGGCGGAGAGGTTGAAGTACTGTTTCGTTTTCAACAGAGCAGAACGAGACACTGCTCTCAACTGCTATTTCATGGCTGGGCGATTCTATAGGATACTTATAGCTACTAATACTATTAAGCCGTGTTGAGTAGGTACAATTCAACAATTTGGTTGCTACGATACACAGGCCTCAAAAAGAGAGTTTTCCGGATAAGAGAGTTTAGTTTAGTTCTCATTCTTACAGAAAATTTCGCGCGATTCCTAATATATAAATCTTAGTACTCCTCACTACAATCTAGCAACAGTCTGCATATTGAACCTTTTAAAACATCCAAAATGTTTTTTGCTCGCAAGGTTGGTATTGGCGGAAGCATTGTTTTCACTTTTCAATGTTGAAAGAAAAAGTACTAAATAACAATTTCCACTCGCGTTTTACGTTTCAGGCCTTACTAAACAATTTTGGTTCCGTGTCTGTCTGTGTATCACGAAATCCTTGTAAAGGGCAAAACTATTCGAAGTTATTGGCCGATTTCAATGGAATTTTCAGAGATTGTGCAGATTGACGTGAAGATGGTTCCCTATGAAGATAGTGCAAGGTACTTAGAGATTGATGTTTTGAGCTTCTATGCATCGGATCACCTATACATCGGGTTGTGGATACAAGGAAACTATGTACCACATCAACTTGGCAAACTTTTTTTTTTTAAGTTGTAGACTTTTGAAGTTTCAACCGAATGGGAACATCTCACAAACTCGTGGTTCCAAGGTCATCATATTCTTCTACAAATGATTCTACAAAACCTCAAAAAATCACCGAAAACCTTTGTTTCTGAGAGGTTTTAGTGCAAACAACGTATTTGAAAATCATCGAACAATATTATTCTAAAAAGTATCTCAAGATGTTTTGTAAATCTTAAATCGTTTTAGAGAATTTCACGCTAATTCTGAATGCAGTAGGACCTTGCTCTAACTAGAATCATGTAGTAGATTTTTGCAATTCCGGCGTAAATTCACTTGTTACGTACTAAATTGAGGTAATTTTGACTTGAATTCACTTCTAGCGTACAAAATTGAGATCCTTCCTACTTTTGATGCGAATTCACTTCTAACATAAATTGTTGCAATTCCGTCAAGAATTCACTTCTAATGTAGGTACTAAATTGAGGTCCTTCCTATTTTTGATGTGAATTCACTTCTAACGTAAATTGTGTTAATTCCGGCATGAATTCACTTCAAATGTTCTAAATTGATGTATTTTTTACGTGAATTTACTTCTCATGTGAATCCACTTCTAACGTGAATTTTGGTACTTCTGGCGTGAATCTACGTCCAACGTAAATCCACTTCTATTGTACATTGCAGAGTGATGATGCAATTCGAAGTTTGTAAATGAAAATCAATTAAATTAATGTGATGCAATTTTCGAGTTTGGAAAAGTTATATCCCATTATATTGAAGGAGTTCAGAACCCATACAGGTACCTAGTCCCGCGGAATGACCATAATCATCAATTCATGGCGTTTGGATTAGAGAAAAGATCCATTATATGAAGAACGTCCAATTATTTTCCACTTTGGTGGTGTTAATTAATTATTGAAACAATAAACAAGGCTCCTGATCAACTTCACCACTCTAAATTGTGCACCAATTTATTTTCTTCTGAATTCAGTCATATCACCAACGTTACCGGAAAATACCGACCTGATTGTTAGTCACAACTTAATGTTTTCTCGCTTCAACTTTCGTGTTGGGATCGAAGGGCTGCTCGAAATTTAAATTCGTTGGGATCTGGAGTGGTTCTATGCATAATTGTGGAGGTTTCCATGCTTCACCGATCTTTACTGAGTTGAATTATTCATCTCACAGTGGGAATCTGTCCATTAAACATTCTTCATGGCATACGGTCCTGCGACGTTATTACAAAAATAATTCCAAAACGTTGTTTTCGATTCGGCATATACACGAGTATTCTATCATGGAATCACTCGAGTGATAGAATATCTTGTGTTTGTTCTCCGATTTTCTTCGAGATTCAACGTTACCAGAATGAACAAAGTGACTCAGTAGGAAGCTAAATTGCCAAGTTGTGTCAGTTTCTTCTGAGTTACTATCGTCTCTTGAGAGATGAAAAACAGTGAAACCAAGGGGGAAATAGTCATTCATCCGACGCCGGTAAACCGGATTATAGGTAAACAAGATTATATTTGTTGTGACACTTCAAATATGAAATACCATAGGTAATGTTCCTAGAACAAAGCCGGAACGTTTCGCTGCCCTGATATTAAAAAAAAACTCGGCGCTTTGCGCCTCGGCGGGGGGCTCCGCCCCCCTGCACCCCCCGGTTTATTTCTTTTTCCATACTCTGTATGAAATCATAGGAACACAGAATGTGTTTTTGCGATACTAGTCATCCGTTAAATAAAAAACAACAATAATAAATGTGGAGTTGACATTAACATGACAACCAATAAACATATCACCAGATGTTTTTTCTGTCGCTTTTTCGTGACGATTTTTTTTCGGTAGGTCATCGCAAAAACACATTCTGTGTTGAAACAAAAAAAAAAAAAAAAAAAACAAAAACACGTTCTTGACTAATTTTTTAATTTTTTAAAAAAACTGTTTATATCCAAATGAGCCAGGTACGACAGTGTAGATCTCACAAGATCACACGTTTAATTTTTGAATATTCCACGAGTGAGTATTAAGATCCTGAAATAACCCCCCCCCATTTGACCTGGAGCTATGAAAAACGCTGCAAATCATTGCTCAAAGGTTTATTATTTTCTGTATAGATCACTGGTTCTCCATCAATAGCACCTACCACCATCTGTATTCTCCCTTGACCTTCCCTCTCAAATTTCAGCTTCCTGCGTTCAATAGGATTGGAAATAGCTTCGGAGCTCACTCAGCTGATCAGTGATCTGAAGAGTGAAGAAGATCTCCTCGAATGCTGGAGACGCCTGGAAGAGCATTTCCATTCAATAGGAGTAAAAATGGTTTTGGAGCTCACTCAGCTGATCAGTGATCTGAAGAGTGAAGAAGATCTCCTCGAATGCTGGAGACGCCTGGAAGAGCACTTCCATTCAATGGGATTGAAAATGGCTTTGGAGCTCACTCAGCTGATCAGTGATCTGAGGAGTGAAGAAGATCTCCTCGAATGCTGGAGACGCCTGGAAGAGCACTTTCATTCAATAGGATTGAAAATGGCTTCGGAGCTCACTCAGCTGATCAGTGATCTGAAGAATGAAGAAGCTTTTGAGCAATGATTTGCTGCGTTTTTTACCCACTAACATTTTTTTTACCTACCAACTTTTTTTTACCTACCAGCTAGGTACTACCTACCACACCATACTGGCTTTACACCTTCACAATCAAGTTTATTAGAAAGAACTAAACGCTTCACACTCGATTGGAAAAATAGAAAGCTTGATGTTGAAATTTGATTACTGGTTACGCAGAAGGTAAAACTGTATACAAATCCAAGAAATGAACAGCGATCGCATTTTAGTCCGATGAAATTTGAATGGAGATTAGACCTCTTTTGCGATTCACACTCATGATTCTGTTTTATCGAAGGAAAACCTTCAAGTACTCGTAGGGACCGAACGGTTTGTCCTACAGAGCTCCGGGTGGTCTCAAAAATTTTTAAAAATTCAATACTATTTAAAATTGGTGAAAAAACGATACCTTTATTTCGAGAGTTTTCGAGCTAGAGCACTCTTGAAAATTTCAACCCTTAATTTTCACCCCTTAGAAGTGACCTACATCAACCAAAAGCTTCGCGGCACAACTAGACCCCAAATGGAGCCCATATACCAAATTTGAACCAAATCGGTCCAGTGTTGCTAAGAAAAGTGCCACGGACGGCGGACGGCGGACGGGGGACGGCGGACGGCGGACGGGGGACGGCGGACGGACATTGCAAATTTGGATTCTACGCACTTTGAAACGTAAAGTGACAAAGTTTAAGGGGGGGTTATAAAAATTTTTGCGATACGATCACATAGGCTTATTATTAGAAATAATAAACCAAAAGTAAGCCTACTCTGTTCTTCTTCTGGCCTAGTTTAACTCACGGCCAAAATCTAGTTTATCCTAAGTATTGAACCAGCCTATCAAAGGTCTATTTCATCCTAGGTCTAGTACCAGTCTGTCAAATGTCTAGTTTATCCAACTAATCAAGGTCTAGGTCTAGTTATCCAACTAATCAACGGTCTATTTCATTCTAGGTCTAGTACCAGTGTTTCAAAGGTTCTTCTTACAGGTACAGTGTTCGTCTAACCAATTTCCTAGTCTTTTCTGAGTCTACTCTGTCCTACGTCTGGTCTACTTTTCTCAAAGATTAGTTTATTCAATGTATACTTTGTCCTATAATAGTATTGTTTTCAAATTACAACGAATTAATCAATGGAGGGGGTATAGGAAGGAGGCCTTTTGTGCAGTTCCTCAACTTCCCATGTTCTGGTGGTCCGCTTGTTCCTAATCATAATCTCTAAACAGCAGAAGGGGCGTGACATCTTGTTATTATCCTAGGTCCAAAAAATCAAAGATCTTGATGAATTTAGGTACAGCTCGTTTGTATCCAGTCTATCCTTGGTTCCATTTATCCTTCTATCCAACCTCAGTCTGTATAATCAGTCCAATGTCTACTCTATTCTAGTTCCAGCCTATCCAATGTCTAGTTCACCCAGGAGTCAAGTCTACCTTAGGTCTGGTTTATCCTAGGTTTTGACTAACCTTACAGTAGTAGTTTTCTTATGCTTACAATTTATTAATTAATATATCTTAGGCCTTATGTGGCCTAGTTAGCGTCTAATAACAAAAGAAAAAATAACTTATAAAAATAGGAGGACATTTGATTTTGAAGGTTTTTCTTCTTAAATTTTGTGCCTCTCGATTCAATCCGTCAGATCATATTTTCGCTTTTGGTTTATTGTGACTAACAGAGTTTACAAAGAAACGTTCCAACTCACAGTTTTCTTCCAGAGGATGACTCTGTACTGGTGGACGCATTGAGTGTTGCTATCGCTGAGCACTACGCTGAGGAAAAACGGCATTTTCTCCGAGTCCACGCCAACGTAATTTTGGTGAACTATAGTGAGAAAGAAAATAAGATAGTTATAAAATAACGACTGAGAAACAACTCGAATCAGATAACAATAGATATACATAATAATCAGTATTGACATCGATATTGAGTGTATTTCACCAACATTCAGACATGTCTGATGCTCTATGTTGCTATAATATAAGGATGAAAATGGACAAAGGCAACAAATTCAGCACCAAGTTGATTATATTATTAGATGGAATGTAGGAAAAGTTGAAATGTTTCAACGAAGGGATGGGAGTATTAATTCAATAATTGAATGAGTTTCTGAAGCAGTTTCTAATGTCATAACGATGTAAATTCCAATGTCATAAAAAAAAACTTGGTAATTTCATTCAGCCAAAACTCAGGTAGAAAATCATGAAAACGTTGCGTTGAGTACAAGTACCTAGGTACAACAAATATTGATAGGAATTTAGAGACGTTATATTTGACTTAAATTTTGAACTTCGTGGACCTAACCAGTTTTGGAACTCTTTAATTAGTGTAACACACAAGTCTATAAAATTTATAAAGACATTTAATGTCTCCTTATCTTGGTTAAGGCGGAGAATATAACCAATAATTTAATGGATAACATGGAAAACTATACATAGATGGTTACTTACGTTTTCCGAGGAAATATTTGAAGTACCACCGGGTTTGGTACTCGGGGTTTTCCAGAACGGGAGTGCTGGGGGATCCGTACATCTACGATCAGAGAAAAAACGATATATTTATATCATACTTGCTTTTATGTAGAACACGTCACATAATGGAGAATTTTAAAGATTTTTATGAGAAAAAGAGATTTTTTAAAGTTGAATTGAACAACCACTTACTACATAATACATCAAAATTATGATGTAGTTTAAACGAATTATAATTATGTCTATGACCTAGTCATTCTAGAGGTACGGGTAAGGGGGGGGGGGGGTCCCCAGGGGCTGGTAATTCAGAAAAGCCAATATAGTTTGGAAAAACAATTATTTAAAATGCAATCAAAGTCAATGGGAATTAAAAATGTAACAAAAGCCAATAATTTGAAATTTTGGCAATAAAAATGAATAATTATTCCATTTTATTTCAATTCCAATTCTTATTTGCTTGAAATCTCTGTTCAATGAAATGATGTTTTTCTTCCACTAGAAATCAAAAGGATCAAGTAATAAATCAGTTACAATACAAATAATACTATTTATTATTCGAAATAAGCCGTTCGCACGTGACTGATGTCGCCATCACGATTAATATTTTGCATGCCTCCCTCTTCTTTTAAGTTCGGGAAAACGGGTTTAAATTCCTTCCAAGCTCACATTGTATAATGATACTGTTTTGAAGCTATCGTGGCGATATATCGATTCAATTAATACTATTCTGAGCCTATTTTGAGTGTTATTCTGTGGCAGACAATATTATGGTATTATTTCCTAGTTACTTATTTGGAATTTTTTCACCAATTTACTTTGGCAAAATATTCGATAATATCGTCAAGAAAGTATCGATACCTCCGATATTTTAGGCAAAAGTATCGAGACTTGCTTGTAGAACCCCCCCGGCCGATACATTTGAGTGCTGCTTATTACCATTGATTACCGCTGTTATTCAGTATGATAAAGCCCGTTCTTGTACTGTTTACGTGCCGTGATTATTCTCCCGATTCCTGAGGTCATTTCATGGGTTTTCTAGGATGTACACCAGAAGTCAAACATTTCAAAAACGATCAGTTACCTTCTTTTAAGGAACAAATCCATTGCTTAATTTAATAAATTTAGTCCCTAAATGTACATCTATAAGTCTATTTGAGTCTTGTGCGAGAGCTCGAAGAGTCAACATTGGAGTGTACACTCGCGAAAAAGATATAAACAGGTGACAACTCGTTCCGCGTTCGGGAATGCTTACTCAGTGAAATGAAGGACCCGGAGGACGGTGAGCCAACGTTTGAGGTCGTAATAACAAAAACAAAGCAAGAGTTGTTGCATCACCGTGAGATTACAGGGGCGGTACGGAGTTTGGATCCCCACGTAAGTGATGCATTTAATCATTTATACAATATTGTAGCTTCTTTATGTGACTACCTTAGTCAAGCCAATGAACACATAACCAGATTAAAACAAAACGTAAAGGCACGGGAGGATATACAAGGGTCATCGAAATCGACTCAACCCAATGTCCTCAGGACCTATAGTACGGATGAAGAAGAAACCGGAAGAGAGACCGATTGGATCCTGAAAAGGGCCAGCAAGAAACGTAAAGCTAGGTCATCGCCAGAAGTAGCATGCCCCTCCAACAAAACTAAGGTTAGCAAAGATGCAACCAAGACTGAAGAGATAAAGCCAAAAAAGGACCCCCCTCCACCTCCCATAAATATTGTGGGTCTAAAGAGTTACTCGGCCCTTAAAGATATAATTGCGATTATCCCGAAAGAACAATTCAAAGTCACTGCTCTCAACAACAACGTTTGGAAAATAAATGTAGAAACGAGAGATAACTGGAAATTGATTACAGACAATTTACGTATGGAGAAAAAACAGTGGTATACGTACCAAGATAAAGTGGACAGGCCAATCAAGGTCATGGCTAGAGGTCTACACGCAACATGCGAGAAAAGTGAAATTATTGAAGACCTTAAAAATCAAGGTCTTAACATCATGGATGCGACCAACATCCTTAGGAAAGAAAAAAGGAAAAACGAGAGAGGTGAAATCGAAACCTTTCAAAAACCTCTTCCTCTCTACATGCTAACTTTTGACAAAACCGAGGATATTAAAAAAATCCATGGCATAAAGGCCATTCTCAACATGATTGTGAAGATTGAGCCTGTGAAGAGAACCTCCAAACTCATTCCCCAATGTAAAAAATGTCAGTCATATCTACATACACAGTCCTACTGTGGGAAGGAACCTGCATGTGTTAAGTGTGCTGGACAGCATATAACATCCGAATGTACCCTAGACAAGACAGATGCTCCCAAATGCGTTAACTGCAAAGGGGTTCATCCTGCAAATTATCGAGGTTGCGAAGTAGCTAAAGAGCTACAACGACTGCGAAACAATGCCACCAAATCCCAAGTGAAAGTGGTCCAGAGTAAGCGAGATGTTTCTATTGACAGAAGTGTCACTAGAAGGAAATCGCTCACCACATCCACAACAGGTGCAGCTACCCCAAAGGTCTCATATGCTTCAGTTGTTGCAAAAAGAGAGGTAAATGTGTCGAGCGCAGAAAAAATGCTCGCACAAATACTGGAAAAACTGAACGAACAGACTAATACAAATAAGGTGTTATTTGAAAGAATAACCAAGCTAGAAAACCAACTAACTAACTATGGATTGATATGATGGATCCAACACTAAGAATAGCAGCTTGGAACGCAAATGGGTTATCAAATCACGTCAAGGAAGTAGAACTATTTCTTCATTCTAACAAGATAGACATCCTACTCGTTATTGAAAAGAAGAAGCAGGAATTGAAGATCAAGTTCAGAAGAATGTATTGGTTAATGGGAAGGAATTCCCATCTTTCACTTCACAACAAACTGCTTATATATAAGCAGATTCTTCGCCCTATCTGGGCCTATGGGATACAACTCTGGGGCTGTGCCAAAAAATCAACTATTAAGAAAATCCAAACCTTTCAGAATAAACTACTGAGAAGTATAGTTGGAGTCCCCTGGTACATGCGAAATGACGATATCCATCGAGATTTGAAGATAGAGACTGTCAATGAAACTATTGTCAAATACGCAAGGAAGCACGAACATCGCCTCCACAAACATGAGAACCTGGAGATATTCAACGTTTTGGACAACGATGGAGAACTTCGGCGCCTCAAGCGAAACAAACCACTGGATTTAATTGTGCTGTGCCAATAGTTCTTAGTGCAAGTGAAACCAAGTGTTCCCGATCCTGCTAAAAATACGGGCTAGGTTTTGCTGAAAACCTGCCCTACAGTGAGATTGAATTATTCTGAAATGAAATATTGCTAGATGAATTGTATCTTATGTTCAGTTGCAATAAATAAATCACGAAAAAAAAAGAAAAAAAATAAGTCTATTTGTTCATTTTATTGGTTGACAAAAAATACGGAAAGAGACTTACATAAAAATATCTGAACGTTTCGCTTCCAAGCATTGTCGGCAGACTCATCAATAATCAACAAGTCTATGTATATCAACATTACATAGATTTAATATGTATATGATGGGTATATATGATAGGTATAATATACCTATCATATTATGATTAAATTGTGGGCTTTGCGGTCATTTGTTGATCAATATTTTGGGTTGGAGGTGAGGAAATGATGTACCTATCGTCTAGTTCTTCAAATCCGATCTCTTTCATTTTTATTCAAAACTTCTTCTGGGTTTTATTTGTATTGTATTATTTCCTCTTCATTTTTGTTTTTATAGGTTAGTGAATATCCATTTAGTTCTATATGGTATGATGGTACTTATTTTACTATATAGTTTTCTTCATTTTTCTTAATATATTTATGTTAGTTTTAAGTATAGAAAGTAAGAAAAAATATAAGTAAAAAGTTCTGGTTCCTTCCTCACCTCATCTTTGCCGACGTTTTCGCCCGATTCAACGCGAAATCTCCGGCCAACTGCATCTTGACCGTTGGCTTCTATCTGAGGCAACTGTAATCAAAGGAAATATAGCATGAGAAGAGAAGAGTAAGAAGATTCGTACATGGTTCAGAATAACAATGATGCCACATTTGAAATGGTGAGTAATGGTCGGAATTCAGAGACGGAGATCTTGGACTTCGGATTATATTAAACAGACACTACTTATTCCCTGAGAGTCGTTTAGGAAAACACTGATGCTCTCATAAATTTGTGGGTTGTCTTTCATATTTCTTTTTTTGTCGTGAAAGCATTGTGTTTTTCCAAATTTTATTGCCTTTTTTGTTAGGGCTGTGTTAAGCCAGCAGCCAGAAAATGAACTTGATCAAGTACCTAGGTGAATCCTAGCGAGGACCACGTCAGAGATCTTCTAAAGGATCTCATCAAGGACCACCACAAGGACCAAAACATGGCCCACAACAACGACCTTAACACCCAGAAAGGTCAGGACAATGACCAGTACCCCCAGGAAGATCTGGAGAAAGACCCGGAACACCCAGTGGCAGACCACAGAGATCTGGACAACCCGAACGGAAGGCTCAAGGCCCACCACAGGAACCACCCTCTACAAGCTGAATCTGAGCAGCAATATTTCAATCTGATTCTAGCGAATTTTCGAGGAAAGCGCTACATAGAACCAATCTTGCTAAAATTTCAGTGAAACAGCAGAGACGCTCTGAGAGTACCTAACATCTTTGTTTTGCCAAGTCACCATAAGTGAAACATTTCTAGCATAGAAGTGATTCGTTAAGTCACAATTAGTAACAGTGGTGACACTTGTCTACTATATTGCTTCCGAGTCTACCAAGGTAGCGGAAGCTTTGTTTTCACTTTTCAAGGACGAAAAAAAAGTTCTCCAAAATCAAAATTTCCACTCGCGTTTTGCGTTTTAGACCTTTCTGAACAATTTTGGTTCCGTGTCTGTATGTCTGTCTGTCTGTCTGTATGTGTGTCTGTCTGTCTGTCTGTCTGTCTGTCTGTCATGAATTCCTTGTAACGCGCATAACTATACGAAGTTATTGTCCGATTTCTATGAAATTTTTAGGGATTGTGCGGGTTGGTGTGTAGACGGTCTCCTATGAAAATCATCATCTCCAGACTGATAGAAGCGACTGCGCATGCGCAAACGTGAATTTCTTGTAACGGCCATACCTTCTACATTTTCCATCCGATTTCAATGAAATTTTCAGAGATGTTACAACTTAGTATTTAGATGGTCCCCTATGAAAATTATCACCTTCGAACTGATATTAGCCACTGCGCATGCGCAAACGTGAATTCCTTGTAACAGCCATACCTTCCACATTTTCTACCCGATTTCGATGACATTTTTAGGGATTACGCGGATTAAGTTGTAGATGGTCCCCAATGAAAATCAAGGCCTTAAAAATTACAGAAGCCTCTGCGCATGCGCAAACGTAAAATCCTTGTAATAGCCATAACATTTACATTTTTCATCCGAATTTGATTAAATTTTCTAGGATTGTCCAGATTAGCGTGTAGATGGTCCCCTATGAGGGTAGTGAAAGGTACTTAAAGATTGATGTTTTGAGATTAACTACTATGCATGGGATCATCTATATAATCGGGTTATGGATACGAGGAAGCTATGTGCCACACCCACATGGCATTTTTTTATCTAGTCTTCAAGTAGGATCTACACTTTCGGGATCCCTAGGTCAAGCAAAGCACTAGTAAAAAAGCTTACAATTAGGTGCATGGTGTCGGTTTGCTGTAATTTTCATGTACCTTGAGTGGTCCCCAGAACTATTGGACTTCCCAGCGATGAGCGCATTCAAGTGGTATTTGCAGGTATTACAGGAGATACTGAAGAGTTAATACTGTGCAACTCATTGACCTTGTTTTTTCTGCCCTCACTCTTGGAAGTCATCATACCTACTGCCCGCTCTCGTTGCAATCTTTGGATTTTAGTGAAAACCCCAAGATGTGCGAGATTTTTCTTTCGTACCAATATACGACGCGAGTATCTGCTGCACTTATGACATTTTCTCTTTTCATTGTTTTAAGCGTTCCAAACAAAATAGGTACCTAGATGATGAAAGGGAAGCTACCACTACACATTTCCCGCACGGTGACAACTACGAGTAATATTCTCCTCACGATGGACCCAATTTAAGATCGTTAGAATGAAATCCAACGAAAGATTTTATCGAGATTACACACCATCAGCAGTATCGTGTCGTGGTGAGAGTTGTGGACATACCACGGAGTTACTATTTTACAAATCTCCACTGGAGTTCTCCGTGGTGTCGTCACCCTTGCCTTGCTCAAAACTTACTCAATTGCGAATACTCGCATATGGACTCCCTTCATCCTTCTTTATCCTCTAACCTAGGGACTAGCGGGAACGTCCTCTACAGTATTTATTCTGTATTAGATTGTTTAAAAAATTAAAATTTTTCAAAAACATTTAATTTGTTCACAGGAATTTTTGGGTCTATTGCCATGAGGTACCAACATCCTTCTTCTGGCTGAGTGAATCTCTTTGTTGCCACATATTATTGACTCTGCTTCCGAGTCCACCAAGGTAGCGGAAGCTTTGTTTTCACTCTTCAAAGATGAAAAAAAAAAGTTCTCCAAAATAAAAATTTTCACTCGTGTTTTGCGTTTTAGACCTTTCTGAACAATTATGGTTCCGTGTCTGTCTGTGTGTGTGTCTGTCCGTCTGTCATGAAATCCTTGTAACGGGCATAACTATACAAAGTTATTGTCCGATTTCTATGAAATTTTCAGGGATTGTGTGGGTTGGCCTTTAGATGGTCCCCTATAAAAATCATCACCCCCGGACTGATAGTAGCCGCTGCGCATGCGCAAACGTGAATTCCTTGTGACCACCATAAGTTCCACATTTCCTACCCGATTTCAATGACATTTTCAGGAATTATGCGGATTAGGTTGTACATGGTCCCCAATGAAGATGAAGGCCTTAAAATTTACAGTAGCCTCAGCGCATGCGCAAACGTAAAATCCTTGTAACAGCCATAACGCCTACCTTTTTTTACCTTTTTTCATCCGAATTTGATGAAATGTTCTAGGATTGTCCAGATTAGCGTGTAGATGGTCCCCTATGAGGGTAGTGAAAGGTACTATGAGATTGGTGTTTTGAGAGTAACTACTATGCATCGGATCATGTATATAATAGGGTTATGGATACGTGGAAGCTATGTGCCACACCCACTTGGCAGACTTTCGCTTAAATTGCCATCACGTATTCACTATTACTACTGTTTTACTATATTTATATTTTTTATATTATTTATATTTTATAGCAGATTGTCTAGTGGTATTGAGGTCTCTGAGTATTTCTAGTTTAGCCCCAAGATAGAGAGACCAGAAACTAGCAAGATTCCACGAATAAAAATGTATATCTCCGCATTTGAATTTTCTAATTACTATCCAGTTCAGTTCAAGTTTGGTTTCTTATTCAGTAGGTCGAAGCTCGTACCAAATTGATGTGTAGTCAGGAATCCATTGTAGTCCTGGACTATAGTTTGATTTTCTGGACTTGAACCTTTAGTGTCAAAGAAGTTATTTGGGTTCTGATTAGAGTTTGCTAACAAAATGGGTTTTTTGCTGATTGATAGTATTTATTTCGATATAAAAATCAGATTCGCCTATTGCTGCTCAGATTAAGCTTGTGGTGGTCCCTGGGGTTGTTGTTGGGGTGGTCCCTGTGGTGGTCCTTGTGGTGGTCCAGGTCTCTGTGGTCTGCCACCTGGTGGTCCGGGTCTCTGACCAGGCCTTCCTGGGGGTCCGGGTCTCTGACCAGGCCTTCCTGGGGGTCCGGGTCTCTGACCAGGCCTTCCTGGGGGTCCGGGTCTCCGTCCAGGCCTTCCTGGGGGTCCGGGCCTTTGTCCAGGCCTTCCTGGGCGTCCGGGCCTTCCTGGGCGTCCGGGCCTTCCAGGTTGTCCCAGCGGTGGTCCTTGTTGTGGTCCTTGTTGTTGTCCTTGCTGTGAGCCTTGTTGTGGTCCTTGTGGTGCTTCTTGTGGTGGTCCTTGTTGAGATTCTTCAGGACGTTCCTGAGGTGGTCCTGGTTGTGATTCAACTACATTTGATTCATTTTCTGGCTCCTGGCTGAACACAGCCCCAACGAAGAAGGCAATAAATAGAAGAAAACTGAATACTCTCATGATTGCGGGTTTCACTCCGAAAGTGAACTGCAGAACTACTCTCCAGTCCAGTTTATATAATACATTAACTGCAACCAACCATCGTCACCTGAGTCAACAAAAAAATTAAGTAATGAAATTATTTCCAAAACAACAACAATTTCACTCCTATTCGTAAACACTATTTCCTATTCTAATTTCCTATTTTGCAAGTATAAATAGTCGATCACGCACGCAAACGATGCATCCAATCAATAATATTGCTCTCTTCTCTGACACGACGGACACACAAGACACCGACATAGAGACACCTTGTATTGACACCGAGATAGAGAAAGAGTGAAAACGTATTTATTCATCGAATTTTAGGGTAACATGATACTATTATTAAATTTACTAATCGTTGTACTCTAAATTACTGTTGCCCCTCCTACGTTTCTCATGCTACAGGAATCTTAGTCGTGATGGTGAGTTGATCGAGAAATGATGTTCTACTAATGGTCTGTTGCTGAACAAGAAGGAAACGCAAATCCTCAACTTCGCGTTGAATCGTCGGCAGGACCAATCAGTCAATTTCCTGAGGTTGACGATTGACAATCGATTATCTTGGCAGCCTCACATCGAGGTGCTTATTTCTAAACTAACATCGTGTACGTTCATGTTGCGTAGATTGACTAAAGATGTTTCTAAGAAGATGTTGTTATCGGTTTATCACGCCTGTTTCTCAAGTAGAATGTTATATTGCCTGCTATCATCTAGTGAGCTCAGTACTCACCTTGTAGTCATACCTCCCATAATTATCATACAAATTCAAATCTGATTGAACCGATGGAAAAACGCTGCAAATCATTGCTCAAAGGTTTATTATTTTCTGTATAGATCACCCTTCTGTATAGATCACTAGTTCTCCATCAATAGCACCTACCACCATCTGTATTCTCCCTTGACCTTCCCTCACAAATTTCAGCTTCCTGCGTTCAATAGGATTGAAAATGGCTTCGGAGCTCACTCAGCTGATCAGTGATCTGAAGAGTGAAGAAGACCTCCTCGAATGCTGGAGACGCCTGGAAGAGCACTTCCATTCAATAGGATTGAAAATGGCTTCGGAGCTCACTCAGCTGATCAGTGATCTGAGGAGTGAAGAAGATCTCCTCGAATGCTGGAGACACCTGGAAGAGCACTTCCATTCAATATGGCTTTGGAGCTCACTCAGCTGATCAGTGATCTGAGGAGTGAAGAAGATCTCCTCGAATGCTGGAGACGCCTGGAAGAGCACTTACATTCAATATGGCTTTGGAGCTCACTCAGCTGATCAGTGATCTGAGGAGTGAAGAAGATTTCCTCGAATGCTGAAGACGCCTGGAAGAGCACTTCCATTCAATAGGAGTAAAAATGGCTTCGGAGCTCACTCAGCTGATCAGTGATCTGAGGAGTGAAGAAGATATCCTCGAATGCTGGAGACACCTGGAAGAGCACTTCCATTATATAGGAGTAAAAATGGCTTCGGAGCTCACTCAGCTGATCAGTGATCTGAGGAGTGAAGAAGATCTCCTCGAATGCTGGAGACGCCTGGAAGAGCACTTCCATTCAATAGGATTGAAAATGGCTTTGGAGCTCACTCAGCTGATCAGTGATCTGAGGAGTGAAGAAGATTTCCTCGAATGCTGGAGACGCCTGGAAGAGCACTTCCATTCAATAGGATTGAAAATGGCTTTGGAGCTCACTCAGCTGATCAGTGATCTGAGGAGTGAAGAAGATTTCCTCGAATGCTGGAGACGCCTGGAAGAGCACTTCCATTCAATAGGATTGAAAATGGCTTTGGAGCTCACTCAGCTGATCAGTGATCTGAGGAGTGAAAAAGATCTCCTCGAATGCTGGAGACGCCTGGAAGAGCACTTCCATTCAATAGGATTGAAAATGGCTTCGGAGCTCACTCAGCTGATCAGTGATCTGAAGAGTGAAGAAGCCTTTGAGCAATGATTTGCAGCGTTTTTTACCCACCAACATTTTTTCTACCCACCAACTTTTTTTTACCTACCAGCTAGGTACTACCTACCACACCATACTGGCTTCATACCTTCACAATCAAGTTTATTAGAAAGAACTAAACGCTTCACACTCGATTGGAAAAATAGAAAGCTTCATATGGAAATTTGATTACTGGTTACGCAGAAGTCAAAACTGTATACAAATCGAAGAAATGAACAGCGATCGCATTTTAGTCCGAAAAATTTGAATGGAAATTAGACCTCTTTTGCGATTCACACTCATGATTCTGTTTTATCGAAGGAAAACCTTCAAGTACTCGTAGGGACCGAACGGTTTGTCCTACAGAGCTCCGGGTGGTCTCAAAAATTTTTAAAAATTCTGTACTATTCAAAATTGGTGAAAAAACGATACCTTTATTTCGAGAGTTTTCGAGCTAGGGCACTCTTGAAAATTTCAACCCTTAATTTTCACCCCTTAGAAGTGACCTACATCAACCAAAAGCTTCGCGGCACAACTAGACCCCAAATGGAGCCCATATACCAAATTTCAACCAAATCGGTCCAGTGTTGCTAAGAAAAGTGCCGCGTACGGCGTTCGGCGGACGGCGGACGGCGTACGGCGTACGGCGTACGGCGGACGGACGGAAATTTTTTTATTCGATTTTCGTATTCTACGTACCTTGAAACGTAAAACATCAAATTTTGAGGGGGTGTTAAAATTTTTTTTTTCTTGCTCGATTCCAAAGGCTTATTATTGAAAATAATAAACCAAAACGTCAAATTCCCAAGCAACCTAGTTCTAAACCAAAATCTTTCACCGATAAAATAGTTTCAAAAAATCAAGTCAAAAAGCAAACTTCAAAATATTTTGGAAACTTGACTTTCTTCGAACAAAGTTTTCACTCTGAACCCCTGCCCATTTCGGTGGACGCTCTTCGAAAAAAAAATATGTTCAAATTGTCAGTTTTCAAACGGTCCATCAATCTTCCTTTTTAAAATTCAAATTGGAAGAGTAAATCAAGTTTGAAAGCCAAAAAACGTGTGTTTCACTCGAAAATCGAGTGTATGGGCACGCGGTGTATGGTCACCCTCGATCTCAAGATGACGACGAGTTGAATCCAATGATGATACTTCCGAATTATTCTGACCTCCAAAAAATATATTTTTCGAAGAAACAACACCAAGTTTCTGGCTGATAGGTGTTTTAATCAAGTAGAAAGGTGTTACTTTATGCTTACTACGAATAATACGTTTTTTATGTACGAAAAACGAAGGTTGTCTACGAAAAATCTACTTTCTAGCAGTCAGAATTATTCGGAAGTATCAACATTGGATTCAGCGTAAAAAATTACATAGGAAATGATACCAAACTTCTCAAGTCATCATGAGATCGAGAGTGACATTAAACGGCGTAAAACACGAAATGTGCAAGGATTCAGAGTGAAAACTTTGGGTAAAAACAGTCAAGTTTTGAAAATTTTTAAAGTTTGCTTTTTGACTTGATTTTTAAACTATTTTATTGCTGAAAGATTTTGATTCAACACCAGAATGCATTGGAATTTGACGCTATTTCCAACGGTGTAGTCAGCTTAGAATTTGCATGAGAATTAAGGGAGAATTAAGAGCATTTTGAGTGGGTTAAGAAAACGTTGCCTGGAGACATTTTTTGTTGGGCATATTCCGTTCAATCGAACCCTGAAGTTATGCCCATCTAATGTGTAGACACCCTGTATATTCGGGTACTATACTTAGGTCTTCACTTCTGTATTTCCATTTTTCGTTTTTAGCTCTCCTGCCCTCTTCTTCACCCAGGATCATTACTTGAGATTTGTTATCGTTCGATGTCAGGGTCCAGTGCTTGAGGTACTCATTCACCATAAGCTGGAGTTGGGTTACCAGCTAACAGAGCAATGTATTCAGGGTACATCAAACATCTTATTTATTCCACCACTCAAATGATCCTGCAGATCGTTTTCGAAGAGCGAGAAGGTCATTGCGCCCAATAAATATCCATGTTAAAGTCCAACGCCTGTATGAAAATATTCTGCTACTCCTCCTCCATTCCACAGTGGTATTCTCGTATGGGCTTTCGAGGGTTCTTATGAATTTGGTAGCCATTCCATAGTTGCACAACTTGAAAAGCAATGCACTTCTTAATGAATGAGAGAAAAAACACTTTATTGAACATTGTAGAGGGAATGAAGGTGGACAAGGACTCCAGTAGTCTAAAATCAACCGTCTAAATCGATATCCGAACAAAATTTGTTGGGTAGTGATGAGTCTTTCTCAATGGAGAATCCAACCGAACCATTGTTGGATCGGTTCGACATCGTATTCGGGTTGAAAATTCAAAAACCAGGGCATTATTTTTTATACGTTTGGGTCTTCAAAGATTTGTTTGTATGGACTTTGGCTTGAGGAACCATCACAACCATACATCCACTCCAAAATTAAAGCATTGTGTTGTTGGAACATCGGCTGTTTGTGAATGCTAAGTGATATCAGCAATCGTGTTACAGTCACGTCAAGCAAACTTTGGAGACGAATAAAATTTCTCGCGATGAGATTGTGGAAAACCATTTTATTACAAACGGAGTTGAGTAGAACGTTGTCTATTTCCACGAAAATAATGAGTTACAAGTTAAATCGAGAAAATTTTTGGCATTCGTGGTCATAAAAACAAGCCTATGCGGTTTTTTCGGTTCAAGTTTGGTTACTTATTCAGTAGGTCGAAGCTCGTACCAAATTGATGTGTAGTCAGGAATCCATTGTAGTCCTGGACTATAGTTTAATTTTCTGGACTTGAACCTTTAGTACCAAAGAAGTTATTTGGGTTCTGATTAGAGTTTGCTAACAAAATGGGTTTTTTGCTGATTAATAGTATTTATTTCGATATAAAAATAAGATTCGCCTATTGCTGCTCAGATTGAGCTTGTGGTGGTCCCTGGGGTTGTTGTTGTGGTGGTCCCTGGGGTTGTTGCTGGGGTGGTCCCTGGGGTTGTTGTTGGGGTGGTCCCTGTGGTGGTCCTTGTGGTGGTCCAGGTCTCTGTGGTCTGCCACCGGGTGGTCCGGGTCTCTGACCAGGCCTTCCTGGGGGTCCGGGTCTCTGACCAGGCCTTCCTGGGGGTCCGGGTTTCTGTCCTGGCCTTCCTGGGGGTCCGGGTCTCTGTCCAGGCCTTCCTGGGCGTCCGGGTCTTCCTGGGCGTCCGGGCCTTCCTGGGCGTCCGGGCCTTCCAGGTTGTCCCTGGGGTGGTCCTTGTGGTGGTCCTTGTTGTGGGCCTTGTTGTGGTCCTTGCTGTGAGCCTTGTTGTGGTCCTTGTGCTGGTTCTTGTGGTGGTCCTTGTTGAGATTCTTCAGGACGTTCCTGAGGTGGTCCTTGTTGTGATTCAACTACATTTGAATTATTTTCTGGCTCCTGGCTGAACACAGCCCCAACGAAGAAGGCAATAAATAGAAGAAAACTGATTACTCTCATGATTGCGGATTTCACTCAGAAAGTGAACTGCAGAACTACTCTCCAGTCCAGTTTATATAATACATCAACTGCAACCACCCATCGTCACCTGAGTCAACAAAAAGATGAAGTAATGAAAATGTTTCCAAAACAACAAGAATTTCCCTCCAAACCCCGAGTTCCATGTTTGAGTTTAATAAATCAATCAAATCTCCAGACTATTAGTAAACACATGTAATTTCCTATTATGCAAGAGTAAATAGTCGATCACGCACGTAAACGATGTTCCCAGTGAATAACATTTCTCGTACATGACCTGATCTCCATATTCACTCAAATATGTCTTGTCCAAAAGTTCTCTGTGAAACTTTAATTTGTTAGTAACGAATATTTTTTATAAAGATGTATTTTGTATGTAACGTGATTGTGACTTCCTAAAGGACAACAAGAGTACGTAATCTATTGTTAGGGAAAAAATGCTAATCTGGTATATTTTTTTACAACCCAGGTTAATTTGAATATAAAATGGGCAGGACTAATTGGCAAAATTAAGGCTTTAAAAACGGTTAATGCAACCGTTTTGAGAACAATTTTTTCCCGCAGTTGTTTGTTGACTTTGAATATGAGGGATGATGGACAATTTCAATAATCTGTTTCAACCACATGATCTTTGGAATCGAACAAGGAGAAAGTTAAAATCTCCTCCTCCCCTCGCCAAAACCATCTCAAAATTTGATGGTACATTTCTAGGTATTTACGTACCACGTAAAATGGTTTATGAACCATTTTACCATTTTGTTGGAATTCGGTATGTGGCTCCATTGGAGGTCTAGTTGAGTCAATCTTTCTTAAATGGTAAAGCTCTGCAAATTATTACACAAAGGTCCTCAATTTTTCTGTATAGATCACTCGTCTGCAAAGAAATAGGGAGTTGTGAGTGCTTTCATTAGAAAATTTGAATACTGTTCGGTAGTGCATAACTGAGTACAACTCAAAGAAACGAACAAAGATTGCATTTTGGTCAGCTAAAATTTCAACGGAGATTAGGCCTCTTTTGCAATGGGGTAGTTGCATGATATTTTTTTGTATTTTTTCTGTGTAGAGAATCTCTATCGAAGTACGAATCTGCAAATAAAACTCCCAGAAACGCTTCCTAAAAATTTAGAGATTTTTTCAAAGAACGGGATTCTCGGATTCAGGCGGGAAAACCTACACACGGCTAGGACGCTGCGGGGTGGGGGCTACGTCACGGGTGTGAAGAGGGCCAAGAGACCCCTACACCACTGTTACCCTGACGCAAGGTTATCGACCTTGGGGGTACTGTGCCGGAGGGATCCTTTGCCCAGGGGGTCCTTTGATAGCAATCCTCTGTTTGTTTACGTTCGTTTGAGGTGCTATCATACTGAATTTTGCTAGCAGCGCAATCGAAACATGTTGCATCTAAGATTTCGTTTCCTTCTGGCATTCCCTCTACTGTAACTGAAACCTTACATGGTAGTGAAGAAACGCAGTGTTCTGGTGATACTCGAGCCACAACCTCGCAAATTTGCTAGATTCATCCAAATTGGACATAACCAACATCCTTTACATCAAGTTACAAACACTCATTGGTACTACGTTGTAGAGGATAATGACACTACGATGAAACTTCCAATAAATGAGCTACTGCAACCATTTTGATGAAGAAGTACTACACTCAAGAAAACAACTGATCTTTTACTTTCTACAAAAGTGTCAACTTACCTTCATCTTCGTCATTCGTGTTCGTAGAAAAATCGTTCACCATTTGTTGGAAAGCCCTAAATATTTGCATAAATTATATGCTGCCAAAACCGCTGTACTTACGGAAGAAACTGAGATATACCTACCGCTGAGTTAAAAGAACTGTCAACAACATTCGAAAGCAGATTATCGGGTAGGTAGCGGGGAAAAATGAAGACATGTGTTGCAGACTCGTATGCAAGCGTTTATTAAAAGCTTCTTGAAACTTTACTGTGAACATTATCTTTTCCAAACCAATCAACTAATAAATTATGGTAGGTAAATACCGGTATAAACTATGGTACGAACTCAGACCGCACTCAACTCAGACCACACCACCAGAAATGATGTCCACTGATAACGTGATAACATGACCGTAAAAGTAACGCGAGGTTTCAGCGCCAACGCAACAACAAGAAAAATAACCAAAATATGCTTCAAAACTTTCAATTTAAACGATTAATTCAAACATGTAAAGCTTGAAAAATATATTTCAAAGTTTTTTTAATCATCACCATTATTTTGCAACTATATTTCAATGTTTCCGACTCGAAATGTCCTCGATGGCAGTGATCTCAACGCACTCTATCGTGAGATTCTCGTTTAGGGATGACGTAAGAGGAGTGGCCCGCCAACACTAAAAGGGACGGTACTTCTTTATTGAAATACGGCTAAACTAAATAGAATTTCTAACTGAAAACAGGTACAGATACGTTTTTAAGTGCGCTAAATTCGAATCTGAAGTCAAAAACACGAAATTCCGACCCATGCAACTACCCAATTCGTCGTTTAGGTCGTTAGGCCACATAGACATTTTTTGTAGGACATATTCCGTACAATCGAAACCTGAAGTTTCACACCCTGCATATACGGGTACTATACTTAGGTATTCTGTATTTCCATTTTTCGTTTCTAGTTCTCCTGCCCTCTTCTTCACCCAGGATCATCACTTGAGATTTGTTATGGTTCGATGTCAGGGTCCAGTGCTCGAGGTACTCATTCAATTCATTCACCATAAGCTGGAGGGATGTTGGGTCAACAGCTAACAGAGCAATGTATTCAGGGTACATCAAACATCTTATTTATTCCACCACTCAAATGATCCTGCAGATCGTTTTCGAAGAGTGAGGAGGCCATTGCGCCCAATAAATATCCATGTTAAAGTCCAACGCCTGTATGAAAATATTCTGCTACTCCTCCCCCATTCCACAGTGGTATTCTCGTAAGGGCTTTCGAGGATTCTTATGAATTTGGTTGCCATTCCATAGTTGCACAACTTGAAAAACAATGCATCACTTCTTAATTATGATCGTATGCAACTTTTAGGTCCACATTAAAAATAATGAACCATTGGAATCGATCGAGAAAATCGAATTTCAACCCCCCTCAAAATTTGATGTTTCACGTTTCAAGGTACGTAAAATCCGAAAATCGAATAAAAAACCCGCAAGAATGCGCTCATATATCAAAATCAACCGTCTAAATCGATATCCGAACAAAATTTGTTGGGTAGTGATGAGTCTTTTCTAATGGAGAATCCAACAGAACCATTTTTGGATCGGTTCGACATCGTCTTCGGGTTGAAAATACAAAGACCAGGGCATTATCGTGAAATATTTGCAAAGAAAATGATTGATTGGTTTGCTGTTACCAGAAATATTCAGTTTGTTCTTTTACAAGTCATTAAAATTTGAAACAATGTTTACGAATCATTAAACGATGAAAAGTTAATAAAACATACATTTTTCAACATCAATTTTCATGTAACGTGCTGCCTTGTTCATCATCATCATCACCCGATGTTTTCATCGCCTGCATCAATGTATGGTTGGATTTTACCAACGTTTGGGTCTTCAGTGATTTGTTTGTACGGACTTTGTCTTGAGGAACCATCACAACCATACATCCACTCCAAAATTAAAGCATTGTGTTGTTGGAACATCGGCTGTTTGTGAATGCTAAGTGATTTCAGCAATCGTGTTACAGTCACGTCAAGCCAACTTTGGAGACGAATAAAATTTCTCGCGATGAGATTGTGGAAAACCATTTTATTAAAAACGTTGTTGAGTAGAACGTTGTCTATTTCCACGAAAATAATGAGTTACAAGTTAAATCGAGAAAATGTTTGGCATTCGTGTTCATAAAAGCAAGCCTATGCGGTTTTTTCGGTTCAAGTTTGGTTACTTATTCAGTAGGTCGAAGCTCGTACCAAATTGATGTGTAGTCAGGAATCCATTGTAGTCCTGGACTATAGTTTAATTTTCTGGACTTGAACCTTTAGTATCAAAGAAGTTATTTGGGTTCTGATTAGAGTTTGCTGACAAAATGGGTTTTTTGCTGATTGATAGTATTTATTTCGATATAAAAATCAGATTCGCCTATTGCTGCTCAGATTGAGCTTGTGGTGGTCCCTGGGGTTGTTGCTGGGGTGGTCCCTGGGGTTGTTGTTGGGGTGGTCCCTGTGGTGGTCCCTGTGGTGGTCCTTGTGGTGGTCCAGGTCTCTGTGGTCTGCCACCTGGGGGTCCGGGTCTCTGACCAGGTCTTCCTGGGGGTCCGGGTCTCTGTCCAGGCCTTCCTGGGGGTCCGGGTCTCTGACCAGGTCTTCCTGGGGGTCCGGGTTTCTGTCCTGGCCTTCCTGGGGGTCCGGGTCTCTGTCCAGGCCGTCCTGGGGGTCCGGGTCTCTGTCCAGGCCTTCCTGGGGGTCCGGGTCTTTGACCAGGCCTTCCAGGTTGTCCCTGGGGTGGTCCTTGTGGTGGTCCTTGTTGTGGTCCTTGCTGTGGTCCTTGTGGTGGTCCTTGTGGTGGTCCTTGTTGAGATCCTTCAGGAGGTCCCTGAGGTGGTCCTTGTTGTGATTCAACTACATTTGATTCATTTTCTGGCTCCTGGCTGATCACAGCCCCAACGAAGAAGGCAATAAATAGAAGAAAACTGAATACTCTCATGATTGCGGATTTCACTCAGAAAGTGAACTGCAGAACTACTCTCCAGTCCAGTTTATATAATAAATCAACTACAACCACCCATCGTCACCTGAGTCAACAAAAAAATTAAGTAATGAAATTGTTTTCAAAACAACAAGAATTTCTCTCCAAACCCCGAGTTCCATGTTTGAGTTTAATAAATCAATCAAATCTCCAGACTATTGGTAAACACATGTAATTTCCTATTATGCAAGAGTAAATAGTCGATCACGCACGTAAACGGTGTTCCCAATGAATAACATTTCTCTTACATGACCTGATCTCCATATTCACTTAAATATGTCTTGTCCCAAAGTTCTCTGTGAAACTTTAATTTGGTAGTAACGAACATTTTTCATAAAGATGTCTTTTGTATGTAACGTGATTGTGACTTCCTAAAGGACATCAAGAGAAGGTAATCTCTTGTTAGGGAAAAAAATTCTACTCTGGTATATTTTTTTACAACCCAGGTTGATTTGAATATAAAATGGGCAGGACTAATTGGCAAAATCAAGGCTTTAAAAACGGTTAATGCAACCGATTTGAAAACAATTTTTTCCCGCAGTTGTTTGCTGACTTTGTACATGAGGGATGATGGACAGTTTCAATAATGTGTTTCAATAATGAACCTTTGGAATCGAACAAGAAGAAAGTTAAAATCCCCCCCCCCCCCGCCCAAAAAATCTCACAATTTGATGGTACATTTCTAGGTATTTACGTACAATAAACGGCGGACGGACGGAAATTTTTAATTCGATTTTCGTATTCTACGTACCTTGAAACGTAAAACATCAAATTTTGAGGGGGGGTTAAATTTTTTTTTCTTGTTTGATTCCAAAGGCTTATTATTGAAAATAATAAACCAAAAATCGAACAAAATTTACCATGAACCATTTCACCATTTTGTTGGAATTCGGTATGTGGGCTCCATTGGAGGTCTAGTTGAGTCAATCTTTCCTAAATGGTAAAACGCTGCAAATTATTACACAAAGGTCCTCGATTTTTCTGTATAGATCACTCGTCTGCAAAGAAATAGGGAGTTGTGGGTGCTTTCATTAGGAAATTTGAATACTGGTTGGTAATACATAACTGAGTACAACTCAAAGAAACGAACAAAGATTGCATTTTGGTCAGCTAAAATTTCAACGGAGATTAGGCCTTTTTTGTGATTCGTCGTTTAGGTCGTTAGGCCTCATAGCCATTTTTTGTTGGACATATTCCGTACAATCGAAACCTGAAGTTTCACACCCTGCATATACGGTTACTATACTTAGGTCTTCTGTATTTCAATTTTTCGTTTTTAGCTCTCCTGCCCTCTTCTTCACCCAGGGTCATCACTTGAGATTTGTCATGGTTCGATGTCAGGGTCCAGTGATTGAGGTACTCATTCTATTCATTCACCATAAGCTGGAGGAATGTTGGGTCACCAGCTAACAGAGCAATGTATTCAGGGTACATCAAACATCTTATTTATTCCACCACTCAAATGATACTGCAGATCGTTTTCGAAGAGTGAGAAGGTCATTGCGCTCAATAAATATCCTTGTTAAAGTCCAACGCCTGTATGAAAATATTCTGCTACTCCTCCTCCATTCCACAGTGGTATTCTCGTCAGGGCTTTCGAGGATTCTTATGAATTTGGTAGCCATTCCATAGTTGAACAACTTGAAAAACAATGCACTTCTTAATGAATGAGAGAAAAAACACTTTATTGAACATTGTAGAGGGAATGAAGGTGGACAAGGACTCCAGTAGTTGTCGAAACGTAATGGATTTGCCGAAAGTTCAAAATGAGTTGCCGAGAGTTCAAAATGAGTTGCCAAAAGTTCAAATTGGTATGCAAAAAGTTTGCCAAAAAATGCACCTCTTAATCATGATCGTATACAACAACTGGAGCCAATCGTTGCATGATTATACACACGCGAAATTTTTTTTGCCTAGTGAAATCCGTTGAAAACCAGATTTTGATAGACTTTTCATGTCAGAAAAGTACTCAAATAGTTGTTACAAGTTCGGGGTGAAGCAGCGATTGGTGTTTTGTTAACTCTCATTGTGTTTTGGTTTGTTTTTTGCTATATTTTATCATTCCTAAAATGTTTTTCGTCGAAAAGGATTTTCATAATTGTTATTGTTTGAAAATGATTAGTGATCGACAGGCAACACCATGGAGTCTTCGATATCATCGCAAACAAATCGAGTAATTTGTCCTCACTGCTCCGGTGAATATTCCAGAAGAGGACTAGCAAACCATATCACTCGATGTCACCCCTCAATTGCCCTGATACCCGCCACATCCAATGACTCCGAACGAGAGAATTCAGTCCCAGAAGATATCCAGGAACTGTTTAGGGAAGGTTTTGGAGCTCCTTTATTGAACGAAGCGGGACATGATGACCCAGTTTGGTCTTCTCGGTGGCGTCGGGCCATGCGTCTTCAAGGCAGACAATATCACCTTCCACAGAGTGCAGTGGGTCGTCAGTTTGTTTCGTTACTAGCTGAAGAAATCAATGCAGTCACAATGGGAGTAAAAAGTTCGGAACAAATATTCGTTCTCTGCTCAACCATTCTCCAGAAAGTGAAACTTATAGTTTCGGGAGAGGATATCAGAAGACTGCTGAGGAAGAGAATGGAGCTGTGGGATGCAGAGAAGTATGACGAATTGTTGGTAGAAGCCGAGCGATGACAGAGACCTGACGGGTCGAAAAATAAGAGACGAAGAAGACCATAAGGTTCGTATTTTCACGCGATTAGTAATGCAAGGTAGATTGAGGGATGCGACTAGATGGTTGACAGAGCGGTCGGGTGGAGGTGTCCTTAATCCAGAAGACTTGTTGGCAGATGGAAGAACAGTACTGGAGACTCTGCAGAACAAACACTCCGCTCAGATCATACCAAATCGACAGACTTTTCAAACAAGCGAGCCTCTTCCTGTGCTTGTAGATGTTGATATATCGGCTAACCACATCGAAAGAGTTGCCCACAGTCTGAGAAGAGGGGCAGGCCCAAGTGGCACTGATGCAGAGCAGTGGCGTAGCATGTTGCTCCGTTTTGGAGCTCATAGCAAGCGGCTGCGAGAAGCGGTAGCCTCCCTCGTTCGAACACTAGCTAACCGGGTGATCGAGTGGAACCAGGTGAAAGCTATGCTAGCAAGAAGGGCTGTAGCACTTGATAAATGCCCTGGAGTAAGACCGATAGGAGTCGGTGAGTTGCTGCAAAGAATCTGCGCAAAAACAATGGCACATGTCACAGGTGATGATTTGAAAGAGAAATGTGGTGCCGAACAACTGTCAGCAGGCCTAAAGGCAGGGATAGAGGGGGCCATTCATGCAGTTTCCAGCCTGTTTGACATGGAGGAGACAGAAGGCGTGCTACTCGTTGACGCTTCCAATGCATTGCACTCAATATCATGAGCCGCCCTTTAGCCTTGTGGAATGCCCGTATGTACTGGCCGAGGTGTTCACGGTTTCTGTTCAACACCTATAGGGGATTTCCGTTGATTCTTTTCCGCCAGAGCGATGCATCATTGTTGAGTCAAGAGGGAACCACTCAAGGAGACCCTCTTGGCATGATGATGTATGCGGTAGGAACTCTCGAACTTATCAAGAAATTGAAAAGCCCTCAGTGGAGACAGAATTGGTATGCCGACGACTCAGCCTGCATCGGGAAGTTGCGGCACATCCGTGAGTGGTTTGTGGGCGTCGGTGGTCTAGTGGACAGTGTACCCGACTGCGGTGATAAAATGAGAACCGTCTAGCGGGGACGCGCGTTCGAGTCTGGTCGTCGCAGAAGGTTTTCTGTCTATTAGACGATCGGCAATCTCTCGTTCCAACCCAGGGCGGTGATGTTTGGGAAGCCATGAGCGAAATCATCAGAACAAATTCTGATCTCCCCTTAGGGAGACAGCTGATGACGTCCGCGACGCCAAGAATGGCAGTCGGACGAAAATTCAACCTGAAATGGTTGCTTACTTTACTACTTTACTACTACTCCGTGAGTGGTTTGACCTATTGCGGGAAGAGGGGCCGAAGTGGGGTTATCACCCCGAGCCAGCAAAAAGTTATTTAGTAATCAAGGGCGGGCTCGAGGATGAAAGTAGAGCCCTCTTTGGTGACTTCAACGTCAAAATAGTTTATGCTCATAGATTTCTCGGAGGGCTGATCGGACCACAAGAACAGAAGAAAGAATATGTTTGCAGAAAGGTTCAGGAGTGGGTAACTCAAACAGAGATATTTGCAAAAGCCGCTCAAAAAAGCCCACAAGCAGTTCACGCAGCTTTTACCAAATCTCTGCAGTTTGAGTGGGCATTCACCCAGAGGGTAGTAGAAGGGTGTGAAAGGGAGTATCAGCCGTTATGGATGGTTATCCGTGAACAGTTGATGTCGGCAATCACTGGAAGGGAAGTAGGAGAGACTGACAGTGAAGTGATGAGCCTACCAGCGAGGCTCGGGGGTTTAGGTATCTCCAATCCCATCACATGTTCTCAAGCCTTCCAAGTATCACACCGATCAAGTGATCTCCTCAGAAGTGCAATATGTTCTGGAAGCCCATTGTCGTTCACCGAGCACAATAGCAGAGTGGCAGAGCTACTAAGGGAGGAGAGGGCAGCACGGGAAGAAGCTCAAAGACAAAGGAGTGAAGAAGTAATCCAGAGCTTGGAAGCAAATCGACAAAGAGTCATCAAACGAGTTTGCGGATCATCTCAATGGCTGTCAGTATTGCCAACAAAGGCAGACAGTTGTGATCTGTCAGCAACTCAATTCAGAGATGCATTGTCCATGCGGTATTCCCACATCCCCAAGACCTACCCATGAGTTGCGATGGCTGTGAGTCATCTTTTGACTTGACACACGCTCTCAACTGCAAGAAAGGATGGGTAGTTAAAAGGGGACATGATGACGTGCGGGACGTAACCATGGCAATCGCTGATCTAGCCTGGGGGGGGGGGGTGCAGTGGTCGAGCCAGTGATGCAGGAAGCAGCCGATGGACACCCCGCGTTGGTGGGCGACTTTGCTGTGAATGGGGTCTGGGAGAGTGGGAGGCCAGCGTTTTTCGATAATCGCATTGTAAATGCTGACGCTGCCTCCTACCTCTCCCAAGACTGGCACCAAACAGCTCGAATGGCTGCTCGCGCGAAGCACTCAAAGTATGACCAGACGGCAGAGGACCATCGAGGGTCATTCACATCCTTAGTTAGTTCCTGTGACGGGGCTCTGGAACAAGAATTCGGAGTGTTCCTGAAGAGAGTAGCTTTTGTGTTGGCCGAGAAGTGGCAACGACCTTACTCCCAACTGACATGATGGCTTAAGGTGGAAGTGCAATTTGCCATCATTCGGGCGGTATCACTTCGGCTACCCGGAGCAAGGAGGAAAGTACGCTCACTAGGATTGGAGGATGGGGCGGCGTTGTCTTCCATGGTGGACCATTGAAACCATAAATTCTTGTACACTCTGCACATATCACACTCTTGTTATCATCGCCATGTTACCCACAAGCTACAATATTGTTAACATTCTACCTTCAAATTTGTTAATAATAAAAATAATTTTCTCACTAAAAAAAAAAACTTTTAGGTCCACGTTAAAAATATAGGTTTTTAACCCCTTTTGGTTTATTATTTTCAATATTGAACCATTGGAATCGAGCGAGAAAAACGAATTTCAACCCCCCTCAAAATTTCATGTTTTACGTTTCAAGGTACGTAAAATCCGAAAATCGAATAAAAAACCCGCAAGAATGCGCTTATAATTCAAACTCAACCGTCTAAATCGATATCCGAACAAAATTTGTTGGGTAGTGATGAGTCTTTCTCAATGGAGAATCCAACAGAACCATTGTTGGATCGGTTCGACATCGTATTCGGGTTGAAAATTCAAAAACCAGGGCATTATCGTGAAATATTTGCAAAGAAAATGATTGATTGGTTTTCTGTTACCAGAAGTATTCAGTTTGTTCTTTTACAAGTCATTAAAATTTGAAACATTGTTTACGAATCATTAAACGATGAAATTAAAGTTAATAAAACATACATTTTTCAACATTAATTTTCATGTAACGTGCTGCCACTTCATCATCATCATCACCCAATGTTCTCATCGCCTGCATCAATGTATGGTTGGATTTTACCAACGTAAGGGTCTTCAGTGATTTGTTTGTACGGACTTTGGCTTGAGGGACCATCACAACCATACATCCACTCCAAAATTAAAGCATTGTGTTGTTGGAACATCGGCTGTTTGTGAATGCTAAGTGATTTCAGCAATCGTGTTACAGTCACGTCAAGCAAACTTTGGAGACGAATAAAATTTCTCGCGATGAGATAGTGGAAAACCATTTTATTAAAAACGTTGTTGAGTAGAACGTTGTCTATTTCCACGAAAATAATGAGTTACAACTTAAATCGAGAAAATGTTTGGCATTCGTGTTCATAAAAGCAAGCCTATGCGGTTTTTTCGGTTCAAGTTTGGTTACTTATTCAGTAGGTCGAAGCTCGTACCAAATTGATGTGTAGTCAGGAATCCATTGTAGTCCTGGACTATAGTTTAATTTTCTGGACTTGAACCTTTAGTATCAAAGAAGTTATTTGGGTTCTGATTAGAGTTTGCTAACAAAATGGGTTTTTTGCTGATTGATAGTATTCATTTCGATATAAAAATCAGATTCGCCTATTGCTGCTCAGATTGAGCTTGTGGTGGTCCCTGGGGTTGTTGTTGTGGTGGTCCCTGGGGTTGTTGCTGGGGTGGTCCCTGTGGTGGTCCCTGTGGTGGTCCCTGTGGTGGTCCCTGTGGTGGTCCTTGTGGTGGTCCAGGTCTCTGTGGTCTGCCACCTGGTGGTCCGGGTCTCTGACTAGGTCTTCCTGGGGGTCCGGGTCTCTGTCCAGGCCTTCCTGGGGGTCCGGGTCTCTGACCAGGTCTTCCTGGAGGTCCGGGTTTCTGTCCTGGCCTTCCTGGGGGTCCGGGTCTCTGTCCAGGCCTTCCTGGGGGTCCGGGCCTTTGTCCAGGCCTTCCTGGGGGTCCAGGCCTTCCTGGGCGTCCGGGCCTTCCAGGTTGTCCCTGGGGTGGTCCTTGTGGTGGTCCTTGTTGTGGGCCTTGTTGTGGTCCTTGCTGTGGTCCTTGTGGTGGTCCTTGTGGTGGTCCTTGTTGAGATCCTTCAGGAGGTCCCTGAGGTGGTCCTTGTTGTGATTCAACTACATTTGATTCATTTTCTGGCTCCTGGCTGATCACAGCCCCAACGAAGAAGGCAATAAATAGAAGAAAACTGAATACTCTCATGATTGCGGATTTCACTCAGAAAGTGAACTGCAGAACTACTCTCCAGTCCAGTTTATATAATACATCAACTGCAACCACCCATCGTCACCTGAGTCAACAAAAAAATGAAGTAATGAAATTGTTTTCAAAACAACAAGAATTTCTCTCCAAACCCCGAGTTCCATGTTTGAGTTTAATAAATCAATCAAATCTCCAGACTATTGGTAAACACATGTAATTTCCTATTATGGAAGAGTAAATAGTCGATCACGCACGTAAACGATGTTTCCAATGAATAACATTTCTATTACATGACCTGATCTCCATATTCACTTGAATATGTCTTGTCCCAAAGTTCTCTGTGAAACTTTAATTTGTTAGTAACGAACATTTTTCATAAAGATGTATTTTGTATGTAACTTGATTGTGACTTCCTAAAGGACATCAAGAGAACGTAATCTCTTATTAGGGAAAAAAATTCTACTCTGGTATATTTTTTGCACATCCCAGGTTGATTTGAATATAAAATGGGCAGGACTAATTGGCAACATTAAGGCTTTAAAAACGGTTAATGCAACCGTTTTGAAAACAATTTTTTCACGCAGTTGTTTGTTGACTTTGTAGATGAGGGATGATGGACAGCTTCAATAATCTGTTTCAATAATGAATCTTTCGAATCGAACAAGAAGAAAGTTAAAATCCCCCCCCCCCCGCCCAAACCATCTCAAAATTTGATAGTACATTTCTAAGTACTGACGTAAAATAAAAAAATCGAATAAAATTTACCATGAACCATTTTACCATTTTGTTGAAATTCGGTATGTGGGCTCCATTGGAGGTCTAGTTGAGTCAACCTTTCCTAAATGGTAAAACGCTGCAAATTATTACACAAAGGTCCCCAATTTTGCTGTGTAGATCACTCGTCTGCAATGAAATAGGGAGTAATTGGTGCTTTCATTAGGAAATTTGAATACTGGTTGTTAATACATAACTGAGTACAACTCAAAGAAACGAACAAAGATTGCATTTTGGTCAGCTAAAATTTCAACGGTGATTAGGCCTCTTTTGCGATTCGTCGTTTAGGTCGTTAGGCCTCATAGATCATATTTGATAAATTGAGAACCCCACCGATATTCTACAAACTATACGTTTTTTTTTGTTTTTCCCACTTTTTTGATTGTTGTTAATGATCAATAATTTATTGTAATAATTTAATTTGGCGCCCATGACCACTTAGAGGTTGCATGTGCCGCAATAAAGAAAAAATCGATTCACACTCGTGTTTCTGATTTATCGTGAGACCAACCCTTGAGTTCTCATAGGGAGCGAACGGTTGGTCCTGCAGAGCTCCGCGTGGTCTCATTCGATTTTGAAAATTCAATTCCAGTCCACGGAAACTAACGAATGTGCCGCGTATTCTCTTTTTAATTCAGCTCTTGCTTTTCGGTCAGCAGTATCATGTCAACTATTCCGCTGTAGTATCCAACAAATAACTGGAATCGCAAAAAAACTGTTCAATGCCCGAAGTAGGTACAATATCCGTTCAATTTTCAGGTGATCTAATTCTTTTAGTAGAGGTAGTCGGTTATTTCATTTTTCGATTATAGTTATCACTCTGTCCTAAGTCCTAAGCAACGTGAATCAAACTCTGTTAAGAATATCGTAATATTCTGAACGAAAAAGAATTACCTTAAAGAAGGCTTTATTCTACATAAAATACAGCGGGAACTTTGGTTCCTACAACGAACCAGTCAGTCATCATGATTGTATCACGTTCACCCCCTCCTCATTTTGGTTTATTATTTTCAATAATAAACCTTTGGAATCGACCAAGAAGAATTTTTTAACCCCCCTTCAAAATTTGTTGGTTTACGTTTCAAGGTACGTGGAATCCAAAAATCGAATAAAAATTTGGCCGTCGTGGCACTTTCTTCACTTAGCATTGACTGATTTTGATGAAATTTGGTAATTTGGTATGTAGGCTCCATTTGGGGTCTAGTTGTGCCCCGAAGCTTTTGGTTGATGTAGGTTTCTTCTAAGGGTTGGAAAATAAAGGTTGGCATTTTGAAAACTAACAACTAACTCGAAAAAGTTTGGTATTAAGGTATTGTTTTTCCATCAATTTAGGATAATATTGAATTTTTAGAGACCACGCGGAGCCCTTCAGGACAAGCCGTTCGATCCCTACGAGAATTCAAGTATTGGACTTACAATAAATCAGAAACACTAGCGTGAATCGCAAAAGAGGCCTAATCTCCGTTCAAATTTTAGCTGACCGAAAGGCGATCAATGTTTTTCTTCGTGTTGGTTGGTGGTTGGTTCGTGGTAGACGAGTGTTCTATATAGAAAAATAATAAACCATTTAGTAATAATTTGCAGCGTTTTGGACATAGTCTCCTTGAACTCGAGCTTCTTCTCGGAGATCCCTCCCATTGGAAGTGAGGGATCTACTGAGGGTGGTCACGTTGAAGTTGTCAATGTAAGTAGCGAGTTAGATCGACGATGACGCTGTAGCATAGGAACAGGATCAGATGGGATAGTATTATGGGTGACGATGGTTCTGGAATATTCTCATCAGTATTAGTTCGGAGTAACAGAATTCATCGTTCGGACGGCTCATTGTTTACAGTGATGTCAGTTGGAGTATTTGGTAACTTGATGGTTGAGATTTGTCTTCTTCTTGCAGCTTAATCAAGTCTACCCTTGTTGGTGCAAGCTGTAGTTTCCTTACCATCAGCGTACCGATTGGCTGCATAATCGAGGTTATCATCCACGAGGGTAACTTGTTCCACCAGTGGTTCAAACATCGATTGTCTATTGAACTTCCTGAGTGGAATGGTCCCAGGAGTCAAGAGATGGTATTGATCGCCCGTTACTTGATCGTCAGGGATGATTGAACATCCGTTCGTGGGGAGTGGCGTTTCTGCTGGTGCATAGAAAGGACCTTATTGCGTGCAAAGCCTCAGGAAGTATTGTCCCCCACTAAGAGATTTTCATCTCTTTCCCTTTCAGAGCTAGCTCGATCGTCTTCCAAACAATTCCATTGTATCTTTCGAATTGTCAGTTGCCTTGAGAATTGTAAGCCGTCATTCGACTTAAGGCTTCCCCAAATGGTACAAGAAAAAATTTCAGCCCTTGGGACACGAAACACGAGCCACGGTCCGAATGGATACAGGAAGGTGCTCCGAAAATACTGAAAACTACGAAAAGACAATTTTTTTACGGTATAAGTACTGGTATCATGGCAAGGGAAAGCAAATGGGAACCGGGAGTACTCATCTACAATTTTAACTATGAATCGATTTCTGGAATGTGAAGGTATTGAACCTTTAACTTTCCCCACATTTCACCCACAACTTTTGGATTTGCAGGAGGGTGATCATGAAAAGTTTTACAGCCATTTGATAATTAGAAATAATATTTAAAAAAACTTTGTCCTAAAACAGATTTTCAAAATGTGCTCATTCACTGTTGCTGCACAATTGAGGGTTTTTTTTTCTCAAAAAGAGAAAATTGAAAGTATATATTTTGATGCTCTGTTATATTTTGATGCACAGCAAGTAACTACAGTTTTGAGTGACGATTTGGTCACAATGTACACTGATCGCATCTCTGCGGGAAATGGATGGTTCAAGGTAGGTAAATATACTGTGAAATTGGAAATCAGTGCAGAACGCCTGGTCTAGACAGACGGTCAACACAACTACGTCTGAATGCTAATTTGGAATGATTTTCCAATCCTGGGTGATTTGAACATACAATAGTTACTAATTAGTGCAATTAGGGTTTTAGAATTCTCACAATTGATGCAACAGTTTCAATAACAATTTGTTTGCGTTGTTGTTTGTTGACTTTACAGATGAGGTATGGTGGACAGTTTGTGTATATAAACTTGTCAGAACAATGTTTCTGTAGTTCACTTCTGTGTTGAATTTGAAACCATGAAGGCGTTCAGTGTTCTTCTTCTCATTGCTTTCTTCGTAGGGGCTGTGTTCAGCAGCGCTCTTCCCGAAGAGAGTGCTCCAGCACCAGCTGAGAAACCCGAAGAGGAGAATTCTCCAGCACCAGCTCCTCCACAGGGCGACCAACCAGCACCACCAAAAGGCGACCAACCCGCTCCACCTCAAGGAAACCAACCAGCTCCACCCAAGCCAGGAAAACCCGGAAAGCCCGGCAAGCCAGGCCAGAAGCCCGGACCTCCAGCCGGCAAACCAGGAAAGCCCGGAAAGAGGCCTAGCCCCCCAGGCCCCAAGCCCCCAAAGCCAGGTAAACCAGGCAACAAACCTCCAAAAGCACCCAAGCAACCCGGCAAGCCACCAAAGCAACCAGGCAAGCCACCAAAGCAACCAGGCAAACCACCAAAGCAGCCAGGTAAACCACCCAAGAAGCCTAGCCCTCCACCAAGCAACCCCCCACAGCCACAGCAAGAGTAAGCAACTTGGTTTTGTATAAATACTCTGACACCAAGATAGATACCATGCCGTAAGTTGTACTGATCAATTTTCTAACAATTAAATTGTTAACAAGAAAAATAAATTATTTATGAAGAAACAAGATCTTTTCTTGCTCAACCTCCTTTCAAAAATAAATAACTACGGTAATATTTCTTATTTATACGGCTAAAAATCTACTCTACCTATAGGATTTCTATAGCAATCTTGCTCCCCCACTACTGAATATTGAAGTCTGACAAATTTCGACTCCCATAGCCTCGATTTTCTCTCATTGTGGTTCCTCATGTTACCCGGAAAAAAAAATTTTTCCGGACAAAACAGAGTTCCACATGAGTGAGATGTCGACCAAGACACATCGCTTTTGGTACGACTGTTCTGGATGTTCCTGGCATAGGACTGTTCCAACACTACTGATGATATACTGAACTACTGTAAACAGGAAAGGGCTTTGAAGACATTAATTCACTTTGGTATTCGAGAGTAGGTGCCTTGAGATCCGCTAGAGGTAGCTGTGATTGACTATTTTCAATCATCGTGGAGAAGGTACCTTATAACCATTTTGGAGAAGAAAAGGGCCATCTTTCAGTGGAAAAATTGAAATAAATTTTAATAAAACCTGTAAGAAGGGCATCCAACCTCCAGAGAAGTACAGGAAATATGGAGGAACAAGTAAGAAGTACCTACCTAGCGAGAAGAAGATCTAGTAAGTAATATTTTGATGTTGTATTTGACCATAACTTGACATTAAATTTTCACATCGAGTCCTTAGTTTAAAAACTGAAAAAGTGATTTTATAGTTTTAAATTATTTGTAAATTGTAAATTGACCACAACTTGAAATTCAATTTTCATATTGAGTCCTTAGTTTAAAAAATGAAGAAGTGATTTTATGTAAATTATAAATTGTGAATATAAATTGTAAATTGAATCAAGTCAATGATGATTTGCTAAAGTAATTTAGTGGAATGTGATGATTCCTAATTTTCGTCCGTTTCTTAGAGTTTCTCTGAGTTTAATCTCTGATTTTCCAAAAGTATAGTAAATAAACGAGAATAAATAAATAACAAATTTCTGTTGTGGGTTTGACGTTTATTAAATAAACCTGAGAACACCTTCAGAAAACCACCAACACGGCATAATAATTTCTTATTCCGTATATCGATATATCGGTATACCTGAAAAACCGTGTATATTCGATTTTTTTCGAAAATAAGGATATGCGGTCGTGGAGTGAGTTTGACGGTTTTTTGCTTCCTCACTACCGAAGGTAGGGAAGCTTTGTATTCGTGAAGGAAGTGAAAAAAAAAATGTCCTCTAAAATCAAAATTTCCACTTGCTTTTTGCGTTTTAGAGCTTCCCGAACAATTTTGGTTCCGTGTCTATCTGTCTGTGTGTCTGTCTGTCGGTCTGTCTGTCTGTGGTCAATCCTTGTCCCGGGCGAAACTATACTAACCTGTGGTCCGATTTTGATGAAATTTTCAGGGATCTTGCGGGTTAGGTTCTAGACGGTCCCCTATAAATTTCAGCACCTTCGGACCAATAAGAGCGAGTGCGCATGCGCAAACGTGAATTTCCTGGAACCTCGGTTTCTCGGTTTCTAATGAACCGATTTTGCTCAAATTTGGAGGTTAGTTAGGGACTAACTTCTAAGAGACACCCTATAAGTTTCAATCAAATTGGTCAAGCAATAGCCGCTGCGCATGCGCGAACTTTAAATTTATTGTTACAACCAAAACTCCGCAACTATTCAACCAATTTCGATGAAATTTTCAGGGATTGTGTGGGTTAGGTCCTAGACGGTGGACCGCTAAATAAAGAATCATAATTTTTTCGCCAACTGATTCTATAGTCCATGTTACAATGAGTGAGGAAGCTATACTGCCCACCCAACTTGGCAGACGTTTTTTATAGTCTCCTGTAAAATTTCAGGAAATTGACATACACGGTTTTGCAGGTATACTGTCGATATGTCAATTTTTGGAAGTATGAACTTACCTGGAACTTCCCGTTAAAATGGTTTTATAGTCAGTATTGCTTTTCAATCTTATTTCCAGACACTGATATAGAGTAACTAAGCTTGTAAGTAAGCTGTCTGTTCCTCAATTGAAGGGACTTCAACGGAATCGATTCATTTCAGAAAAATATTGATGTTGTAACTTGAATGTGTAAAATTTGGAAGAATACTTGGAAATTTTACTATGTCATCTGACATGCTGAATTTGACTCTGGACTGTTCTTGATAGAAGATGAATTTATATGAGGAAGATAGTGGGTTAGAAATTTGGACGCTGGTCTGTAAAAACACCAAATTTCAGGTAGTGCTTCTGGTTTGTTTGTCCACACACCAGCTTAGCGGGAGGTGGAATGGTTTTTGGCCCATTGAAACCAGACTTTTCTACAAAGGTTGAGATCAGTTGATGGTGAGATTTCAACGCTTGAGTTTTTTTCCCCCTTCATTTGGCATTAGCCCGGGGCCATAGCCATGAAGCGTTTATTTAAAAAATAAAAAATTAAACCATCTGCTCCAATTTTTTCTAAAAAAATGAATAAATAAATATAAAAACGTTAAAAATTTCACATTTTTAGAGGAAATCAAATTTTTACATCAATTTTTTTAATGACATTACACAATGCTTTGTATACTCGTTGTGATCTCGAATGAACAAGTTGATCATAATGGACTGGATTATCCAGATACTGGGCCACAGAACCCAGCATAGCCTGTCTCGCCCGCCTGTTTCTTGGACACTCGATGATGACGTGTTTCAGCGTCTCCTCCAAGCCACAATCCTCACAACTCGGTGAATCACGCAAGCCAATGCGATGCAGGTACGCACCACATAGCCCATGATTTGATCTTATTCTGCCGATCAGTCGAATCTCCGGTCTACTCAATTCAAACTGTGAGAACCAAGGCCTCACAGATACTCGAGGGTTCATTATTCGGTATTGAACTCCGACGCTTGCACAGTTGTACATGATTTGCCATTGGCGCTTCAACTGTCTATATGCGACAACATAATGGTCGGTGTATGGCAAAGAAATGTGTAAGGGAACGCCGTTCCGCCGAGCCGAGTTAGACAATGAGTCAGCAACCTCGTTTCCCCTCACTCCAACGTGAGCCCTCGTCCATACGAACTGTACTTCCTGTCCCTGAGTGTTCATTTGGTATACTGTTGCCATTATTTCCATAAGAATGTGGTTTACATTTGCGCTCATCTTGAAATTCGCTATCTTGGCAAGTACACTTCGACTGTCTGTCACCACAACCACCAGCTCTTCCCTCTGTATTCCAGCGTAAATAAGGGCTTTCCGAATCAAAACCGCCTCGCATGTAAAGACTGAAGCATTGGTGTTGATCTTGAATGCTCTACTTGTTTCATTCCGAGAGTCGTAAAATGCGCAACCACAGCCATCGTGAGCTTTGGAACCATCTGTGTAAATGACGTGACCTCCAGGGAATTTGGAGTACCACTGCTCAGAGAAAGCAGTCGAAACAGCCAAACATCCACCATTCCTATCCACATCAATGATTGTGTAATTGATACGGGTTTGAAGCAAAGCGTAATCAAACTGAAATATGGCTGGAGAGCTACTAGCATATATATATTTGCAGTATTCGGCGGTTGCCGCGAAACTACAAGCCAATGGAGGTGAGGACGTTTTGGTTGGGAGGCTGGTAGAACGATACAATGTAGACTCACCACATCATGTTCATTTGGAAATGTAATCCTACAGGTGCTGCAGTCACGACAATATTATACTTATGTCCATCCAATTCAATGGAATCATTCTTTCTCCCCCGACATACGTTACAATATAAAATACGCTATATATTCAAAGGAGTACTTACAAGTTCTACGCTTCCGTAATGACGTCGGCTGAAGACTCCTCGGCGGGATATGAGATCATTGGAAGAGGTACTGAAACAGAAAAACAAATAACTATCATTAGCTCAATGTGTTAAAATTAATTAACCTCAATCTTTTGTTCTCCTATTTCGGCCACTTATCATAAACTCATTTTACCAACGGTTGTTATTAAAAAAAAAGTACAAAATTTTTTTTTATTAATTGTTGTTATAACACCGAACTTGCATGTTGAAAATGTGAAACTTTTCTGGCACTACTCTATAAATTACCGTAGATTTTCTCTGGCTGTTTTGAAGGAATTTCTCAACATTACTCTGACTTCTTCCGATTCATAGAGTTCCCGTATTGTTCCAGGGTTTCCTGATTTTCCCGGATTGGTGGCTACTTTGCTTGGTTTAATAAATGTACGTTTGAAGTATGATGTTAGTTGGCTGCATATTTTTTGTTCCGATTCTACAAGATGGAAGCACATTTGCATTATTTTCATTGTTTTTCCAATATCCTATCATCGGTACAATTTTTCTATTTTAGAGAAATCATCAAAATCTCAGGTGTTGCCCTGATGAAGCCACCGAACGAGACCATAAACGTTTGAACAAACAAAATGGCTGCACTAAACAAGCGGTTCCATCTGGCTGATTCCTCAGTAAACGACTTTATTTTATTTATTATATTATTGATCTTATTTATATTTTATTATTCTAAACAAAATATTTGAACATTTTTCCGCCTCACGGAATTGTATAGGAATATGGTCATGTCTTATGACCAGAGCTCTTCAAATGACATTTTGTCATGGTGTCTTCCTAAAACGCCGTTTTGGGAGTATCAACACCCCCGATGCCCGTTGATGACAAAATTTAACCTGTGACTAGTCCTGGTGTTGAAGTCAGGAGGAGAAGTGTCCTCCAGAATTCACCACAAGGACCACTATAGGGATATCCTCAGTCACCACCACTTGAACCACCTCATGGACCACAGAGGAACCCCCTCAGGGACCTTCTCAGAAACAATCTTATGGGGCTTTCTTGGGATAGTGAGGTGACGAAAATCGATTCTCTGCTGCCTAACGCAAAGAGTTGAAGAAAGTGCTAGAATTCGAAAAATCATGTAATGAAGTAGACGGTAGTATACCTCGTTTAACCCTACTGCAGTGATTTTGTCTGCCTTGAAGTTTCGTGGTCCCTGAAAACATGTAACAGATCAAAATATGTACCTAAATTTAAATTTCATCAAACCTCAATCCGTGTAATTTTTAGATGGAGAAACGTCCACTACAACTAGTCCCATTGTACGCTAATTTGGGATCCAAATTCATACCGAATAAAAATATCCTCCAAGATAGTCCCGTGGAGTTTAGCTTTCTATGAACGTACAGACTGGTTGATTTCGTGTTGCTCGAGAGATGTTTCCAAGAGTGCCAGAGGGATCCATCGCCGGTCGGTTGGAAATGCAACGGATCCAACTTCCTTTCAGACAACGGCGGAGTATCCTGCCTGTTTGGGGGAAATGACGCGAGAAACGCTTCGCTTTTATGGCGCAAAAGCTCCCTAGTTAACCCCTCCACAGCCTCTCGATTGTCTTCCAGAAGTAATCACTGCTCCCTCCGTTCCGTTCCATTGGCTCGGCTGTTCCCGGAACACGATTGAACGGGGAGCAGGTCATTCACGGAATGAGGCTCATTCGGCTGTAGAGCGACACTTCAAAAACACCGCTGACAGCTCCAAAGATCTAAGCAATTTCAGCAATTCGGATTTTCTCATTTTCGGCTTCAAAATCAAATTTAGCACCTCGAAAAATCGTCTACAGCAAACTTTCAGCCCATACCTACCTCTTAGTTTACGAATGAACAAACAAATATGGCCTTTTGAAAAAACTGGTTGCCATTCATGATGTTTACGAGGAATAGTTGGTGTAGGTACATATTAGTCGCTTGAAGCACTGAGATAGTGAAATATCACTTCGGATAGGCTTTGGAAGCAACACTAAAAAATAAAAAAAGTAAAAACAAGTCTAACTACAGGTGTCCGAAAATCTTGTTATGAATACGAGTACCACCTACAACTCTCGAATTACGATGTTTTGCTCTCAAAGTAGAGTTTCAGTTTTTTATTTCGAACATTGAAAACAAATCAATTGAACTGTGGTAACCTGTGCTACTGCACTGAATGGGGTAGAAAGTGTAGAGGAAACAATTATGTTTCAAATCAAACCCAAATTAAAGAGCGTTATAATTGGAGGCATACAATATAATTCTTTGTCAGAGGTTAATGCATGTGTTGGTATCGGGTAACATCAAATAATGTGTGGAATGATGTAGGCGGTTACAACGAGTGGGTTGAGTAATTTGTGATCGATAAACACGAGAGATCGGATTCCAGCTAGGAGTGTATCTAACACTGAAATTGGAGCTTTGTTCATGATGGATATTTGAATTTCAAAACGCCTCAGTTTATGGAATTAGTTACCAACGTCTATGTACTCGATATACACTCGCTCTTAATGCGTAATTGAACAGAAATGGGTGTTTACCATTCATGGATTTACGACTTTCGACTGCTTCGTGGTTCTAACCTTGGGGTTGTGTGTCCAATGTTACTTTTGTTTTTCACCTGCTAGCTGCGTTTTTGTTTATATCTTCACCTGCTGGGATTTTCTGGATACTCTCCAAAAGTTTATGTTATCGGAGTCCTCTCGGCAAAAACTGTACCGTCAGTTCTTTCCTTCTCTCAACCTCTCTAAGCCAATCACGTCTGCAACGACCCCTGCAGTTTTGGCGCAGTGCATTACAAGATGCAGGACATCCTGTACGACTCGTACTCCACATTCCTTACAGTAGGGATCCTGCTTATTTCTCATTCTGAACTTGAATAGGTTTTCAAAACCATGAAATATGCAGTTTTCACTACACATTACAGTCTGCACCAGTGTTTATTTTTTGTTAATCACTTTTTGCCGACGCCCAGTCCTATTATGAAGCATAGGAGTGCCAACAATAGTACGAAGCATAAATGCTTGTAGCTCTAGGAAGCAGACTTCGTGGAAATCAGCAGTTTTAATGAAATTTTGCAAACTGCCCTTAAGAATTGTAAGTGGTGCTAAGTTGAGGTGTTCTTGACATATGCACGCACACTGTATTGTAGGAAAATTCATTAGGGATAACTATGCAACTCATTATTTCTCTGACACCATCAGATATTGCCTGTAGAGCGGTCATGCCCAGCAATCTTACCTGATGACGTCACATCCATTTTACATCACCGCAGCAACTCACGAACTGAGGCTTCCTTCCTTGGCATGGATGTATACCAATTTCAAGTATAGCACTTGTGAGATCAAAAATCGTGTTACAGACGTTCTATTATTCTGCAATCCTGTCGCCCGTTTTCATTGCTCCATTCGAGTCATCGACCCCTGTTTTGCACCCGAGAAGCGGATATCTCGCGATTCCGGGACCTTTTCGAAAGGATTTGAAGGGTGTTACATCTCTCCACACTCTCTCATTTGCCAATGCCTCGTGGAATTTTCGATCTTTGGGGCTTTTCTGGACGTCTAGAGTCGATCTTTCTTGCGCTAAGTGGTGGATTCCAGGGGTCCCAAACCACCTGGACCTTTCTGGCGCGGATTGAGTGGTATTCTATTCTGAATACTCCCCTTAGCCTGTATCTCTGGACCTTGAGATTGTCAGTCGCTTGGTTTGGTCCAACCTCGTCCGTTTGGGGGATTCATCACTATCTCAGCATCATGGTACTGTAATTAGTTGTAATAATACCTTATTTTGTGGCCTTATGAGTAGTGTAAGTAGAGAGATCTAGGTCGCATGTTTAAAACTTTATTATGCATATCTTTGAAAAACTGTCAAAGTGTCCAGTGCAAAACTGTGCCTTCTCATTTCACTTGCCTCACACTATCTTTCAGCCACATAGGCTGACGTCCTTCGAGTTACATTTTGTCATAGATACCTATTTTCTTAGCTCAAAAGCTTGGTAGTGGCTTGCCACGAAGCGCAAAAAGGTCTGGTTTCTGAAATGAACCAGGGCTTGAATATTTAGTACGAAGATAAAATGTCTGAGAAGGATTCGCTTCTGATTCTTCAACGAAAAACTAGGTCACCTTGATGGAGGAACGCAGGTTGTTTGAAATATAAAATCAATGTCGATCCCATCAGTAATCTAAACACCAATCTAGGAATGAAACTCAAAGGATAATAATAACAAACGCCGAGGAAACTTTATCAATCAAACAGCCTTATCCGGAAGGTATTGCGATATTGGAAGTACGCACTCGTCGGTTATCTGTACCTACAAGGGGCGCTGTAGCCCCTAGTTAGTCACCGCTTGGCCGATCAAAGCCGTCCTTCACCTCTATGCCCTGTCGGGATGTTTAGGGTGTCAATTACTCTCTCTCCTTCATTTCAGTCTCTCTCCCTCTTTCCTGTCAATACCCCCCCCCCCTCTCTACAGCCCATTACTATCCTTCGATCCGGGTTACTCCGTATTTACGTATTTACTTCCGGTTCCGACTATTTAGCTAATTTGGAACGTTGTCGAGCGTTTTCAATTCCTACTGGAACTGGATGGCGAACTAGTCCCTGTGACTTAGTTAAATTCTCAATCCTGTTCCTGTCCATTTTAGTTATAAAACGTACAGTTGTGAACCCAGAAATTCAGGTTCAGCACAGCTCTGCGGATAGCCTTGCAAAATCTCCAAGAGCAGCTGGAAACAAAAATTGAGAGGCTCGGCATGATCATCAGTAGGTACCACCATGTTCAAATACATAGAACAGCTCAAAGCCAGAGAGATCCTGAAGAAGTCGCCATTCACGGCACAGCCTTTGAATGTGTGCGGTAGTTTAAAACAGAGTGAATGAAGGCCTCCAAAAACGCAGTGTTGCTGGTGGTAGGGCTTACTTTGTTTCCGAAAAAGCTGAATCATTCCATTATCTGTCCAATCGTAACGTAGGTATGATAGCAAAGCATGGAGGCTAACATCTAGGGACGAGAGCGCCCTGGTAGTTTCCAAAAGAAAAATTCTTTGGAGAATCTTTGGAGCCAAACGTGATGAGGGTACAGATGGAGGGAGCGAATATTGGATGCATACGAGATCTGTCGTACAATGATGTTACTGCTACCTTGTTAATGAAGCGAAAATTTTCAACCGTAATTTTTCGTGGAAATTATGATATGGAATTTTAAAATTATGGTATGGATTAATTAAGGTTACGGAATTGAAATTATTGTATGGAATTTTGACATGAGAGCATGTCCAAAACAGCATGGTGTTTTTTAAAATGTTTCAAATATGAGGTTTCATCTTGTTAGCCTGGGGTTTCAAGCTCTTTTCATAGTTGAGTGATTGAATCAACTAATTTAGATATTGTTCTACGAGAGATTAAATAATTGAGTGAGAGATTGAATAACTAATTGAGTGATAGATTGAATCAACTAATTTAGATATATTATTGTTCTACGAGAGTAGATTGCATTAAAAGTATCAGAAAATCGAGCTTCTCTAAAAGTGATGTCGTTTGAATGTCTATGACTTGTCTCCTTATGTGCGTTATGAGACATACAATTTTATTGGTTGAGGAAAGTTGAAAGCAATTTACTATCATATTATGATTACTCTTCGATAACTGGTCAGAAACACAAATGTGAACTGCTCGTTCACTAGCAATTTTGGTTCGTAGGGGTAAATTGAAAGTGTTTTGCTTATTGCAAAAAAGATTTTGTCATCACGTTATTTTTGGTAAATTGGGTAACCAGAAACTTGATGTCTCGCCGATAGGTAGTCAGAAATATTAAATTACTATTTTGCGTTATCGGTTGCCACATTCAAAATCGTGAGATAGCCCTAGGGTCACGTAAGACAATATTGATCGACAGTATTGATGATTTTCTTTTATAACCCTTGTGATATTCCACTCTAGTATTTGGTAGTGATTTAAATTTTTCCAATAATTTATTCGAGCAGGAATACCAATTTCTTCAGCAGATCTCTTCAACATTTCTTCAGCCTTGGTGATTTTACCATTTGACCATTTGATCTATTGGAGCAAACATATACATCCCTTCAGTAGATTCAAACCTTGCAGATTGATTATCTGAAGAGGCCAAATTGCTATGAGACGATGATGAGGTGTTGGCTTTGAAGCTTTCTCGTACCTACATTATCATGTTATAGCATTCGGAACTCGAAAACTGTAGATTCAGAGAAACTATGAAGACAAGCTTTCACGGTTTCTTCATGTGAAGAGAAATTTTATACTACAAAGGCGTACCATAAAATGGGATTTCTTGAGTTGAAATCCGAGGTATTTCTCAATATTCAGCTCTTTAAAGTCTGTGAATTAACAACAATTAATATATTGTACGTATCCTCATAATCTGTAGTTTATATTAATTACAAGTTCGATCCTCCCATTTAGTCACAAGAAAATCAGTCACGAGAAAAGTTACCCAAGTTAGTTTTAGTAGTCAAGATTATTATAAATACAGCATTTCTAAAATTATTGAAAAAGGTAGGTTCCGTCTCTAAGCTTCTCGTGATTAAAATTTGCTGGTGGAGTGTTGCCGAGGTCTTCACCTATACAGTCTCTCATTTAACCTTACCTGTATAGTAGGCACTTGAATGAGAAAGGGGCTGTTGAAACAAAAGAAAGTCATTAACGGACTGAAACCAACCATTCTGAGGACGGAGGTGAAAGAATGCGTTCCGACGTGAAGGTCGTAGCGACGAAAGCAGAGGCTCTTGTTATTGCCCATCAACTACTAATTATTCATATACGTGTTTTGTCTAGTCTAACCCTACTTTGGTACACTTGTTGATAGGTAGGTATGACGGAAATGAGACTACATAGAACAGCTCTCACATTGTATCACATGAAAGATAATATGTAGGTCTCAATCCCCTTCGAAGGTACTGTAAATGTTCTGATTCTGCCATGAGGAGTCAATGATTTTATATTCGCCCAACAGAGCTCCCAACATGGATTGATGCGAGGTTGCTCATTAACGAGAGGGAACTCCAGGTGAATTAAAGTGTAGGGTTACACTTGAGTTTGCTGGTCGATGACTCCACGGGCTTTGCGGCAGCCTAATTGCTTTTTGTCGAAGTCACGCAACTTTGTTTGTTGGGCATCCCGTGGGACGTTGGGGGCCCGTGTAGTGATCACCAAGCCTATGATAATGATCAAAAACGTTGCTTATCCATTGAAATTGGTAACACTGCCCACTCCCATCCAAATATCACTGTTGTAACTTCTACGGTTGATACTGTCTTCTCCCACTCGTATCCAAACAACAACATGATTTATATCATACGTTCAAAACATTATTATTCTTGAAAACAACGGAAAGCTGCATAGCAGGAAGCAGCAGTAGAGCTTTTCCACGTAAATAATAACAAGGACCAATACCTGAGATTAGTACCTGTATATGGCTCATGATGGATCTATACTTCCTTTTCCATCCTATTTTGACCAGTTTGTGAATTTTCTGAGTCACTTTACGTCCTGTGACCCAATGTATTTCCTATCGCCTACCGTTGCTCCATAGAAAACACGATTACCGACAGAGTAAGTCACTCTTGGTGTCAGCGAGGGGTCTTGTTTGTTTGTCAGATGGCGAACCGGCGCCAGACGGTAACCCGCTGAGACCGGAGCACTCAGGAAGAAGAGAAACCGAGAGGGAAAAATATAGACGGACGAGAAATTGCCGACTGGCGTTACCATCAAATAGGCGCAGCCTTTCAGATGGTATCCATAAAACTTAGGCACTCAGAGATCGCGGTAGGACAAATCAAACATCGTTGAAGAGACCTGCAGTCCTGAAATGGCATGTTGTCCTAATTAAAACAAAAAAACGCCACCACCTTCAAGATACCAAGAATTATGCAGGATTATGGATAATTTCAAATAATAAGATAAGTTACCCACTAATAAAAACGCTGCACATTATTACACAAAGGTTTATTATTTTTCTACAGATCACTCGTCTGCAAAGGCACCAACCATCCAACATGAAGAAAAACATCGATCGTATTTCGGTCAGCTACAATTTAAACGGAGGTTAGGCATCTTTTGTGATTCACACTCGTGTTTCTAATTTATCGTACGTCCAAACCTTAAATTCTCGTAGTGAGCGAACGGTTTGTCCTACAGAGCTCCGCGTGGTCTAAAAAAATTTTAAAAATTCTATAAAATCTTAAATTGAAGGAAAAACAATACCTTTATATCAAAATGGTTTGAGTTAGGGCGTTTTCAAAATTTCAAAATTCATTTTGAAACCCTTAGAACTGACCTACATATACCAAAATCTTCGGGGCACAACTAGACCCCAAATGGAGCCCACAAACCAAATTTCATCAAAATCGGTCAATGCTAAGTGGCAAAAGTGCCGCGTACGGCGTAGGGCGTACGGCGGACGGACGGCCAAATTTTTATTAGATTTTCGGATTCTACGTACCTTGAAACGTAAACCATCAAATTTTGAGGGGGTGTTACAAATTTTTTTTTCTTGGTCGATTCCAAAGGTTCATTATTGAAAATAATAAACCAAAATTTATGGAAATTATTTCATATCTAGGTCTTGCTGTGCACAATCGAAATCCGTGGAAAAAGCTTCATCGCCAAAATGTGGCGTATAGGTTATTGCAAAAATAATCGATTCACATGGATGCTATTACAGGGACAAAGAACCAATGCAGGAGCATTAAGTTTTTTGCTTTTGAGTTACAAACATATTCTAATAAAGATTTATTGAATTTTCTAATGTTTTGTACCTGTTGTTGCCAACCGAAGACCCAATATCGTTAGACGCCCGGTGATGCCATACTGAACCCTGGGTTGGATTCGACCCAGCCTACGTTTTTAGATGAATTTTTTTAAAAATTGTGTTGTAAACAGCATTATTTGCTTAAACAATGTGTAAACTATTCTTGAAGGTATTATACGCAATTCACATAATTTTATTATAGTAAAATCTTAGCAAATTGACTTGTTCTAATTATGGAACATGCGTCAATTACAACGTGAGATAGGCTGTAGTCCCAAAAATAACCCAACTATTTCAATATTTCAATCTTCCCCTCATTATCTAATGAATTTGGCAGAACTTTGAGTTTTAGCGTTGAAATCGAACAAAAATAGGTACGCGACATGATGGGTTGAATTATTTCGTATATGTATGTTTGTAATTTCGAATACAGGGCATGAAAATATCCTACACTACGCTAAGAAAATAATGTGTAATAAGTTACACACTTAACTTAAAAAATTTGAAACGAACAGTACGACGTACTGTTCAAATACGTCGTATTTGAAAAGAAAAATCATCACTTAAAGAATTTGAAATACAAACAGAATTGTCTGAATGCCAGCATCCAACTATTTCTGCATCCAACAAGTGCTGTTGTATAAAATATAACCGGAAGAGAAATGTTCAATCATAGATGAGCTGAGGCATGAATTGAATTCACAGATTTTGTGAATATAGTGTTGAGAACTGTTTGGTGCAGCGTAGTTGAGCCGTTGCATTCAGGGGTGTGGTTATACCTGACCGTCAAGACCGGAACGTTATGCGGTATAGTATACCCAGCCTCATACAATCCCCAACCAATAAATCAAGAAATCAAAACAACATTTCATTTCAATGAAGCGTGCAAACTTTAATGTGTTGGGTTTGGTTTCAGATCCGCAAATGGTACTCGTGCTTTTTTTACATCTATTCTGGCTCTGTGTTTTTTTAATGAATTTAGTCAAGTTGGCAAAATTGAACCAACTTGGAATTTTACTTGGAATTTACTCTAGTGGTAAAAAGCCGTCTTCAAAACTATGACCATGAATGTGAAAGATAAACCACGCCGCAGCAAAACCTACACAACGATGTGATTGTGGTAGTTCAGATGCTCCTCCTCGGCCGGAAACCGTTTAGAGGGTGTGAGAAGTGAATAAGGTTGTGTTTTGGACTAGACTGGTTTTACCTCAAGGGGGCCTTAATATACTTCTTTGAGACTAGGCTGAAAAAAAGAGAGATAGGCACGACGAAGGGAAGCTGGCGCCGGCCGTATGATCATTAGTTCAAGACACAGTCATGACTCTCGAGGTAAAACGCACACCTGGTGGTTTATTGTAAAATATGTCTAATATGAGAAGATCACGACAGTAGAGCTAATTATATTTTTAACTAACAAAAGCAAGTAGTGCCCATTCAGTGGACATCACTTATTCCGCAGGAGTTGGTGGTACCATCACACCTTCCCCAATCACCACTGTGGCTCCCCTCCCTTTTCCCGCTCGTTCAACCTCAAAAATTCCTCCTGAAAAAAATCTTCTATGTTCGGTGTTAAACCGATTAACTTCAATGTCATGCGAAATTCCTTCCATTTTTTTTGAGACGTTTATTGAACATTCCTTTCAAATTGGGTGCTAAATGTTTTCAGCCCATATGATCCACTATGATGACACCACATGATTCAGTCATATCACGAATTCTCTTATCTCCCTCAAATTTTTTCTCGATTCATATTCATATTCATATTCATATTCGATCATTCAACATTCTTGTCGATCAGGAAACAATACATGCAAATAGTAGCGCACTGCCCATAGGTACAAGTAAATTACTATCCGTATTACTCCTAAACTCTAATTGTTTCGGTCCTTTTATCCTGCGATCCTTTCAGGCCTATAGGTTTAAAACAAAGCAAACTAGTGCAAATCAGCGCCTATAGTATTGTAATATATTATGGAGAAACCCTTCGCGCTCTATCAATTTGTTCAAGCTCCAAAAGAGAGTTATTCGCATCATGAAGAAGCTTGATTGGAGTGACAGTCGTCGAGGGCACTTCAGCGATATGGGCATCCTTACTCTGCCCGCTCAATATGTGTATACGAGCCTTTTGCATGTGTTGGGTAATTTGAAATCCTTCATGAGTGGATATAATATCTAAAGTTACCCTACGAGGAGCCGTTCCAATTTATGTCCCTTACCTGCTCGCCTCACCAAGTCAAGGAAGACTAATCCATCCCAGTCTGGTGTGCGATTCTACAACCATCTGCCTCAACGCTTCCGAAGCCTACCAGTCAACACTATCCAGAAGATTGTAAAGAAAACTGTTGATCTCGGCAGAACTCTACAACGTAGACTCCTTCTTTGATATTATATTTTACGTATAGTATTTTTCCTATTTTAGCCATTACTTACTTGACTATTGTCTTACACATTGTTGTTTCGACAAATAAATTAAATTAAATTAATCCACTCACACCCGTGTTTCAGCTAGTAATCTATGTTTACTCCAAACTACTGATTATGATGACTGATGGTAAGATCTGCCGTATGGATGATAGAGCTTATCTCTTGCGCATCTAATCCTCTAAGTGCGTCATATAGCTGTGTAAGATGAATCTAACATAGCTTTCCTCTTGTTGATCGTGGAGCGCTGAAATTCGGTACTCATCCATTTGGGGAGTGTTGGAACTGACAGGGCTCCCGAGCTGACCATGATATAAAGCTAGTTCACCTCCTCTACATTGAAGTGAGTCACTATTTGACATAAAACCCTTTTAGGGTAGTTTTGTAATATTGAGGGAAGACTCAATGAGCAGTGAAATTGCCTTTGCTAACTTTTTTCCTGTTCATAGTAATTTTGATATGACATATCAAAATTACTATGAACAGGAAAAAAGTTGATGTTTCCATTTAATACACCTTCACACATTGTGTGAAGGTGTATTAAATGGAAACATCAAATGTCGAACCAAATCTAAAATAGTGCCCCGATGTCAGTAGTCGAAAGGATGAATTTATGGGTCAGAATTATAATGTTTCCAAATAAAATCAATCAACAATAATAAATCAACCGTAAACTCGGTAAAAATCTACGAGTAGGTATCTATCTGACATGGTTCACAACTTTTGCCTCTGTTCGAGCTAGACAAATAAGAGCGCTCTAGTCGTTTAGATAGCAGCTGGAACTAACTGCCTAATGGAAAACTGATAAGGACAGTCGAACACCTCGTACGCTTGAGGGCTAGAACCCGAACTTGGAAACTCCGGGTGACTTTAATCCCGATCCGTTACACTAACTTACGGAAAGTTTCATGACACCATTGGATCAAGTTTGGCACCCTGGAATTTTCAAATTCCACCAAGTAAGTTTGTTTTTAGTTTCCAATAATGAGAAAACTACTTTTGCATACCTTTGTAACTTAACTACGATGTAACACCTTTCAACCTCTTTGAATGCGATCGGCCTCTGTACGTGGTGCCCAAAACGTGATCGACTTACTTCGACATTTTGTGGTAATTTCGAGAAGATAAATATTACGATTACACTACACAATCGATATACTAGGGATCTTCATGGATTCCAACCACTTTTTTCTTTATCTTATTATCACCTTAAATTGGTGAAAAAAGGATACCTTTATTTCGAGAGTTTTCGAGCTAGGGCACTTTTGAAAATATCAACCCTTAATTTTCACCCCTTAGAAGTGACTGACATCAATAAAAGCTTTGCGGCACAACTAGACCCCAAATGAAGTCCATATACCAAATTTGAACCAAATCGGTCCAGGGTTGCTAAGAAAAGTGCCGCGTACGGCGGACGGACGGAAATTTTTTTATTCGATTTTCGTATTCTACGTACCTTGAAACGTAAACCAACAAATTTTGATGGGGATTAAACACTTCTTTCTTGCTCGATTCCAAAGGTTCATTATTGAAAATAATAAACAAAAATGGATTTAATGTAAGATAAAGGCAGTAAAAAAACAACTCACGGGAAAAATATAAAATGAGTACAACTAGAAAAACGTGCAACTAAAAATACGTACCGCACCATTTCGTTCTTAGAAGGTTCAAGAAATCGATCCGTCGAGGGTGGGACACACGTAAAAAATACGTCTTCGAGTCCCATTCAAATTAATTATTTACGTATCCCGGGAACCAGTAAAGCAGAGATTGAACCAGCTGCGTTCCAACACGTGAGGCCCCTCCAGTGGGATATTGAAGTTCCAGGGGAATTACCATCTTCTCTTAACCCCTTGAAGGTTGGAAGGTCAAGTGCTTTCCCGTAAGGGTCGCAATAGCTTACATTCTTCCATTCACGCATTGGGATCTCACTCATAAGTTTACCTACTGAAAGTTTTGTCTGGAAAAACAGGGCAGCAGAAGAAGGAAGAGGCAGGCATTTCAATCAAGTTCGAGTTTCCTCACTTGGCTCGCAGTGTGTTTAGGTGTCTAATGATAAATTTAGTCATTAAACTAATTTTTAAAATGCAGTATCAAACTATTGCTTCCAAGTCTATCAGATGAAACAGTTTTCTTTCTTGTGGAGTGGAACAAAATGTTCCCTCCTATTCCAAGTTTTAGACCTTCCTGTACAATTTAAGTTCTGTTTTTATTTGCTGTAAGTCAAATCCGCAAATCCTTGAAACTAAAAAAACTCGGTGATTCGCGCCTCACCAGGTGGGCGGATGCTAACTACTCAACGCATATGGCGTAAATTA